>CM076570.1:1041143854-1041692945 GCA_034641835.2 Pinus albicaulis | reverse complement strand
GTACACTTCACTTCAACAGTTTAAAAATCCTGGTTGACAATTAAATGAGCTCAGTTTAGGAGACTAGATTGAGACCAAACAAGTATATTGTGAGAGCTCATCACAAAAAGCTAAATATTTCTTTGGTTAATGCAGGGCAGATGAAGAGACTATTTAATGCAAGTAAAAAAATTGTGCTTCTCATGATCAAGAAAAAGAATGATATGGAGTATGAATATTTTGAAGGTTGTGATGAAAAACTAAAATCTGATTTGTTTGATGTGGCAAGTTAGCATGGAAAGATGTTTCAAGAGCCAAATGGGTTACCTCCCAAGAGGGGAATTCAACAGGAGATACAACTATAGCAAGATGTTCCACTTCCAAACATTGGCATGTATCGCATGTCAATAATGGATAGCATGGAAATCAAGAAGAAAGTTCAAGAATTTCCAAACAAAGGTATCATACACCCATCTACTTCGCCATGTGTTTCATCGATTGTCTTGGTGCCAAAGAAGGATGGGGCTTGGCGCATGTGCATGGATTTATGTGCATTGAATAAAATCACAGTAAAGAATCACTATCCACTCCCAAGAATTGATGATTTTCTCGATCAATTAAGGTATGAAAAGTATTTCACTAAAATTGACTTACGAAGTGGTTATCATCAAGTTAGAATAGCTCAAGAGGACATTTGGAAACCACATTTAAAACTAGACAAGGATTATTTGAGTGGCTTGTTATGCCATTCGGTATTACCAATGCTCCAACTACTTTCATGAGAGTTATGAATGATGTATTGAGACCGTTTATAGATGATTTGTTCATTTTTTTCTTAGATGATATTATGATATTCAAAAAATCAAGAGATGAACATATCATGCATGTGAACTAAGTACTTGATGTATTGAAAAAAGAACAATTAATTTTAAATATGTCGAAGTGTGAGTTTGTAAAGACTTATTTAGTGTATTTGGGACACATTATTGGAGGTGGTGAGCTGAAGATATACCCCTCCAAGGTTGAGGTCATTGTGAATTGGCCCAAGCCCAATACAATTACAGAGGTAAGAAGCTTTCTTGGGGCAACACAATATTGGAGGAAATTTATTGCTAATTTTTCTTCCATTGCAGCTTCGTTACATGCATTGACAAGTGTCAAGAAAGTCTTCCATTGGGGAGATATGCAACAAAAATAATTTGATTCTTTAAAACAAAATATCAGTTCACCACCAGTATTGGCTCTTCCGGATCTTATATAGCCATTTGAGATTCAAACATATATTAGTGATTGTGCCATGGGCATAGTTCTCATGCAGCATGGTAAGCCCATTTCGTTTCATACTAAAATTTTTAATGGAGTTGTGAATAAATATCCCACTTATGACAAAGAGTTATATGCATTGGTACAAAGTGTAAAGAAATGGAAACACTATTTTATGGAGAAGGAGACCATTATCCATACCGACCATCAACCATTGTTGTACTTGTAGTCACAATCAAAGTTGCAACAATCAAGACACTTTAGATGGATGTGATTTCTACAAAAATTTCATTTGATTATCAAGTATAAAAAGGGAATCTAAAATAAGGTAGCTGATATGCTTTCTAGGCCTATTGTAAATTCAACTATTATACTCAAGTGCAATTCTATTATGCATGAAAGTTACATTGAACAATATGCACATGATAATGACTCTCAATATGAGTATGAAATCTTGAGTCAAGGAAACCAAATTGAAGAGTTAGATTACCATGTACATAACTGTTTTTTGTATCACTTGGGAAAGTTATGTATTCCACGGGGAGAAAGAAATAATATCATAAGAGAGGTGCACACTTCATTGATTGTTGGACATTTTTATGTAGGCAATACGGTAGTGAATCTCCAAAGGTATTGTTATTGGCCACGCATGTTTGATAGTGTACCTCATTTCATTAGAGGATGTTCTTTGTGTGCAATAAGTAAGCCTAGCAATAGGAAACTAGAATTGTACACAACACTTTCAGTACCTTCACATCCTTGGGAGAGCATCTAAATGGATTATGTAGGAGTTCTTCCAATGTCAAGGAAAGGCCATGATTACTTGTATGTAGTTGTAGATAGGTTCAGAAAAATGTGTATTTTGATGCCATGTAAAAATAAAATAACAACTGAACAAAAAACTCATCTTTTCTTTCAAAATGTATGGGTTCATTTTGGTCTTCCTACTTCTATTGTAAGTGATCGAGATTCCCGATTTGTTGGGAATTTTTGGTCAAATAATGGGACATTATGGACACTAAGTTGAAGAAGAGTACAACCTTTCATCCACAAAAAAATGGTCAAACCAAGGTGGTTAAAATTATAGTCATTCATTTTCTTAGAGGATATTGCAGTAAACATCCCAAGTTGTGGGATGAATAGTTGCATTACATTCAACATGCATACAACAGGGCAAAGCATTCTTCCACAAACACATCGCCATTTTAGGCATGTCTTGAGTACTTTCCAAGATCATCATTGGACTTCATCTTTGGGTGAGATGTTGCTATTAATGGTCATAACAAATTCAATTGGTACTTCACACAGTGAAAGAACAACTTGAAAAGAGTCAAAGAAGCTACAAGGCAAGGCATGATAAACATCGTGTTGATCATCAATTCCAAGTTGGTGACGAGGTTTGGTTGTATATCATCAAAGAGAGAATTCAAGGGGAAGGTAAAAATCTTAAGCCAATCCATTATGGTCCTTTTAAAATTTTGGAAAATATTGGTAGCAATGCATTTAAGCTAGATTTGCCTCCTTATATGAAAATATACTCTATTGTTAATGTTTAGAATTTGATATTGTTTGAGCCTCCATTGATTTATGATCAAGGAGAGAATGTTCAACTACCATCAATAGATGGTTTCTCACCATAATATCTTGATGAACTTCAGCAAGATCTCATACTTGATATAAGAACTAGAAAATAAAGGAGAGGGAAGGTCGAATACCTTCGAGTGGGACTCAAGGGCAAAAATCCTTCCAAGGCCAAATGGATGGAAATTGAGAAGGTGAGGGAGTTGTACCCTTGCCTGTTGAACAATTGATAGTATATTTTAGGGTCCAAAAGGCTTCTAGTAGGGAGGAATGATCAAAGGCTTAGTGTTTAGCTCAAAAATGGAAGTTCTCAAAATTGATTGGAACCTAAATGATGACGAAGAGCTCATTGCTGGGAATCCAATGCAATTCGTTTCATAAAAATCTGACTCCGTATGTGAAAGTTATCACCTACTATTCATTTTCCTAAACAAATAAAAATTTTGCAGAAAGGACAAATTGGTGACATGACAGCCTAGTTAGAAAAAAAAAGGATTTTCTGGGAATATCCCTTCAAAATGCCCAATGGCATTTTTCCAAGTGTCCATTTGTGGTTAGTTGTTGTGTGGATTAATTGTTGTGTTTTGATAGGTTTGGGGAAGGAACCAATGGCATGAGGACATGTGGCTAGCCCGAAGGCTGCCATGTTTCCCCTTCCAAGGTTAAATTTTACGCCAAGGTCAAATTACATATATCAAGGTGGGCTCATTTTATTATGCTAAAAGTATGAATCATTGTTCTAAGGTCGAATGAATTACATATATCAAAGGTTGAGTTGAATGTTTAACATATATATCAAAGGTTGGGTATATAATGTTCTCGGTGAAAAATTATACATACCAGCAGAAGGGCAGAGGTCAGGGTCAACCCCGTGACCTCCCCTGCACCAACACAACACAACACCAATAGATCATATGATGAGACTTAACAAACTATGGCTGTGGATTTGATTTATATTAAAGTTACTTGATCGTTGGGCGGAGGAGGGGTCCAACCCCCTCCCCATATAACTTTACTCCATGATGAGGAGTTGCGACTGTTTCAGAATGCGTGAATTATCATTTAAAATGGGATTAATTACCCATAATCCAATGATTAAGCACTAATCCTCATTTTAATTCATGATTACAATAAAACACTCTTGGCGCATTTAACTGCATCTTATACCAAATATAATATGAGTTTATCACTTAATTAATCTCGCTTAAGTTTAGTAGTGAATTAGGCAGAGTCTGCCATTTTCGGTGGGACTCTAGATTTAGCTACGCTAACTAGAGTTCTCTCAAGTTTTGGAGGATATTCCTAGGGAAAAATTGAATGAAGCATAACTTTTAAAAATTTTGACCATTTTTTTCTCAAAAAGAGTCTATCCTAGAAGATTGGGATATTCTGAGCATGTTGGAGCAGGTTTCGGGAGTAGTAGAGGATTTTAAACAACAATTTTTTTCCATTTTGACCTAATACAGAGGCCCAAAACATGGAAACTGGACCAAGGATATGTAGCCTCGTAGGGGTGAAATCCTTCATTAAAAAATTGTGTTCCTTTGTTTCTTGAGGGACTCCTATAGAAATATTTTAATGGGATCTCCTGCTCCCTCATCTCTATTGTCTTCTTCCATGGGAGGTCGTCACGGTTTGTGAGGTTGATCTTGCAATGATTCAACTAGACCGAGCCCTAACTCCTTATACCTTGACCTTGTTGGGGACATGCAAAGAAAAATAGAGAAAGAGCAGACTGATCTGATACCACTGATACAGATTTATGCAAGAACACAATAAAATACATAAATAGACATAAACACAAAAATGTAGTAGAAATAAAACTTCCTTTCATTAAAATCAAATGACTGAAATATGCTTAGAGACATAATGGAAGTAAACTAGCTAGGGCACTAGTACCTTATCTCTGAGAAGAGATGTGGTGACTACAGGCTTATGAAATATGTTACAATTAGGCTCTAAGGCCTATTTATTGTTGAGAAATAATGGAAAACCCTAAACATCCAAAAACCTAACCCTAAGAGATGAAGCGCCAAAACTATGGGCCCGTTTTGGGTAAATTGGTACATCAACTTCCCGAGGACGTAACTTTGGCATATGATCTTTGTTTGACACGCTAAATACCTCGTTAGAAAGATATATCCGAGGACTACAACTTTTAATGTGATAAACATCAAGGGAACTTCCATGTTGTTCCCGATTTTCCCAAAAAACATCATTTAGGGCCTCAGAATAGCTCCAAAAGTTTAGGACTTGAAAAAATGCTAAAAATAGTAAGTTGTGCTAAAATGAAAAGCTAAAGAACTGATGTTGGGGGTCCAAATGGAATAGGTAGGTGCCCACCAATATCCACCTCGATCATTTCTCCCCCCTTAGGAAGCAATGGTCCCCATTGTGTTGAGTTCCTCCATGGGATGAGACAAATTCTATTGAAATTGGTATTCGATTTGTCGAAGATGTCATAGACCTGATGGCAGATGTGTTGGATGCGTTCAATAAATTAGGTTGCTTTATTAGCCTTAGAAAGTACATGTGTGGATTCTATCTGTGTGGTCGCATGAGGTATGACAACAGCAGGCAGCGACACGCTTAGGGTGAGATCAATGGAGTGATTTTCCTAACAGTGTAGAGGAACCTTTGTGGGTGAGGAGTCCTCATATTCCTCCACGACTTTTTCCATCTGCTGATGCCATGTAGGGGAGCCCTCTTTTGAGGCTATGGCCACAATCTTATTCCTGCCCTGTGGGCTAATTGTAATGAAAATAATTTTCTTGTTTGGGAAACAATCTTACTGCAATGTTTTGCAGTAGTCAAAGAGAGGGTAGGAGGCGGTACTACCTCTGGTATCCTGTAAAATTTATTTCCCAAATAAATAATAACAACACGAGGCCTAGAATAATACATAGCATGTTGCTTCCACAAGTATGGTTGGCCCAATAATACATCAAAAATGTCAAGAGGAGCAACATCACACAATGCCTCATCTGTGAATGTCTTGATGCTTTACAGAAGGAAGCATTGTTGGACGACACGAAGATCTCTTCCTTGGTGAAGCCACCCAATGGTATACGATTGCAGGTGTGTTGTGGTCGGTAGGCTGAGGTGCTTCACAACCTCTATTGAAATGAGGTTCTTTTGGTTCTCACTATCGATAAGGAATTGCAGTGGCTCTTGCCCAAACGCATTCAGGTCGGGTCGTTTCGATTGAGGGCTCCTGCCAAAACATGTTTGGGTCGGGTTGTTTCAGTTGAGGGCGCCGACCGAAACACGTTTGGGTCAGTTTGTTTCAGTTGAGGGCGCCCGTATCAAATTTTCTAAGTTGTGACTGTGTTAGGGTTCCGTGATTTCGCTGATTAGCAAGCCAAATAACAGTGTAACATCAAACCAGTCTTTGGAGCCCAAGGACCTACCCTTCCTGGACTCAGAGAGGGCTCTCTCTATTAGTGTAAGGGATATCTATGTGTTTGCTTATGGTGTTCTGATTTTAGGCTAGCTATGAAGTAAGTTTTTGATTTTGGTTTTTTAGGTTGTGAGGGATGAAACTGATCAAAGATATAAGATAGGTAACAAGATGTCAGATCAATTGGGCTATGGGGTCGAAAAGGTCAAGAAATATATTAGATGGTGATACAAGGCTGTTGAAGGGTCAATTTGATTCAAGGTAGAAAGGATCTTGGGGAAAAATGGAGTAAATGGACATTAAGTTTGTGAACAACAAAGGATTTCAAGAATAACTAGTTTAATAACAGACATCAACATGGTAGGGCAAACCATTAATCATGCGAAATGTAACAATAAGCTAATCAATACATAGAAATAAACATTCAAACCATGCATAGAGATATATAACTCTCTAACTTCAGGAAATGGCTATCAGACTTTGGGGAAAACACTTAAGATAGACAAACAACTCAAAACACTATGCCATAATGCCTAAACAGTTCTTCAAGTCATTGGGCACTTTGAAAACAAGATTTGCATAGTCTTAGACAAAGGGCTAGATCGAAACAAGGCCTCCTTGGTTCAACAAGATGATAATATAATCAGTCAAAGAGATAATTTCATGGATGGAGCTATGGATGGCCATAGGTAAGCAGGGAATATTGTAAATCATACTTAGCAATACATAGAACTATGAACGAAATGAGCAACAATATCCTCAAGTTACTAAAGAGCAATTAAGAATTCTTTAATATGACTAAGGAGTAGGAAAACATGAAAGCTATGAAGAAACAGGAAATTTGAGGTGCCTCCAAGGGCATGTCTCAAATTTGTTCTCTACTGATCTATAGCAAGCAAGAAACATGTATTCATGAATGAAAACTAGAAGACAAAACATAGAAAGAGACACTATACCATTCTACCAAGTCATGGAATCCAACAACAATCCTTCTTCATTCATCCAAGAACATCCAAGAGGCAATCCAAAAGCATGAGACAAGTATTTCTTCCAAAGAATATATGACCATATATTGCTTCTCTTCTCAAGTTCAGCCTTGTTTACAAATGAAAGCTTGTGGAATAAATAGGCCAAAGTGAGGAAAACCTCATGGTTCAACTTGCCATCCTATTGGCCTAATCAAAATATCTAGATTTGTCCTTGAGGCTTTGCAAAGCCCAAGGCACAAAAATATCTCATAAAATATCTAAAAAATGCTAAAAAAGGGAAATAAATTGACTTTTCCTTACTTCTCATGTGTAAAAATAGCTAAACGCACATGAGGAAATATCAGTTTTTAAAGGTTCAAAATTTACAAAAATATTCAAAATTTACATCAGCAAAAGGTCCCCTGACTTTCCGGCAACATTTGGAAGCCTTCCCAACGTCGAAACGAGGCTCATGATACCTCTTTGGAAATAAATGAGTGTGTACTTTCTGGAACAACTAAAATTTTTCCAATCTAATGCCTGGAAGTCCTCCAAAACTGAATCTATGTGTAAAAAACCAAAAATTACAGTCTGCTGATAGACTGGGCAGAGTGTGCAAAAAGCGAGCATTTTTCACCATTTCAGGGGAGAAAATGATCTCCAAATGTCCTAAAAATTGCTGAGTGTGTGCTCCTAAAATTATGGCATCCAATGATACCATTCTCCTCCTTTGACGATTCCCCAAAATGAAATGGCGAATTTCATGAGTTTTGACCAAAAATTCAAAAATGCCAAAAAGCCAAAGTATGTCAAAATTTGCAAAAAGTTGGTGTGAATGACCCTCAAGGGTCCTTAGCAACATGTTCTGAAATGGTGGCCAAAATCTCAAGTCCTAATGTGTCTTTCTTCACATTCCGTGCGGGGCGCTTCCCTTTAGCTTCCTTTAGCTTTTCTTGGGCAACCATTAACTTGCGCCAGGAAAACTGATTTAACTTTTGGTAATGCTTCATCATTCTCCTTTGCAGCTCTAGATCCCTATTTTCCCTCTCCAAATTCTTTCTCCAAATGGTCATTTACTCTCTCAAGCTATGCCTCAGAGGCATCTTGTTCTAGATGCACTTCTGCAACACCAAACTGCCTCAAAAGTTCCTAGAATGTCTAATTCAAACAAAACTCTGCCTTCTCTATCAATCATTGTTTGATCAAGGTAAAATTGGTTTCAAATGCTGTGTGATATGCCTTCTTTGCTATTAGGTCCCTGCTCCTTCAAAATCCTGTTCTTTTCTTTGTATGCCAGCCAACAAACAATTTCAAGAATAAGCACACAGTCAACTTAAAAATACATGCACAGTCAAATGATTTTCTGAGCTTGGATAAAGCTACAGAGCTTTTGGTGTTTTTGATGTGAGCACAAAAATAACTGTAGGAGTCAAACAACAAAACTCCTCTTAACCAAAACACTGCCCTTGTAATCACTGTTCTTCACACAGAGTCAAACAAGAACAACCTCCAAATGCAATGGTAGCCCCACTTACTAAAGTCAGCTTTATAGAAGAAAGGAGGCGACAATAGTTATTTTCCATTTTTACCCCCCAAAGGTGTCTTTTGAATCAAAAACACTTATATAGTGATCTCCTCTCATGAAAATAAACCCACTATTTTGTTTTTCCAAATCCTGTGTTCCTCATCATCACTAAAGTCATCTCTTTAGTACTGTGTTTGAGCCAAGAGGTTTTTAACAAGACATGTTTGTGGCTTCTTGAAAAGAAGTCTCCTTTGTTTTAGCACAAAAACCTTCCTCTCAAACATTTGCCTCTTTTTCTTCTTGAAGTTGTTGTCCCTCATGAGGAAGCTGTTGTGTATCATCTTTTGGCTGCCCTTGCTCATCACTTTCATGCTGTTGTTCTGTGCTTTCTTCTTCATCCCCTTTTGTATGCCAGTTTAATAAGTAAATTATAATAATATACACATAGTCAAATGAAAGGTATACATAGTCAAATGATTTCTGTGTTCGAGTAAGGTCAAAGGGCTCTTGGTGTTTTGATGACAGCAAGACAACCTTGTATTTTAGATAAAGGCAAAACAAAACTCCTCCCAATTAAAACACTCTCCTTGTCTTCACTGTTTTCTCACACAGATTTTGACAAAACACCTTCAAAATGTAACAACAGCTTCACACCTTAAAGTTTGTTTTATGGATAAAGAGGAAGCTCTGACTTTTCTCTTCACCATATAGAGATGACCTTTGACAGTGACAAAAACACCTATTCAATGATCACTGTTCATGAAATTAGGCCTACTGCTTCACTTTTCAAACACTGTGTTTTTTACCTTAAAACACTATCTCCAGCTTTGAACACTGTTGGAAATATGATGCAGAGTGTTGTCCTTGATGGCAACCCACTGAATGAAGATGAAGACATGCGACTGTTGACTTGTGTTGTCCTTGATGGCAATCCACCTGATGAAGCTATTCTTGACTTGATGGACTTGGTAAATGATGTAAATCTGATGTGATATGATGTTTGTTAGCAATATGGTGCTGAGTGTTGTCCTTGAATGGCAACTCACTTGATGAAGATGATGGCAACTTACTTGTTGAAGTTATGCTTGATAGAATATGTTCTTGATGAAGTAAATATGATGTATCTACAGTGAGTACAGAAGGGAATGAAGAAATAAATTCAGTATGTGCTAAATCTATAGTAAAAAGAGTATGTCTCAAGGCATACGCGGATATGTCTAGGGGAAGTCGCGTATGGGAAAAAGCGCTCATAATGTATTGTTTTGGCTCATGGTATTGTTAGGCTCATGGTATTGAAGGCTCATGGTATTGTTGGGCTCATGGTATTAAAGGCTCATGGTATTGAAAAAGGGTAAACCTATATAAGGAGAAGAATTTCATTGTGCAAAGGATAGGGTGAGAGCAAGATGTCTGAGCTTGAATGAATACTTCTCTGTGAAGTATATCTGTATGGAAAGGGTAAAGGTCTGATGATAGATCTGAATCTATGATGCACCTATGAAGAAATGATGAAGCGGGATCCAGATCTGAAATGTATTTGTATTTGCTAGATATGTTTATGGAGTGATTAGATCTGTGATGAGGCGAACATCTGTCTGAAGTAAAGGGATGAATCTGAACTGAATATCTGATCTGAAGAAGTATGCAGCTCTATAATGATTGAAGATCTATACGCTACTTCGCCGCAGAGGAAGCGCGTATATACGCGGCTTCGCCAAAGAAAAAGCGCGTATGTGCAATGAAGTTTGTACAGATGTATACGCTGGTTGCTATGAATGGAAGCACGTATATACGCGACATCAGTGAAGTGAAAGCGCATATGCAAACTAGGGTTTGCTGAAGCAAGGGGTATGAAATATCTGATCTGTTCTGTTGTGTTTCTGCTATCTGATCTGTGTTGATAAGTATATGTTGGTGATGTATGTTTGTACTTAAAAGTATGGAAAGGGTCCAGTGTGAAAATATAATGAAACGTGGCCTACAAGTGTTGTTCTATTGAATTTGTTGGATCCAGTGTGAAAATTGATGAAACGTGGTCCAAGGTGGTGCTGAGGGTAGTAGCCTTTAGTCAGGGGGTTGTAGCTCCCTTCCAGGTGAGGCTGGTAAACGAGATCGGGGGGTCGTAGCTCCCTTCCAGGAGAGGCTGGTAAATGAGTCAGGGGGTTGGAGCTCCCTTCCAGGAGAGGTTGGTAAACGAGCGCAGGTGGGTGCCTGCGTGCTGGTCAAGTCTGCGCCAGCACATATGTTGTAAGATGTTTTCTCTATAATAAAATATTAAAGGCTGAGCAACTGCAGCGGTGGTTTTCTCCCGACTTGGGTTTCCACCTAAAAATCCTGGTGTTCATGTGTGATGCTTTGTGTGATGGTTTATTCTGTTCTTACTGCACATGCTTACTATTTATAGAACATCTAATAAATGAATGATGGGATGATATAAGTGAATAACTAATGGTATAATTAGATCTCTGGGTATACACGAGTTGTATGAAGGATTTCCGCGTGTATACGCTAGTTGGCTTCAGAAAAGTAGCGTAATGGTTTTAGAGAGTGAAAAAGTAAAAAGTTTCAATATGCAGTAAATAATGATTCACCCCCCCCCCTCTCAGTATTTTTCCCAACAATTGGTATTAGAGGTGGTCCTTCTGCAGAAGCTTGATCGCTTGAAGGAGATCCGTTGCAATGGGAAAGAAGAAAAAGAAGAAGGTTACTCAAAGAAAGAAGATGCCTCAGAAATCATGTATAGCAGAAATTGAAGGAGATGAAACAGGTATTGATCGTTGTTCTTGTATTTTACTTAACTGTATATGCAAAGATTATGATAGTGAAAGTGAAGATGAAGAAGATTCTGACCAAGCTCTAGAAGTGCTCATGGCAAAGAAGAAGGCTACTCAAAGTAAGGAGATAGTTGAATTTGACAAAGATGAATCAGATAGTAATTGGGGTCCAGAAATTTCTGACGAAGCTCGACAAGCACTCATGGCAAAGAAGAAAAAGGAGAAGGCTACTTGTAATACTCTTCTTTGTGCAAACAATGATGAAGATAGTGAGAGAAAAGTTGTGGATCTAGAAGAAGTTATCAAAGATCAACAAAGAATATTTAATGAGAAGGATGCTACCTCCAAAGCCTTGGTATTTAGACTAAAAAGGATGTTCGATGATGTATACAATCGAAGTAAAGGATATGTAGCTGGAATCATCTCTCTGCAAGCAGAACTTGAAGAATCAAATGAGAAGAATGAAGGACTTGAAGCAGAAAACGTTTCTCTAAAAACGGATCTGGAAAAATAAAAAATGAAGAATGAAGGTCTTGAAGCTGGAATCATCTCTCTACAACCAAAACTTGAAGCATCAAGTAAGAAGAGTGAGGAACATCTACCATCATTTGAAAAGGAAGGACTTGAAGCAGAAATCATTTCCCTCAAAGAAGACCTGGATAAATCAAATAAGAAGAATGCAGCACTTGAAGCAGAAAACATATCTCTGAAAGAAGATCTCAAAGCATCGAAGAAGAAGAATGAAGAGCTGCAACAAACTTGTGAAGAAAATGAAAATTGGTTGAAAGAAGAGATTCTAAATCTGAAGAATCAAGTAGAATATGGAAGAAGGAAAGAAGAAAGCATGACAAAGCAATGTCAAGCCCTGGAGGTTGAGGTAAACATTCTCAAAGGTAAATTAGAAGAAAAGGTTAGACTTTTGAGGTTTCAAGATAGTACTAAGATTCTGGACAATATTCTTAGTAGTCAAAGGTCTCCTTCTATCAAACTTGGTCTTGGTTTTCATGAAACTATTAAAGGAGAATCTAGCTCACAAGGAAGTACTAAAGATTCAAAAGAAGTCAATGCAAAACCTGAAGAGTTGAAAGAGACAAAAGATCAACCAAAATTCATGAATTCTCAAAGGAATTCATTCAAGAACATTGAATGTTTCAAATGTCATAATTATGGGCATGTTGGAGCAAATTGCAGGAGCAGATCATTTCAGTCACTATCAAACAGATTCTATTCAGAAAGGTACTCAGGTTGTTTTAAGGGATATTGTTTTTCATGCAACAAGTATGGTCACAAAGCTGGTGATTGTAATAGAAGGAAGAATAGAAAAGCTCATTATGATTCTTATGTTTATTTCTCTAGCCACATGAGATGTTATGCTTGTAACAAGTATGGACATGTAGAAAAAGAATGCAGGATGAACAGATCTGGGAAAGTGGACAATTTTCAGCACACAGTTGGAAAGCTCAAGCAAATTTGGAAAAAGAAGGAGGACTGATCAGAAACGTAGGGAATTCAGACCCTACTGCAGTCATCTACTTCTGGAAGCTTACTTCTCTGATTGACTGCAATAATAATGTGAGATACATTATGAGATTTAGTAATGTATCGTCACAAGGGGAGCAATGTATGATGTCTCTCATGGTTGATTTGATTACTCTGGTTATGTTTTCTTCTGACAGCGCATCTGATGTGGAAAAGACAGGTACATGAAGGAAAATTTCAAGGGGAGATGAAGGAATGTGAAAATTTTTATGCTTCACTTTCCATACGCGGGTTCAGTGAACAAAAGTCGCGTATACACGCGAGTTACAACTGACACAGTCGCATATTCTTTGATGATAAGAGAATTTATATGATAGCTGAAGATCTGGAGCAAAGGCTCAGGGGGAGCATCAGTCTGACTGTTAATAACTGTATTATTGACTCAGTATCAGCTTAGTTTCTCAGTTTTAAATAATGATGATATGATACTTGGTTTCTTGGATGAGTCCTGTTTGCTTGTTGATGAAGAGTATTCATTGTTGAGATGAAAGTCTTGTAATTCAGAGATAAGGACAGATCATGCAGAGGTTGTTGCTGGTGACTTGCTAATGAACATATTCAGGTTGCACAAGTTAAGAAGGAGCACTGGTTCAGGAGGAGCAGCAGGTTGAATACTAATGATTGCATTGTTGGCAATATGACTGCTTATTATTTGGTTTTTGTGATACTCATGCTCAAATGATGATGACCTGGTACATGGTTTATTATGATGAGATTTTGAGCCATGTTTGCTGATAAGTATCTTTTGTGCTCACACATGGATGAGTTGGATGTCGTTGGATTCAGAAATAAGAATAGATCATGCAGAGTTTGTTACTATGGTTGAGATCTTTTGCCTATGTTACTTCATGTTAAATCTTGAAGATCATTGTGATATTGGACCACATGGATGATTGCTTGACACATATTTGAAGATTTTGTTCTGGTATGATGATCTCTCTTGGAAAGAATGTATTGATGCTGCACGGAATATGAAGACTTGGTTACTAATGCATGATGCTTGAAGACACAACTACACTGTTTTATCTATCTGTAGTCCAGGGAAGCAGTCAAATATCTCAGAAAGAAGATGAACACTGTCTTTTCCTCACAGAGGATCAGATCTGGTCAAAATATAGAAGATGGTAGTGGATACGCGTGTTTCCTCAAACACAGTCGCGTATATACGCGAGTTCCTGCACAGAAAGCCGCGTATGTCTGATTGCTGACAATTTTTGGTTGGAGTCAGCTCTCTTCAGCACAGCTGCAGTGCTGTTTGGTATTTCTGATACTGTTTGGTATCTCTGGTGGTGTTCCAGTTCTCATAATTCTTTTTCTAATGATTTGATGAAGATGCCTTGATGATTTGTTGGTGAAAGTGTTCAGGATGCACAAACTAAGGGGGAGCCTTAGTCATTTGGAAAGGATGCTTGGATGCACAGATTCAGGGGGAGCATTAGCTTTGCTGAGTATAATGCATTATGATGGTTCTGTTATATGATCTCTCTTGAGGTCTTCTTGGTATTGGTTATGAAAATTCATATTTGTATTTTTGATGAAAAGGTCATGTGGAGACCCATGATGTAAATTGTAATATTCAGTCATGTAAGGACTTGTCAAATTTGTAAACCCACTTGGTTGGGTAGCTGAGTCAAATTTTGTAAACCCACTTGGTTGGGTACTTGAGTCTCATATGTAAATCCACTTGGTTGGATATTTGTTGTAAGTATGAGTCATTGGTGATAGGAAAGTCTTTGAGTCATGTACTTTATTGAAAAATATGTTTGAAGATTCAGCATGAACTCAGGGGGAGCTGGTTTTGTCCTTTGCCCTTGATGTCAAAGGGGGAGAGTGACATGGTGTTTTAATGAAGATAATGATGTGCCCTTTGCCCTTGATGTCAAAGGGGGAGAGTGACATGGTGTTTGAATGATGCCAAAAATGGAGAGAGTGACATGGTAAAAATGGGGAGAATGACATGGTGTCATTGTATTCTTAATGTATCTATCTGTTGTGGTAAACAAACACCATCGTGGTTGCCATCAAGTCCAAAGGGGGAGATTGTTGGAAATATGATGCAGAGTGTTGTCCTTGATGGCAACCCACTGAATGAAGATGAAGACATGCGACTGTTGACATGTGTTGTCCTTGATGGAAAACCACCTGATGAAGTTATTCTTGACCTGATGAGCTTGGTAAATGATGTAAATCTGATGTGATATTATGATGTTGAGTGTTGTCCCTGAAAGGCAACCCATTTGATACAGATGATGACAACTTACTTGATTAAGTTGTGATTGATAGAATATGTTCTTGATGAGCTAAATATGATGTATCTAAAGGGTGTACAGAAGGCAGTGAAGAAAGGAACTTAGCATGTACTGAATCCATGATGAAAAGAGTATGTTTCAAGGCATACGCGGATATGTCTAGGGGAAGTCGCGTATGCACGCAGGAAACAACGTTCCAAGTCGCGTATGGGAAAAAGCACTCATAATGTATTGTTTTGGCTCATGGTATTGTTAGGCTCATGGTATTGAAGGCTCATGGTATTGTTGGGCTCATGGTATTAAAGGCTCATGGTATTGTTTTGGCTCATGGTATTGAAAAAGGGTAAACCTATATAAGGAGAAGAATTTCATTGTGCAAAGGATAGGGTGAGAGCAAGATGTCTGAGCTTGAATGAATACTTCTCTGCGAAGTATATCTGTATGGAAAGGGTAAAGGTCTGATGATAGATCTGAATCTATGATGCACCTATGAAGAAATGATGAAGCGGGATCTAGATCTGAAATGTATCTGTATTTGCTAGATCTTTTTATGGAGTGATTAGATCCGTGATGAGGCGAACATCTGTCTGAAGTAAAGGGATGAATCTGAACTGAATATCTGATCTGAAGAAGTATGCAGCTCTATAATGATTGAAGATCTATAGGCTACTTCGCCGCAGAGGAAGCGCGTATATACGCGGCTTCACCAAAGAAAAAGCGCGTATGTGCAGTGAAGTTTGTACAGATGTATATGTTGGTTGTTATGACCGGAAGCATGTATATACGCGACATGAGTGAAGTGAAAGCGCGTATGCAAACTAGGGTTTGCTGAAGCAAGGGGTATGAAATATCTGATCTGTTCTGCTGTGTTTCTGCTATCTGATCTGTGTTGATAAGTATCTGTTGGTGATGTATGTCTGTGCTTAAAAGTATGGAAAGGGTCCAGTGTGAAAATATGATGAAACGTGGCCTGCAAGTTGTGTTCTATTGAAGTTGTTGGATCCAGTGTGAAAATTGATGAAACGTGGTCCAAGGTGGTGCTGAAGGTTGTAGCCTTCAGTCAGGGGGTTGTAGCTCCCTTCTAGGTGAGGCTGGTAAACGAGATCGGGGGGTCGTAGCTCCCTTCCAGGAGAGGCTGGTAAACAAGTCAGGGGGTTGGAGCTCCCTTCCAGGAGAGGCTGGTAAACGAGCGCAGGTGGGTGCCTGCGTGCTGGTCAAGTCTGTGCCAGCACATATGTTGTAAGATGTTTTCTCTATAATAAAATATTGAAGGCTGAGCAACTGCAACGGTGGTTTTCTCCCGACTTGGGTTTCCACCTAAAAATTCTGGTGTTCATGTGTGATGCTTTTTGTGATGGTTTATTCTGTTCTTACTGCACATGCTTACTGTTTATAGAACATCTAATAAATGAATGATGGAATGATATAAGTGAAGAACTAATGGTATAATTAGATCTCTAGGTATACGCGAGTTGTATGAAGGATTTCCGCGTGTATACGCTAGTTGGCTTCAGAAAATTAGCGTATGGGTTTTAGAGAGTGAAAAAGTAAAAAGTTTGAATATGCAGTAAATACTGATTCACCCCCCCCCCCCTCTCAGTATTTTTCCCAACACACTATTTGAGCGAAGTTTATAAAGTCCTTTGGTATCAATAAAAACCCACCATTTTTACTATGTTAGTGTTGGGCAATCATAAAAATACAACAACTCTTGAGTTTTAAACCAAAATATCAAACCTCCCAAGCACTGTTTTCTCCACTATATAGCTGACACAGTTTAACTTTGTTTTACCACAGTAGGGTTATCTTCACAATTTTGACAAAGCCTCATCCCCTAATCATTGTTTCTCAATGTTTATTTGAAACAAAAAGGGACTTATTTGAAGTCATTGTTTCTTTGATCATGACAAACATGGTATGTTTAAAAAACAAGATATGGTTTCTTCCTTTTACTGTCTCTAAACAACCAACTTTCTTCCTCCAATAAATCACTGTCTTGTCCTCCATTATGCCAAACAACAAGTTTTGGTCAAATGAAAAACAAACAGTCAATTGATTACTATGCTTGGGCAATGGAGTGAGAAGAATACCTTAAAAAATCTTAAGGGCCCTTTTTGATTGTTTGAGCAGCTCTCAAAATATTTTTTTTAAGGTTTTTAAGTGAGTTTTTGACCAGTGGTATAGGCGCGCCGCGCATCAATACATTCCTTTGGAAATTTTCTGCCTGAACGCGCCGTGCAACTTTTCAAACGCGTCGCGCAACTTTGTAGCCCATTTTGAAGGCCTTCCCGGTGTCATATTTGGGCGTGAGATGGCTCGTTGGAAAGCCTTGGAAGTATAATTTACAGAAAAAATTTTATTTTTTCATTTGGATTCCATTTGGTTGTTCAAAAATTTATTTTCCCAACACTGGTCAAAACTGGTGAATCCTGGTGCAGAAATGCATAGTGTTGTTTGTAAGCCACTTTTGGATGCCTTTCTGTTGTCATAATTTGGTCAGAGATGGATCTTGGGAAATATATGGAAATATAATTTCCAAATATTCTTGATTTGTTTCATTTGGTGTCCATTTTGGTGTTCAAAAACTAACTGTCCCATCACTGGTCAAAAATGGTGAATGTTGGTGCAGAAAAACATAGTGTTGATTGCAGGCCACTTTTGGATGCCTTCCTATTGTCGGAATTTGGCCCGAGATGGCTTGTTGGAAATATATGGAAGTTTAATTTCTAGAAAAATTTGAATTTTTTAATTTGGAGTCCGTTTGGTTGTTCAAAATCTGACTATCCCATCACTGGTCAAAATGATGAATCCTGGTGCAAAACTTCTTCTGTGACATCCGTATTGTTCACAGTTCTCACAAACCATGATACCTGTGTAGAAAATGAAGGAGGTTTTTCTTCTTAAACCTATTAGGGACAAAAACCTCTCTCACTTTTGTAAATTTCATCTCTGTTTGGTCAGAAACACATTTTGAAACAAAATGCCCGGGCGCTCCTTAAACCTAATTTTACTGTGGCAGAGGTATCATGATTCAACAACCATGCAAATTTTAATATTCCTTTGTATCCACTGTGATGAGATATTTTAAGGAAATTCCCTCATGAATAGGAAGAAATATTACCCTTTTGAAAAATAATTATCATCATTGACATGTGCCATGACCTGTCCCTTAATCATTCTTCAACTATGTTTTGTTTGAGCTCTAAACTGTCTTTGGAAGCAAATTCCGATAGGAGATAGTCCATCCTTTCTGATAGTTATAGTATTGATGTCTTTCCTTTGTTTTTACATTATTACTCTGTTCAAAAGCATCCCAAATGCCTCCTATTTCTCTTACCATTTGTCCCTCAATCAGTGAAAACCCTAAAAATTTATCACTGCTCTAGCCCTCTGCTTGTGAATGAAGGAGGCCCCTTTTTGACAAACTGCCTGATGTTTCTTTCAACCTTTGTCTCAATAAAATTCAGAATGCTTGATGAATCAAAATGTTATTGGTTTCTCTAATATATGATGGCAGAGGTTAGTTTGAGCTCAAGACTTCTTGAATCTTCTGGCCATCTATTTAACAGTCTTTCTTCAATGATGCTGAACCAACTAGTTTCACACTGTAGCTCAAATAATAATGAAATTCATGCAAACAAAACCTTAAAAGTTGCTGCTTTAACTCTGCTTTTAATCATCATTTTCAAGCAGAAACCTTCATTTGCAGTCCCACTGTACTTGAAAGTTGTCTTCATAGCTATCGAAAAGCTTAAGAACAGACTTTACCTTTGGCCCTCTGCTTATAGATGAAGGAGGCGCTTTTAAGTCTTCAAAAACCCTCTACTTATAGATGAAGGAGGTTTTTTTTTAGTCATGTTATATCATCAGCCCTGTGACAGTGCTATTTTTCCTTTTACTGTCCTTTCAGGCTTTGAATGTGGTCGCAAGAGCTTGATGAAAAACTCCTTGCACTGTAGCTGCATCCCAGGCTCAAAATCACATTGAGAAGCAGTTGTCTTCTCATGTGGAGCCAAAATTGTCTTCTGAGATGCTGGTATGCCTCTGTCCCTGAAAGATCCATCAAAATATTGTAAAAACACCTAAAATCAGCTTAACTTATGGTTCATGTATTGCTCAGACTTGAGGGTGTATAAGTGGTGCGACCTAGGGTTGTAACCAACTTTATTTGCAGAATGGGAAGGTATGTTATGACTGGTCAATAGCAGATGGAGGTTCTTTGGCTCTTGGATAGTTCGCCAAGGGAGAAATGCCTTAAAGCGCCACTTCCTAACTTAGGGGAGACTTTTTGGATAGATTTGGATTGTTTCTTTAAAGCTGATGGGCAGACTAGTATGGCTGAGGCTAGGTAGGTTTTGATAATGAGGTTTCATCTCGTCATGGGTGGAATGAAAGGTAAGAGGAAACAAAATTTTATGGGTTTTTTCCAGTTAGAAAATTTGACAAATTTTTAGATCAGCTGCTAGAAAACTTGGCTGTTAGAACTAGTCATCACCAACAAGTGAAAAATACTGATGACTAATAGTGGCTCCATTTGGGGAGGGCAGCTCCTTTTCAGGAGGTGTCCAAAATTTCAGATCTTTGGCTTATGAAGACCAGTGCCTTATCCATTGGCACAATTTTTACTCTCTTTTGATGCTACTTCTGAAAAATGACAACATGATTAGCATCAATGATATTTCTACCTACCCCACTATCTTTCCTAACATTTTTTCTTCTTTTGGGTGCATTTGGACTAGCGACCCTTCTGACAATATATTTTTATTTTTGCAAAATGAACCTATCTATTTCTACACTTATATCTGTCGGGAGTTCAGATTAAACTGATGAACTCCTTCATTACTCTACCTAAACTAGATCAACTGTCAAGGTTAAGCTGTTTGACAGGATTTTGTTCTCTAATCTAAAACATGAAATTGAAAAGATGATCAAATCAGGGTTAGACAGTCTGATTTGTCATGTATTTGCGACATAAAAGACAAGCTGCACACAAATATTATTTTGCATAAAATGAAAACTAGGAAAAACAAGGCTAAGATGCACAATTTGTTTTTCATCCCCGCTTCCCTCTTTGGTTTTGTTTTGAGCATGTGGAACCAGTATCTTTTCCTAATCTACTCTCTTTGATAAGTCAAGCTTACACAATGTTGACCATGTTTTTCACTCACTAACTTATCAGAAAATAAATTTAAACATGTTCAGCTATGATTAGGCTAGATAGCTGAACACGACATTTGAGTACTAGTAGCGGCATTTAGACTTGCTCGCTTTCAGTATGACTATTTTTGGGTATGGGGTTGTAACATTGCTTTTTAGAAATTGCCCTCTTTTTCTACTTTTATTGTTTTTTGTATTTTCTGCCTTTTCACCTTTTCTTAAAACAAACTAAAACTAAAAAGATGCTCACAAGGCTGAGCTTATTTTTCACAGCTATCTATCTATCCTAGTCTAAGCTATACACAACATACATTCATTTGGTGAACTCTTCTTTCCAATATAGCCAGTCAAGTAGATGATTGCATGGTCGATCTTGGTTTAGTTCTTTCATGATGCAGAAGTAATGAAAAGGCCACTCCCATTTGGCTTGTTTTTGGATAGTAGTGTGTAAGTTTTTTCTCATTCTTGGTAGCAACTTGTTTATGACAGAACACACTACTCCTTCTTTAAAGGTTTCTAGGGAAACAGCAAAGGGGTCTTCGAATAATAGCTGGCCTAGAGGATTTGAACAATAGACCTCATTTAGGATTACTCCCTTCTTTACTTGACTAACCTTGGGATTCTTTTGAGAAAGAATCCCTTCTCCCTCTTTATGATTATCTGATTTGGCAACTTCAAAAAGTAATGTTATGCTACCTTCAAGCAATCTTGGTACACCCTGATTTAGTGAGATGATTCCTATTTGTAAGCCATTATCTTGATGAGTAGGACTATTCTTTAGCACCAGGTCTTCTTGAGAAGAAATTTTAGTATCAGCATCAGTCTATTCTGTACTTTTAGTATAAGAAATTTCATTAGTAGATAAATCAGTAGCAGAACTCATATACATATATTCTTTACAAAAAGGTTTGGATGCTGGCTGTATGCTTAGGATTTCATTGGTTTCTTCTTTTGTTGAAAGGGGTGAGGTTTTTCTTTTTCTCTGGATGGAACCATGATGTTTCTCTTCCTTTTGTGACTGATTACAAGGATGAATGTCTTCTTGAGGAGGTATATCAACCTTAACAACATTTTTTTCTATTGTTTCTTTATGGGCAATTTCTTTAGTAAGTAAGGCAGTAGTGGATAACATCTGATCTATTTCCTTTTCAGTTAAAGGAACAGGTATTTTCTGTTTTCTTTGGATTGGGAAACAATTTCTTTCGATTTTTTGGAAGTCGATCTTGTGGCTAAATGTCCTCCTATATTTTACAAGGAAAGGTAGATGGATTGTTATTTGTTTCAACCTTTTCAAAGAGCTCTTGTGGATCCTCTCTTATTTCTTGATGGATTTCATCTAGGATCAACTCTTCTTGGTAATCTTGATGGTTAGTTTGGGTAATAAAATTATGGATCTCCTCTAAAAAATCCTCAGGATGCCAATTTCCTAATTTTTCATCAATGCTTACAAGGTGTTGTATGAGGTTTTCAAATTGATCACAACAATTTTCAGCCAATGATAGAGATGGAAAATGTGCTATATAGTGTTTACAAAATACTTTTTGGAAATCCTTCAAAGAAAACAAGATGCCAGGTTCTAAGCTTTCATACCATTCTCTTGCCTTTCCTTCTAGTGTACCCATGAACATTTTCATGAGGCAGTCCTCATGCCATTCAACCTTTAACCTCCATGCATGTATATGAAAATTGATGAGGTGTAAAAATGGGTCGTCAACATTTTCATCTTGAAAGAGAGGTAGGTTTCCTATCTAATCTACGTCTTTAGGCATATTATGTGGGAATCCAGGGATATGTTCTCTGCTCATCAGAGCATATCTCCTTTGTGTCCTTGGATCCATTTTTGTTAATCAGAAAGGATCACTGTGTCTCTTCAACCAGTCTAAGGTTCTCTACCAGTGGAGTCTTTTGGTTTAATGAAGGTTTTGGAGTCGCCAGGTGGAACTTGGTTGTTTTTGTGAAGATGTAGCTATGGTCCACCACCAGTAACTAGGGAAAACTAATCTGGGAATGTTTTTTTTGGGGTTTTTTCTGAGTTTTATGTGCATCCTATGGTTTTTTTAAAAATATTCTAAACCTGTTTCATCACTTTGCTAGGGTGGTGATAACAAAAAGAGTTTACTCTAAATGGTTCTATGGACTGCTTACCTGAGTTTAGTGTTAAAGGACTAAAGAGTCTATAAGAGTTTGCTAGACTGTCATGTACTCAGTAAGTCCCATCATGATTGCCATTATGTTAGTGAGCGGTGGGATAGGTCGATCGGATAGTAACCTATAGATTGGTAAAATAGTAAGGCCTACTGGAGGCTAGTGGAGTCGCCAGGTGGAAATTGGTTGTTTTGAGGTATATGTGTATGGTCCACCACCAGTACTGGCAAAAACCAATCTAAGGAATTTTTTTGGGTTTTTCTGAGTTTTTATGTGCAACCTAGTTTGTAAGAGTGTTATAAACCTGATTCATCACTTTGCTAAGATGGTGAAACGAAGAGTTTACTCTAAATGATTCTATAGGCTGATGGTTTGAGTTTAATGTTTGAAGGACTAAAGAGTCTATAAGAGTTCGCTAGACTATCATGTACTCAGTTAGTCCCACCATGATCGCCATTATGTTAGTGAGCGGTGGGATAAGTCAATCAAATAGTATTCTTAAGGCTGCTGGAATGTTTAGGGAATCTAAGTTTGTTTATTACTCAGAGTCCCACCGTGATCACCATTATGTTAGGGTCCCGTGATTTGGCTGATTAGCAAGCCAAATGACAGTGTAACATCAAACCAGTCTTTAGAGCCCAAGGACCTAGCCTTCCTGGACTCAGAGAGGGCTCTCTCTATTAGTGTAAGGGATATATGTGTGTTTGCTTATGGTGTTCTGATTTTAGGCTAGTTATGAAGTAAGTTTTTTATTTTGGTTTTTTAGGTTGTGAGGGATGAAACTGATCAAAGATATAAGATAGGTAACAAGATGTCAGATCAACTGGGCTATGGGGTCGAAAAGGTCAAGAAAGCTATTAGATGGTGATAAAATGCTGTTGAAGGGCCGATTTGATTCAAGGTAGAAAGGATCTTGGGGCAAAATGGAGTAAATGGACATTAATTTTGTGAACAACAAAGGATTTCAAGCATAAATAGTTTAATAGCAGACATCAACATGGTAGGGCAAACCATTAATCATGCGAAATGTAACTATAAGCTAATCAATACATAGAAATAAACATTCAAACCATGCATAGAGATATATAACTCTCTAACTTCGGGAAATGGCTATCAGACTTTGGGGAAAACACTTAAGACAGACAAACAACTCAAAACACTATGTCAAAACGCCTAAACACAGTTCTTCAAGTCATTGGGCACTTTGAAAACAATATTTGCATAGTCTTAGACAAAGGGCTAGATCGAAACTAGGCCTCCTTGGTTCAACAAGATGATAAACTAATCAGTTGTTACACAGTAATTTGTCACCGCATTTTGTGACCTGTGAACATTGTCATGCCTTGAAAACATCATCAATGCATTCCTCTACGCATGAGCTTTATTTTCCCTTGAGACATCTCCTTGAAAAAATCATGAAAAACATCCCTTTTTGCATTGGCGCGGGCAGGCAGTTCAGTACTCGCGCCAATGGGGAAAATCCTGCAAAGAGGTCGCGCCAACTGGCGCTCTGTCATAAGCAGTAGTCACGCCACCCAATTTAGGGACTGTTTTTTAAATAAATATGGCAGAAGTTGAGTTCCAACAAACTCAAAAACCATTTCCTATCTTGAGTTGGGAGGTTTGGCTGCGGGAGTTCTATGGAAGGGAAGTGGTTTTGCCACCTCCCATGGAACCTTCCTTGTTGATAGGGCCAATCCCATAATAATAGGGATCCAAAATCCCTCCTTACCCATCTATAAAAGCCTGCTCAATTCCATGGCAAGCTAGTCTTGAAGGGCCTAAGCTTTGAATCTCCATATTCCCAAGAGCCTTTGTGCTGTAAAGAGCCCTCTTTTTCCCTTAAGGCCGACTCAAGTAAGGATACCATCATCGAGAGACTCCGGAGAGGTTTTCCCTTTCCTTGGTGAGCTTTGCGAGACGTGGACGACTGGAGACCCATCCGAAGGAGACCATGACGTCAGAACTTGGTTGTAATCTCTCTTCGTTTATTATTTAATAGATGATTACGATTATGGTTCCACTCTGTTTTCCATCATGTTAATATGAGTAACATCCTTTCTGACTGATGTTTAGTTACGTGTGCCGGATTTTATGCTTGTATCTGTTCGTTTCTTCCATGTGCAGGTGTTCATCCGCGGAGATCGTGGAAGGATTGTGATCTGCCAAGGCTGAGGAATGGGGACGCTTCTTCTTCAGTTCATAGCGTTGGAATCCAGGTAGGCTTCTATCCCTATTCTCTTCATTCGTAACTAGGAACTTGCGTCGTAACATTGTTTTATTGTTGCTAGACCCCCGCTGGGCTAGTAGGGATCGCCTCTGTCCGCAGAGGGGATTTACCTCCTCAACATCAGTCAAAGAGATAATTTCATGGATGGAGCTATGGATGGCCATAGGTAAGCAGGGCATACCCTAAATCATACTTAGCAATACATATAACTATGAACGAAATGAGCAACAATATCCTCAAGTTACTAAAGAGCAATTAAGAATTCTTTAATATGACTAAGGAGGAGGAAAACATGAAAGCTATGAAGAAATAGGAAATTTGAGGTGCCTCCAAGGGCATGTCTCAAATTTTTTCTCTACTGATCTATAGCAAGCAAGAAACATGTATTCATGAATGAAAACTAGAAGACAAAACATAGAAAGAGACACTATACCATTCTACCAAGTCATGGAATCCAACAACAATCCTTCTTCATTCATCCAAGAACATCCAAGAGGAAATCCAAAAGCATGAGACAAGTATTTCTTCCAAAGCTTATATGACCATATATTGCTTCTCTTCTCAAGTTCAGCCTTGTTTACAAATGAAATCTTGTGGAATAAATAGGCCAAAGTGAGGAAAACCTCATGGTTCAACTT
The DNA here is from genome assembly GCA_034641835.2 of Pinus albicaulis. Classification (NCBI taxonomy): domain Eukaryota; kingdom Viridiplantae; phylum Streptophyta; class Pinopsida; order Pinales; family Pinaceae; genus Pinus; species Pinus albicaulis. Next base: position 1,041,667,497 of record CM076570.1, on the reverse strand, counting down.
GCCATCCTATTGGCCTAATCAAAATATCTAGATTTGTCCTTGAGGCTTTGCAAAGCCCAAGGCACAAAAATATCTCATAAAGTATCTAAAAAATGCTAAAAAAGGGAAATAACTTGACTTTTCCTTACTTCTCATGTGTAAAAATAGCTAAACGCACATGAGGAAATATTAGTTTTTAAAGGTTCAAAATTTACAAAAATATTCAAAATTTACATCAGCAAAAGGTCTCCTGACTTGCCAGCAACATTTGGCAGCCTTCCCAATGTCAAAATGAGGCTCGTGATAGCTCGTTGGAAAGCTCTAAGTGTCTAATTTCTATAAAATCTGAAATTTTCCCAATCTGATGCCTAGAAGTCATCCAAAATTGAACCTGTGTATAAAAAACAAAAAATTACAGTCTGCTTATAGACCGGGTAGAGTGTGCAAAAAGCGAGCATTTTTCACCATTTTGGGGGAGAAAATGATCTTCAAATTTCCTGAAAATCGTTGAGTGTGTGCTCCTGAAATTATGGCATCCAATGATACCATTTTCCTTCTTTGACGATTCCCCAAAATGAAGTGGCGAATTTCATGAGTTTTGACCAAAAGCTCAAAAATGCCAAAAAACCAAAGTATTTCAAAATTTTCCCAAAATTGGTGTGTATGACCCTCAAGGGTCCTTAGCAACATGTTCTGAAGTGATGGAAAATATCTCATGTCCTGATGTTTCTTTCTTCACTTTCCGTGCCGGGCGCTTCCCTTTAGCCTCCTTTAGCTTTTCTTGGGTAGCCTTTAACTTGTGCCAGGCAAACTGATTTAAATTTTGGGAATGCTTCATCATTCTCCTTTGCAGCTCTAGATCCCTGTTTTCCCTATCCAAATTCTTTCTCCAAATGGTCATTTACTCTCTCAAGCTATGCCTCGGAGGCATCTTGTTCTAGATGTGCTTCTTCAAACAAAACTCTGCCTTCTCTATCAATCACTATTTGATCAAGGTAAAATTGGTTTCAAATGTTGTGTGATATGCATTCTTTGCTATTAGGTCCCTGATCCTTCAAAACCCTGTTCTTTTCTTTGTATGTCAGTCAACAAACAGTTTCAAGAATAAGCACACAGTCAACTTAAAAATACATGCACAGTCAAATGATTTTCTAAGCTGGGATAAAGTTACAGAGCTTTTGGTGTTTTTGATGTGAGCACAAAAAGACCTGTAGGAGTCAAACAACAAAACTCATCTTAACCAAAACACTGCCCTTGTAATCACTGTTCTTCACACAGAGTCAAACAAGAACAACCTCCAAATGCAATGGTAGCTCCACTTACTAAAGTCAGCTTTATAGAACAAAGGAGGCGATAGTATTTACTTGCCCTTTTTACCCCCCAAAGGTGTCTTTTGAATGAAAAACACTTATATAGTGATCTCCTCTCATGAAAATAAACCCACTGTTTTGTTTTCCCAAATCCTATGTTCCTCATCATCACTAAAGTCATCTCTTCAGTATTGTGTTTGAGCCAAGAGGTTTTTAACAAGACATGTTTGTGGCTTCTTGAAAAGAAGTCTCCTTTGTTTTAGCACAAAAACCTTCCTCTCAAACATTTGCCTCTTTTTCTTCTTGAAGTTGTTGTCCCTCATGAGGAGGCTGCTGTGTATCATCTTTTGGCTGCCCTTGCTCATCACTTTCATTCTGTTGTTCTGTGCTTTCTTCTTCATCCCCTTTTGTATGCCAATTTAATACATAAATTATAATAATATGCACATAGTCAAATGAAATGTATACATAGTCAAATGATTTCTGTGTTCGAGTAAGGTCAAAGGGCTCTTGGTGTTTTGATGACAGCAAGACAACCTTGTATTTTAGATAAAGGCAAAACAAAACTCCTCCCAATTAAAACACTCTCCTTGTCTTCACTGTTTTCTCACACAGATTTTGACAACACACCTTCAAAATCTAACAACAGCGTCACACCTTAAAGTTTGTTTTATGGATAAAGAGGCAGCTCTGACTTTTCTCTTCACCATATAGAGATGACCTTTGACAGTGACAAAAACACCTATTCAATGATCATTGTTCATGAAACTAGGCCTACTGCTTCACTTTTCAAACACTGTGTTTTTTACCTTAAAACATTGTCTCCACCTTTGAACACTGTTTGAGGGCAGTTTATAAAGTCCTTTGGTATCAATAAAAACCCACCATTTTACTATGTTAGTGCTGGGAAATCATAAAACTACAACAACTCTTGAGTTTTAAACCAAAAGATCAAACCTCCCAAGCACTGTTTTCTCCACTATATAGCTGACGGAGTTTAACTTTTTTTTACCACAGTAGGGTTATCTTCACAATTTTGACAAAGCCTCATCCCCTAATCATTGTTTCTCAATGTTTATTTGAAACAAAAAGGGACTTATTTCAAGTCATTGTTTCTTTGATCATGACAAACATGGTATGTTTAAAAAACAAGATATGGTTTCTTCCTTTTACTGTCTCTAAAAAACCAACTTTCTTCCTCCAATAAATCACTGTCTTGTCCTCCTTTATGCCAAACAACAAGTTTTGGTCAAATGAAAAACAAACAGTCAATTGATTACTGTGCTTGGGAAATGGAGTGAGAAGAATACCTTAAAAAAGCTTAAGGGCCCTTTTTGATTGGTTGAGCAGCTCTCAAAAGAATTTGTTAAGGTTTTTAAGTGAGTTTTTGACCAATGCTACAAGCGCGCCGCGCACTACTACAGGCGTGCCGTGCATCAATACATTCCTTTGGAAATTTTCTGCCTGAACGCGCTGCACAACTTTTCAAACACGTCGCTCAACTTTGCAGCCCATTTTGAAGGCCTTCCCTGTGTCGGAATTGGCACAAGATGGCTCGTTGGAAAGCTGTGGAAGTATAATTTCCAGAAAAACTTGAATTTTTTCATTTGGAGTCCATTTTGGTGTTCAAAAATTCATTTTCCTAAAACTTGTCAAAATTGGTGAATCCTGGTGCAGAAATGCATAGTGCTGTTTGTAAGCCACTTTTGGATGCCTTCCTGTTGTCGGAATTTGGTCTGAGATGGCTCGTTGGAAAGCTATGGAAGTATGATTTCCAAATATTCTTGAATTTTTTCATTTGGTGTCCATTTTTGTGTTCAAAAAATTACTGTACCATCACTGGTAAAAAATGGTGAATGCTGGTGAAGAAAAACATAGCGTTGATTGCAGGATACTTTTGGATGCCTTTCTGCTGTCGGAATTTTGCCCGAGATGGCTCGTCAAAAAGATATGGAAGTGTAATTTCCAGAAAAATTTTCTTTTTTTCATTTGGAGTCCATTTGGTTGTTCAAAATCAGACTGTCCCATCACTGGTCAAAATGATGAATCCTGGTGCAAAAATTCTTCCGTGACATCTATATTTTTCACATTTCTCACAAACCATGATACCTTTGTAGAAAATGAAGGATTTTTTTCTTCTTAAACCTATGAGGGACAAAAAACTCTCTCACTTTTTTAAATTTCATCTATGTTTGGTCAGAAACACATTTTGAAACAAAATGCCCGGGCGCTCCTTAACCCTAATTTTACTGTGGCAGAGGTATCATGATTCAACAACCATGCAAATTTTACTATCCCTTTGTATCCACTGTGATGAGCTATTTGAAATAAATTCCCTCATGAATAGGAAGAAATAGTACCCTTTTGACAAATAATTATCATCATTGACCTGTGCCATGACCTGTCCCTTAATCATTCTTCAACTCTATTTTGTTTGAGCTCTAGATTGTCTTTGGAAGAAAATTCTGATAGGAGATAGTCGATCCTTTTTGATAGTTATAGTATTGATGTCTTTCCTTTGTTTTTACATGCTTACTCTGGTCAGAAGTATCCCAACTGCCTCCTATTTCTCTTACCATTTGTCCCTCAATTAGTGAAAACCCTAAAAATTTATCACTGCTCTGGCCCTCTGCTTGTGAATGAAGGAGGCCCCTTTTTGACAAACTGCCTGATGTTTCTTTCAACCTCTGTCTCAATAAAATGCAGAATGCTTGATGAATCAAAATTTTATTGGTTTCTCTTATATATGATGGCAAAGGTTAGTTTGAGCTCAAGACTTCTTGAATCTTCTGGCCATCTATTTAACAGTCTTTCTTCAATGATGTTGAACCAACTAGTTTCACACTGTAGCTCAAATAATAATGAAATTCATGCAAACAAAACCTTAAAACCTGCTTCTTTAGCTCTGATTTTAATCATCATTTTCAAGCAGAGAATTTCATTTGCTGTCTCACTGTACTTGAAAGTTGTCTTCATAGTTAGCGAAAAGCTTAAGAACAGACTTTACCTTTGGCCCTCTGCTTATAGATGAAGGAGGTTTTTTTTTAGTCATGTTATATCATCAGCCCTATGACAGTGCTATTTTTCCTTTTACTGTCCTTTCAGGCTTTGAATGTGGTCGCAAGAGCTTGATGAAAAAATCCTTGCACTGTAGCTACATCCCAGGCTCAAAATCACATTGAGAAGCAGTTGTCTTCTTATGTGGAGCCAAAATTGTCTTCTGAGATGTTGGTATGCTTCTGTCCCTAAAATATCCATCAAAATATTGTAAAAACACCTAAAATCAGCTTGACTTATGGTCCATGTATTGCTGAGACTTGAGGGTGTATAAGTGGTGCGACCTAGGGATGTAACCAACTTTATTTGCAGAATGGGAAGGTCTGTTATGACTGGTCAATAGCAGATGGAGGTTCTTTGGCTCTTGGATAGTTCGCCAAGGGAGAAATGCCTTAAAGCACCACTTCCTAACTTAGGGGAGACTTTTTGGACAGATTTGGATTGTTTCTTTAAAGCTGATGGGTAAACTAGTATGGCTGAGGCTAGGTAGGTTTTGATAATGAGGCTTCATCTCATCATGGGCAGACTGAAAGGTAAAAGGGAAAAAAAATTTATGGGTGTTTTCCAGCTAGAAATTTGACAAATTTTTAGATCAGCTGCTAGAAAACTTGGCTGTTAGAACCAGTCATCACCAACAAGTGAAAAATACTGATGACTAACAGACTGCACGAGTGCCCCGTGCACGTTCATGTGGCTTGTTTTCCAGTTGCTCCCTTGTGCCTTCTTTCTGTCGTGTGCACTATGTTTCGCCATGTGAGGGTGCCTGCCCAAACGCGTTCGGGTCTGGTTGTTGCGATTGAGGGTGCTCGCCAAAATGCATTTGGGTCGGGTCGTTTCGGTTGAGGGCCCCTGTATCAAATTTGCTAAGTTGTGACCGCACAGGTGCCTTATGCACATTCGTGCGACCCATTTTCCAGTTTCTCCCTTGTGCCTTCGTTCTATCATGTGTGCCGTATTGTGCTGTGTGAGGGCGCCCACCCAAACGCGTTCGGGTCGGGTCGTTTCATTTGAGGGAGGTCGTATCAAATTTGCTAAGTTGTGACCACACGGGTGCCTTGTGCACATTTGTGCAGCTCGTTTGTCGTTTTCTCCCTTGTGCCTTCGTTCAGTTAGGTGCGCCATGTCGTTTCGTTTAAGGGCGCCCACCCAAACCTGTTCAGGTCGGGTCGTTTCGATTGAGGGTGCCCGCCCAAATGCGTTCGGGTCAGGTTTTTTCGGTTGAGGGCACCCATGCAAACGCGTTTGGGTCTGGTTGTTTCGGTTGAGGGTGCCCGTATCAAATTTGCTAAGTTTTCACCACACGGGTGCCCTGTGCACGTTCGTGCAACCCGTTTGTTGGTTTCTCCCTTGTGCCTTTTTTCGGTCGGGCGCGCCATGTCGCGCTGCGTGAGGGTGCCTACCCAAACACATTCGGGTTGGGTCGTTTCGTTTGAGGGCACCCGTATCAAATTTTCTAAGTTGTGACCGCACGGGTTCCTTGTGCACGTTCGTGCGGCCCATTTTCCATTTGCTCCCTTGTGCCTTTGTTCAGTTGGGTGCGCCGTGTCATTTAATTTGAGGGTGCCTACCCAAATGTGTTCGGGTCAGGTTGTTTCGGTTGAGGGCACCCACCTAAACATGTTCGAGTCGGGTTGTTTCAGTTGAGGGTGTCCATATCAAATTTGCTAAGTTGTGACCGCACCGGTGCCCTGTGCACATTCATGCAGCCTGTTTACTGGTTTCTCCCTTATGCCTTTGTTCGTTTAGGCACATCGTGTCATGCCGTGTGAGGGTGCTCGCCCAAACATGTTCAGGTCGGGTCATTTCAGTTGAGGGCACTCGCCCAAACGCGTTTGGGTCAGGTTGTTTCAGTTGAGGGCGCCCATATCAAATTTGCTAATTTGTGACCACATGGGTGCCCTATGCACATTTGTGCGGCCTGTTTGCCGGTTGTTGATCCCTTGTGCCTTCGTTCGGTCAGGCGCGCTATGTCACGCCGTGTGAGGGCACCCGCCCAAACGCGTTTGGGTCGGGTCGTTTCGGTTGAGGGCGCCCGTATCAAATTTGCTAAGTTGTGACCGCACGGGTGCCCTTATAATAGTCCTTAAAACCTGTTGGGATTGGCCATTCAAAACAAGAGCAATTCTGTTTGGGACCTACGATCGGGTGATTAATTCCCCCTTGTTGGAAAGGTGGAATTTTTTCCCTGTCAACAACCCTATAGTCCTTAATCCATCTAACATATACTTATAAAATTCTCTTTTTTTGTAAATGTGGCCCTTGACTATGCCATGAAAACCCTCCAAAAAATTCTTAAATGATGGAAATTCCTATTCATGCATGAAGCTAGTCATGGAATGTGACAAGTCATCCAAGATACATCCAAATATTTGATTTGTGCCTTGGGGAATGTGAAATAACAGGTCAAGGGGACACAAGGGTTGCATGGATGGGTATAATTTAGAGGTGCAAGCATGGTTTACTATGATCTATAATCCTAGCATTAGAGAATGACTAGAAGGGGTCTTAGGACCTAATTTCATATAAGGGGCTAGGGGACCTAGAGGGAAGGTAGCGAGAGCAATCGACAGGGGAACCCCCAATAGTGGTGATAAGTCAGGGATTAGGAGTCTAATTATCACAAACCATAAGCCCTTAACCCATATCCATTGAATTCCATATCCCCTTAACCCCCAATCCCTAATCCCTTAACCCCTACACTCATAACTCATAACCCATAAACCCCTTGACTCATTAAATATTAAGAAAAATAACCCCTAACCAACTATAATCCATGAACCTTGTAAGCCATAACTCCTTATCCTCTTAGCCTATGACCCTTAACCCCTAATCCTTCACCCTTAAACACCTTAATTAACTTCTAATCCCTTAAACACCTAAATCCCCTAAATCTTAAGTCCTTAACCACTAAATCCTCTAACCCAAAATCCCTTGGAAATTAACCCTTTACCCTTGAAGCCCTTAACCACTAAGTATCTGAGGCTGAAAATAACACCCCAAACCAACATATTGACCTCCTAGGAGAATCCTTCACCTCTAATTGAGCATATTGGAAACATTTGATTTTTAGATAACTAGGTATTGGTTATGAGGGTATCATCATGTGTTTGTGGGTAATGCCATTATTACCATGTATACCAAACATAGAAAAAATAGATAATTTCCAAGCCTCGATTTGAATCACTCACAATATCCACACTTCATGTTCAGATGGATCTTGTAGTGCTCTCTCACACAAGGAGTTGGAAATGAATAGATCACTAAAAAATACAAGGCCTCTCTAGTGATTAAAGTTGTAACACAATTCATAAAGTGATTTACAACACCAATATTATAAATGACATCATTCTATGTTTGTGTCAAGTTGTTAGAAAGGTTATTTATAGACAATACATTCAATGTACTTGGACTTCATCTAATTTTTAGGGCCTCGACTATAATATGGATTTTTTATCAGGAACAATTAATGCAAATTAAAGGGGGCCTTTTTTTTTAACCACATATGCACAAGAGCATCATATACTTCCCTTCAGACCCCCCTTGGTTCATGTTGAAATTTTAATTTTCTCAATTTAATCAAGGGAAAATACAATTAAGAATTTCTTCTTGTGTTTTTCAATGGAAAAGCACAATGGTTTATCAGTAGCAGTAAGCACCATGGTTTATCAATCCAGGCAAGCACTTGTATGTTCAATCACTCATTTTTCATGCTTATTCTTTGTTATATATGGGAAAAGAAAACTAATGAAGGAGGAGGCACTCTTTGGTGTAATTCCCCTTGTGTAATGTTCTTTCATAGGTTTATTTCTTGAGAATTCTCTTCAGCACCAAAAATTTTGGACCCCCTGCTCCCCTCATCTCTTGTATTTAATGTTGTTTGGGGTTGCCTCCAAATGTGACTAAGAGGAAACTCTTACCCCTCCCTTGCATTTCATTACCCAACAAGTTACCCTTTTAGGGAACGAAACATAGATGTCACCGCCATGCATTAATGGCTAACTTGCTCAGACTCTAACCTGTGTGCCTCTTCCTTGGGTTTTTAAAAGTCAATTAAATGTTTTATTACGTGTATGTTGATAAATATAACATAAAAAATTAAGTAATTAATCAATTAACATTGTAGTCTAATTAGTAATTTTTAATTAAATTTACTAATTCATAATTAATCAATTGACATTAATTATTTTAAAGCATTATTCTTTAACTTAGCATTAATACATGATTAAACCATTGATGCACAATGAATAGTAACACATGTCCATGCCTCAATATCATTATAGGTACATGAATTAACTTTTACTAGTAATAATTTTATTAGATTAACCACACTGAGTTTCCATGCAAGCAATCTAAAATTATGATGAAATGCTCAATTACACAAAAGTGTTTACAGAGATCATATTTAATGTAAGGGTGTTACATTGATCAGGTAGATCACCCGAGGAGGGGGATTTTCTAGACCCAAAATGTAAACCAACTGATAAGAAAAGGAGACTTGTCACACACTCATCGAATCAAGAGTGTGGATAGTTGTGTTCAATGTAAGCATTAAACTGAACCTTTTACTTGTGGAAGCTTTATGAAGCGAAGGATACATATGCAAATAAGTATCGATTCAAAATGTAAATAAGTATTGATACATATGTAAGGATACATATGCAAATAAGTATTGATTCGAAAGGTAAATAAGTATTGATACATAATGTACATAATGCAAATAAGTATTGATACATATGTGAAATGTAAGTTACCTTATGGAATTTGAGACCCCTATCTTAGCCTAAATACCGCCCCTTTTTTTAAATTCCAACAATGCTAATTAGCATAATTACCTTACTTCCGTTTTTCCAAAAAAAATTCTTACCTAATCAATTTCATTATCTCAGCGGTCTATGCATGTATGCCGAGAGTAGATCCCAGAAAGGAGAGTTGGATTGTTCGTTCAACCAATCGATTCAAAGAAAATTAGTTTCTCTGGATGTTTGGCCCATGCTTTGTGATTCCTTCAACTACCCAGCCAAGGAGAGAATGAGTTCCGCCTAAACTGGACAAAATAGAGGGACAAATAGCAGGGGACCCATTGGTTCAGGGGTTTAGCAGGGGACCCGTTCATTTAGGGGTTTAGCAGGGGACCCGTTGGTTCAACCACCAACCACTAAGCAAAGGCAACTACTGGCCCGACCAAGAAATCAGGTGCAATCAACCTTTGTCAACCCACAAAATGGTAAGGATACACCAATTTATATCTTCAAAATTTCATATCTTCTTCTATAGAATATTTTACTCATTTCTGTGTCTTTTTTCTTCCAAGAAAACAAATGTGTTTTTGGCATCTATTTCAAGTAGAAATTAAAGTATTTTTTCAGCATGAAAAAACCTTTGGTTTATATAGATGTACCAAAACAATATATCATAGCAAACAAACCTTAAATATTTTAATGACCGTCAACCTTGTTTAAATAGTCCAGTGGGCCTTTTATCAGTCCTTCAAACAACTCCTATGTAAAATAATACAACAACTGAGAGACCAACCAATCTGTTACATAATTTAAATGTATTTTTCACAATAAAACTATCATGTACAAAAAAAAACTGGAGGTACAGAAGCCCCTCCCCGCCATCAAAGAGATACCTGTAAATTCATAAAAAAAAACAAAAAGGGAACCAAAGCAAACTTCGATCGCAGGAAAACTCTGATCCCCAATAAGAAACAAATCCTCAATTAGGAGATCCTCCATAGCCTCCAGAAAAATCTAACTTTGCCATTTAGATAAAGTAGGCATGGCCCATTATCAGAAAATCATGCGAACGAGCATAGGGTGAAGTTCGATTTTGCTATTTTATTTTTTGTGGATGTCATTTAAAATCATATATTGATATAAAATGCATTGAGAAATCCCCAAGAGGGCTACAGATACTTTGAATTGAAACATATCTGAGATAATTCCTTCAAAAGGTAATTCTGTTTTTTATCCAAAACGCAGAATATCATCCTTTGAACTTACTCTTATTGCTCACATTACAATAATGAAGGCTCAAATAGTATCAAAATCCATTTCAATATGACCCAATCCTTTGATTGCCATACTGACCCTTTCTTCTAGATATACAATACAGTGGAACCTATGACTAAAGTGTCTTTTGCAATTACAAGTTATTACAATGTAGAGGAAGACTAGGGTGCATTAGAAGAAAGAGGATATAACTTTAACAATTACCTAAGAATTTTTTTTTTTGGAATAACCACTTGACTTCCAAGCTAGCAATAGCCAAAGCCCAACTTCATCCAAACCTGCCTATCACTCCAAGAAATATAGAGTACCAAACATATTAGTAGAAAGTATTCCAAACACCCACCCAAAAGACACTTTTAAACTTGAATAGATGTAAGTTTAGGGCATCAGTACCAAGCACAGTCCACAAACTGCCGCATAATAAGTTAACAATTTAGCTTTGTATCAATTTCTTCTATAACCTTTCAGGTCACTAAAGAAATCACCATCTGATCATGTCAGAAGAGGTCCACAAGTTTCATCTGAGGGCTGCAATGCTTGGATCTTGACATTATATTTCCTATAGGTAGGAACCCCTAAACCCGAGCTTGAATCTGAACTGTCTGACCCATAAAAGACTGCACCATCTTCATAGCCATGGCCAATGTACATGCCACATTGGTGGCAAAGAAGTTTAGTCCTAGGGCGGAAAAATCCCCATGAATTCTTTGTTACAAAGTAGGGAAAACATTTCAACTCTTCGATCTGATTGAATCCACTCTCATCAATGGCCAAAAATGAGATCATTCCCTTCTTGATGGCCTTGAAGTACTGTGAACCAATTTTTGATGTGTTCCAATTCGAGGAGGTCAAATTCAAAGGATATCCAAAATATCCACAACTGTAAGTTACATCTCTCTCCAGAACACTTGGTTGTTTTTCCATCAGGAAGCCTTCTTCTATTACTATTGATCAAGCAAATCCAAAATTGCTCCTGCCCAACATACTCAAATATCAATCCACCCTAAAACTGTTATGCAAAGCCTTGAAACAAATAAGATAACCTTCAGGAGAGTACCCACAGGAAAACCTCCAATAGATAACGAGATTTACAAAGACCAAATATGACCAGAAGAGGGCTTATATAAGGGACCCGAGTTATCCAAATTCAATATAATTTGAAGTAGAATCTAGATATGATCATCACAAATATGATGAATAATGGGCAGGGGATCAGGAAAATCCAGCGACAGATGGGAGTACCGACTCCAAAAGGAAGATGCAGGAAGATACCAATGAGGAAAGGAACATTTAAGGAGCCAACATAGGAAAAGTAAAAGAACCCAAGATAAAATAGGTGTGTCCCATTATCATAAAATCATGCGAACGAGCATTGGGTGAAGTTAGTTTGCAAGTTTGAATGATCTACAAGTCCAGGATGTGCTCTTGGTTGTTCCCTCAAACTTCCTTCACAAAGAACAAGAAAGAAATAGAGATTTTAAATTTATCATTTTGTAATCAATCTTCACCCTTTAAGTTCAAGCATGCTCCAGTTTAAAATCAGAGTCCTAAATTGTGAGTCGTTTAAAATCAGAGTCCTAAATTGTGAGCCTACCTTACCACCTCAATGAAAATTCTCGTGCTTAAAGGCAAGTGTATATTCATCCTAACTCTGGATTGATTAAGTACCAAAAGGAATAAAAAGAACTTAGATGCAAATCTCTCGGTGCCTAAAAGATCCCAAGTTAAGATGAATATATGTTGGTGTGTGTTTGTATGTTAATTAATGTTAGGTATTCTTTTCTTAAATTCTCTTACGTTACAATTTTATTTTAATATTTTGATTTATGCATGGACATTACACAACTCTCTCATATTGGGCAGTAGAATGCACCTTGCCTCCTCTTGGTGCAATGAGTAAACCTAAGATTTTAAAACACAAAATATGGAGAAAATAATGAGAATCTAGCCAAAGCACACATGCAAGAAATAGGTTAGCAGCACTTCCACCAGAAGATGCTAATTTTCACAATCATTAATACTTGTAACCATATGGAGCTGCATTCAGTAAAGTTTGTATTTCAGGCATGGAACTTGAAACTGGCGATTATGTTGCTCAATTAATTTATGGGACTTTCAATAATTATTGAGTAGAAAGGTAGGCAGGATGTTAAGCTATTCATAGAATCATAACCATCATAATTTTGTACTCATGCTAGCCTCACCAACGCCCACGGACCTTCATCTTGCTCAATCAACTAAGAAAATGTCGCAATCATAATAAAAATGGCTCAATCTATGAACTCTCCAAACCCAATGGCATGAGTTAATTAGAGTCTCTTCCCCACCTCATCCCCTATATGATTGCCCATGAACTTTCCCAACCAAATGGTATAAAATCAGGGATGTGAAGCCCACTCCACCAGAGGAAGGATATAGTTCTTTACTGGGACAACCTCGTGGAGGCCATGTTCTTACTACGTGTGACAGGATGTTCTTACTCCCCATTTTGAACGATTGTACCTGAAAGAAAATGATCCTATAATAAAACAAAAAAAAATTGATCAATGGTATAAAATCAAGGATGTGAAGCCCACTCCACCAAAGGAAGGATATAGTTCGTTACTGGGACAACCTCCTAGAGGCCATGTTCTTACTACATGTCATAGGATGTTCTTACTTGCCATTTTGAACCATTGTACCTGAAAGAAAATGATCCTGTAATAAAACCAAAACAAAGTGATCTTGAACTAAAAAGGTCAAGGCCTTGAAGTTCTACATGGAAAAATAAGAGAAATGGTTGCATCCCAAATCTGTTGAATACACAAAAACCATAAGCTACAAGGAATCCTATTTCTAATTAATCTAGATTTCCTTGACTTCCATGACAACTTCTGCTAATCAAATTTCCCCCTGCTAGCCCACAAGGGGTGAACATGTCACCTGAAGAAATCAAACCCTAGTGGGGGTAACAACAACACCCCACATGAGCTTTCTAGATAGAGACTAGAGTCTAGATATATGGCACATTTGGACAATAAACACTAGACAAATTAGTTTGTCAAATCCTTTTAGGCAGACACTAATTAGATCGAAGACACCTTCAACACTCTATTGAGGTATAGTAGATGATATTTTGGTCACTTGTGAACAACTTCATTCTTTAATTTACAATACAATCAGTGGACCTGATCTTATTAGATATAATGTTGGAACAACAATGACCAGATAAGTTGCCTTAACTTCACCCCTATGAAAATTCACCTGGAGAAAATTGATTTTTCAACATTGGAAAATGACAAGATATATATTCATTGTTCAATGTTGAAGACAGTACATATAAGAGATGTAGGCATACTACAAAAATATGTCAAGTTGAGTATAGTGCAATATGTCTATCATAATATAGGGTTTGCTCAACTATAAAGTGTGGGGAGGGATTCTGTCAAGCAGGATATAGTTTCTCTATTTATGTAACGTGATATTTTGGATGGCAGTGAAACAAGACGGACACAGGACCTAAGGAAAACAGACGATAGTCAACCTGAAGAAATGAAATTGATGCTATTAATCCAAAATAGCATGAAAAAGGTAGGAAATGGACCATAAAAAACACTAGTGTGCCCATCCTAAATTTACCCTCCTATCCTTTTTTTATTACTTGGTTAAATAATCTGAATATTCTAAAATTGGTTAAAGTAACTCCTGAAATTACAGTTACACACCAGTTACGCTGGGAGACACCACAATGGAAGTACAAACTTGATTACAAGCTCTCTAGATCTACTTTACAACTTCAAGAGGTAAGGTCAAATTTGAAAAGAATAAAATTCTCTTTTTTCTGTTCCCAATTTCAGTTGCCCAGCTTCAATTCCAAACTTATACTTCCTCCACCCTCTATGCCCCCAAGATGGTATTGAAGAGACTAGTTCAAATATTCTACGATTATTTATGGTCTTCAAGTAGCAGGCAATGTAGAATCACCAATCTAGTATCATTGTCAATAGTGTGTGCTCCTAAACTGGCATGAAGTGTAGGTTCGGGGAAGACCCAATGTCACTCCCAGTAGTGAAAGGAGTAAAGAGCCTATTGGACCTCACACCTTTAGATAAGCTTTGGAAGTAGATTATCCTTTTTGATGCTTCAATGATGAACGCCACCTAGAAAGCCCTCTTGTTTCGTTGCTACTTAATTACTGGAATACCACTGCAAAAATCCGTGAGGATAGTTGGGGCTTGGTGGTCCTAAACCTTTTCCTTAACCCAAAGAAGAGGGTCAAGGAATGGAAGGATGTTGAGATCACAAGAGAGAGGGAGAGAATTGAATGGATAGAACAAAAAGTCCCACAACCTGCAATAAAAGAGTGAGAGAGAGAGAGAGAGAGAGAGAGAGAGAGAGTGATTTTATGGCACTAAATAATCCCTTGACCAAGTGTAACACCCATCTTGAAAAGAGAACTTAAAATATGGGTGCCTGTAGGCTAAACAAATCAATCACTAAATGAATCAATATGATGTTACAAATAACTCATGAGATGTGTATTTACAGTGTACAAACAACTTATAAGGTTTGGCACCTTCAAAATTAGAAAATTATGGGCCCACAATTTCCTAGGCCAGACTTGGCCACCTAAAATAATATACAATAAAGTGGCTAGGTCGTTTGTTAAACTATACAACTACGTCTTCCCATTGGTATTACTACATCTTTTCATGGCCATGGATATATCATAATATACATCAAGAAGACAACTAATACCAATGGGGAGATGTATTAATCGTAAGATAGTGACATACTCCATCACAACCTAGGAGGGGTAGCATGAGTGACGTGCCTCCAAAGCCCATGGTCTTTGTTCGAACCCCGATGGTATGATTCTACATCTTGTGAATGGATAAAAGATTAGCATACAATAATGTATCAAGTATCAACACTTAGTGCTATTCTTGCCTCTCCAAAATGGGAACTAAACATTTGTTGATCCACACTTAGAAGCTGAGAAAGCTCAGCTTGAGATCCTAAATATTGGGGATAAAAAACATGAATGGAATCCCCATCAAAATCTGCACCATGTGGCCACCATATTAGAGGGTTAATAATCATTATAGAGCCCAGATGTATGTATGATTATAATCCATGTAATGAATGTTTGTGGACACTTTGAGGACCATTAATCAAAACAAGATCCTTCTCATGCAAATCTATTTAAGCTAATCTCTAGGAAATGTTTTCCTCCCTTGAAACACTTCAAGCCCTAAGAAGGAAAGCTGTTGAACCACTTTCTTAGCAGATCTTGCATTTCCACTATCATTTCCTAGCTCATTCTTAAATATATTTCTTTGAGAATCAAAACGAGAAAGAACCAAATCATCCAAACATGCACTAAAAGCATCTAAGGATAAAAATTCAATAAAAAAAAATTCAATTTAATTCAAGCACTTCACTGTCGCTCCTGAACCTTTGCACTTAACAATTGCATACAAATTTGAGTAAGAAAACTCAACAATTGTGTTTTATCACCATTGAATAATATAATTTCACTATTTCTTATGAGAAGCCCATTCTCCTCATAGTTCAAATCAAGAGGTAAGCCCATTTGAAGAAGTTACCTAGCTGTCCAAAATGGCCCTCCATCATGCACTTCAGTGACTACTGGTTCATGAAAGTTTCCGTAAGTCCACATTGATAGTTGATTCAATGTAGTTTTATCCAACATATATTTGATATATTATGATGTAATAAAATTTTGGAGGCCCAGGTGTAACCATAGTTTTAAAAATACACAACCCAAGATCACCTTGAGCCAACTACTATCTGGGAAAGTTAATCGTCCCACAAGTAATGTGACCATCGTTATAAGGATCTGGCAAGGGTACCAAAAATAAGAAGGCGTTGTCTTCATATATAGTTCATAGCCCTTGTATGCCATTTGATCATGCAACTCCAAAGCCTCTAAGATATTGTTCTCTTTTATTAGCGCATAAATTATGGTACTATATGTAATTATGTCAGGCATGCGGTCATTCTCATTCATTTCTTCAAGGATAAGGAAATCCTCATTCAATTTCCCTCCCTTGCAATATCCATTGACCAATGCATTATAGGTCACTACAGTTAGCTTTATTCCGCTCATTAAAGCTTCACTGAAAATCTCTTTAGCCTCATCTAATCTACCTACTTTGCAAAAATTGTCTACTAGCAAGGTATAAGTATAAGAATTTGGCTTACAACCCTTAATTTTAATTATACTCAACCACTCCAGGGCCTCTTTAACGCACAAAGTTTATGTATTAGAAAGGTAAATTTAGAAATTATTTCAGTTTTCATTTTGTGTTTTCAAGTTAGATATTGTTTTCAAGTTTTCACATTTCTAATTTTATTGCAATGTGGCTGACTGATCGTGGCAGTACAAGAACAACCCCGAGACAGCATGATCGTGGAAAGGGACCAGTCGAAGAACATGTACAGAGCCAGCATTGCTCTATCTTCAGGTATTTTAGTTATTTACATAATTGAAATTATTTTATTTTTGTTCAAATATGTAGACAACTGGCCATGGTGCGCTTGATGATTCTTTCAACGAGGAAGATTTTTCTTCATCTCCATGTCCATTGCTGTTACTGCAAAAAAAGGAGCAAAAAGAAAAGTTGGAATTTGAGCGTTTGGTAGATGTTACGCCTCAAACACCTGAATTAGCAATGAAGATAACACAACCTATGACCCAGCTAGAAACATATAAGGTAATAATAAAAAATTAAAAGGATATTTTTTTTTTGTTCTGCATGAGATCAATTGTGATAGTTTGATTTTAATTTTTACATTAACTAAACTAACAAAAAAATTATTTTGTACGTAGCATTAGCTGACACCTACTACCCCCAGTGTTGGTGGTAGTGGGACACCAAGGCAAGAGATTTTTGAGTGACCCTCTAGTACACCTTCTACACCTTTAGGTGGTAGCCAAGAAACATACGCTGCCCAAGAAGACACCCAACCAACCGCTGAACGTGTTGGCAGTGATGAGGCTGGTATGGCCAACTATATTATTGTGTTTCCTGGAGCTACACATGTCACCTCCACGGGGACCATTGATGGCACATTTTTGGTGAATGATGAAGGTGTTCCTATAAAGCACGTACAACTCCCAAGTAAGTTTTAATATTTTAACTATTTCATGGATTCTATCTAAAACATATTTTATCATGATTTTTATTTTTAAATTATTGATAATATCTTTTTTCTGTGTAGGAAACAATGAGTTCTACATGTTTTTGGAGAGCAAGGCATTGATAATTTTTGGCCCAACCATATGCACAAGGTGGAATACCTAGAATTCCAACCTGGAAAAAGAACTTCTAGATTATCGAGAAGCCCTTTTTGGGGTGGGCACATTTGATAGAACAACGATGGCTCGGGTAGTTGGCAAATATCTGAAATATACCAGGGACACCTATAGGACACAATTGCAAATTAAATCTAGATACGAGCATCCTCTCACAGTTCCAGAGAGGGAGTGGAAAGCACTCATTGATGACGGAAAATAGAAAAGGGCCAAGAATGAAGGAAAAATGCTAACTAGACCCGCAAGGTAAATTACAACTTTAATTCAATAGCTTTAATTTTCTCTATGTCTAAAATAAAAGTGTGCTACGTCATATCTGACTTCAAGATTTTGATAATAGGTTTCCTGACACATCGAAGGCAACCAAAGCTAGGATTGAAAAAAAATGCCATCACAAGCTAAGCGAGGGCGGCTACTTGAAATTAGCCACAAGAACTGTAAGTAGCTAAACATCTTATAATTGATTGTATCAACTTAGAACATTTTTGTAATCCAATAAAATAACATTAAAAATACACAATCATATGTAATGTAAGGTGGTGACTTTGGAACGGAAACCATAGAGGAAGATAGAGAGATCGCTTTCTGTTTTGGCTATCAAGCCGTAGTTGAACATCGTAGAAGCTTGGGACAGGTCCTAAGATCCAGAATGCCTGATAAGATAAAATGTTAACCTTACAATATGTTTGTTTTCTTCCATAAATTTAATGTCTAACAACTTTTTTTAAATCAGGGGAGCAACACTTTCAATGAGCCAAATAACCTAGTTGTAGAGCAGTGCGTTGAGAGCGAAATATTGCTAGAAATACATGGTCCTCACGTGCAACCTAATCATTGTAGTGGGGACCAGGCTGACAATTCTACTATCAGTGAGGGCCATGACGGTAATTAATTTCCACTTATATTTTTTTATAATTATACCTTGATGGTTGTGTCCTTATAGCATATTTTGTTTAAATGACAGAGAATGTTGTACTTGAGGATCCTACCACCAGAGAGGAAGACAAGGCAACGGTTCCAATGGTGACAACTGGTGCACTAGGTAAATAATCTCATTGCAATTTTTTTTATTAATATTACCAAACTAGTTCAATGATATTTAAAAAATGACAATTAAAATTTAATATTATATTTTTTTGTAGGCGATGCCCCGCCACTGCATGAAACCAGACATCGTGAGTACACAACTAGGTCAGCTCTGCAGGAAAGACACGAAATAGAAGTAGAGCACAATGATGTTGATGATGTAGTTAGGAGCTTTAGAAGTAGGAATAAGAAAAATAAAATTTGATAATGTAAAATATTGTATTATTATAAGACAAATGTTACCATACTTGGAACCTTTTTTTCGTTATATTAAAAACTCATTTATCATACTATTTTTATGTCAAGCACTTTCAATGTTTTCTTGTGTACTTTTTTTTTTCATTTCTTTTTTATTAGTTATTGAATATTTTTTTTTCTTCTCATGAAAGTAATAAATGAAATATAGATTAGGTATTGGGGAATTGAGAGAGATGTGAGAGTGGGGAGGGGACATAAGAGCTTCCACCTTCACGTGGTTGGCCCTGTTTAGTAGAGAATAATTTATTAGAGTGATTTAATCTTGGAGCAAACCTCCCTCGATCCAACGTAGCAACAAAAAAGTCACTATTGACTTAGTTGCTACTCTTTCAGATTGTGGGACGCTTGTTCCAAGTTCTGGCGACTCCAATAAATTGTTCTTGAAACGAAGAGGAGCTTATTTAGGTATGTTTTGACATTTTCAACATATGTTATAACATTATCATAAGAATGCATCTTAGAGTAGAAAATACTACATCAATTACTTGTATTTATTGTATAGATAATTATGGATTTTGAATGACTTGGAAACGCAGGTACAAATCCTCTTGCATCATGAGCAATACAACTTATCAACCAGGGTCATGTCCAGGATCTTTTTGCTCGTGCACTTAACCAAGTTCATAGTGTCACCATTTGTAAGTTCCTTTACAGTTCATAATTCAATATTAAGTTTGTTCATGATTATTATCTAGTTTTTTGTATGTGTTTTTTCATCTATTTGATTGTAAGTTTGAACATGCTTCTAAACATTGAAACCTTTTTTTTATATATACTATTTTTATACTTACTTGTTCTAGTTATGGTGATATAACCACCATTGTATCATATCATCTTATCGCATTCCCTTGGGTTGTAGTTAGGTACAAAGGAACTCCAACCAGTTCCAATTCCCTCACATTCCTCTTGGCCAACAACATAAATTTAATATATGTGGGTTCCCCAGCCAAATGACCCCTTTTGTAGTAGAATGAGCACCCCTGTTCTGGTAATTATATATATGCTATATTAGCCTAGGAGTGGACCTGGAGTATTTGCAGCCACAATTCCTCCCTACCACCATTTTCTAGAAGTCTATTTTGTTAGGTCATGAACTCCCTTGGGTCATTTATTTCCAAAAAATATGCCAATTATTTGGATTTGAAATCTTATATCTCATATGGAAAAAAAAGAAAGATTAAATACAATTTTATTTAAAAATGCTTAAAATTGCAACAAATTTACTTAGTATGGTGGTGTTATAATATGTGTCAAGTTTCCAACCTTCATTTGTAGGTCCAGGTGCAGGTTAGAAAGTTGGACCTAGATCTAACAAATTACATTGATTCCTTGAGTTTTTTCTAGGGGTTACTCCATGTACGTAAAATGATTTCCACCCAGGATTCAAATCTCCCCACTCAGCCTAGTCTTGCAAGGTTGAAGGGTTCACCCAACACAAGGTTTATCGTACTAAGTGAACACAATCAGATCTATAGATAACCTCCTCCTCATTCAGATGATGATAAATTTTCTTGAAGATCACAATCTCAATTTTAGCTAGGTTGACCTAGTTTTGTGGTCACTTACACACTAATAAAATTATCTTATTGCATCTTATATTATGTCCTCATGATAATCATCCTAGAAGCAGATAAGCCACCGACCAATAGAATGATGGATATGACACTTGTCACCCCCAACTAGGGGGGCTGACAATGAAGGCAAGGGGAAGCAATACGTTGTGTCATATTGTTATGCATTACGTTGTTAGAAGCATTTATACAAACTGATAATAAATGAAAATAGGCTATCCCAGTTGGGCATGATATAAGGGTGTTTCCATGGTGTATTCATGCTTGGGCATGATTTCAAGTATTAGTCTAAATTTAACATTAAACATGGTGTATTTTT
The DNA here is from genome assembly GCA_034641835.2 of Pinus albicaulis. NCBI lineage: Eukaryota > Viridiplantae > Streptophyta > Pinopsida > Pinales > Pinaceae > Pinus > Pinus albicaulis. The sequence continues at coordinate 1,041,646,582 of CM076570.1, read as the reverse complement.
TAATGGACATAAATCTTTGGTGGATACCCCAGATTCTTCTTGAATGAGAGGAATTACAACCCAAAAAATTAATCCTGATCTCTTCTTCTTGATATGATGAAGGAATGAGGTTTCCAAGAATGCTTCAAGTGTAGAATGATTCAAGAGAGATTCTCAAGGTGACTAACTGTAGCTTGTTTTGAATATGAATTTAGATGCTGCTACAATGTTTCAAGCTATTAGCTTCAAAATTTCCTTCTTCTCAAATCAACAGGTCTGGAGCCTATTTCTTTAGATATTTGAAGCCCTCTTAGAGACGTCATACTCTATAGGACTTTTTCTTTCATTTGTTAACTTCTGAAGTAGATCCAACTCAACCTTGAACCTTTGAATAGGGCTTAACGTAGTCACTAGAGACAAGGACGTGAAGGCTTCCAATATGAACTTATGGAATAGGCATATTTGAGATATCTTCCCTCAAACTAGTCCTTCACATTATTCATTGTATAATCCTTCACATTATTCAAACTAGGATAGTATTTTTTTCCCCACCTTCTGTTCAACTGTTCCATTCATCACAAATGACAAACATTTGGCCGAAGAGAGTAGCATGCCAATTTATAGTTCACTAGTTTTTTCCCTTCTTGTCATTTGTTCTTTGGGTACATAATTCTCCCAATGGTTCCTTGTGCTCACAATCCCACAGGTGTACATCTAAAAAAGGAGAAATGGAAGGAAATTTATTATCAATTTAAGGTATAGATGGGTGCCACTTTATTTGTTTTTCTTAGAACTGACCATATTACACTTCTTTGGCTTTCTTATCAATGTATCTATGTTAAATGTGGATAGGTGAAAAATCACTATCCGTTATTTGACATGGCTTATCAAGGTTTTGCATGTGGTGACAATGTATTTTCTGCTATTTCTTTCAAGTATATGACTGCCACCAACCTTGGATTGATGTCCTTATAGCTTCACAGGTCCTTATGAAAAACTGATAGCTATAAGCATGTCACTGTTTCTTTCTAGCTTCAACATTTGATTGATGACTATATTGCTTAAGGTCTGTTTTCCTTGGATCTTTCAAACTTCATGATAGTGATCAAATATTAAATCAAACGAGAGATATTTTAGAATGATTTACATCTGTTTTGGCTCATTAAACTTTCTTTCATTAAACTTTCTTCTATCCAAAAAACTCTTCAACCTCTTTGGTGAATGATATTCCTTTATTCGCAAACAGTGTGGCAAGGTATGCCACCTTATTTGGCATGCTTGCAGGCTCTCATCTCCCAAAAATCTAAAGGTATCTTCAAAATGAAGTTTTTCCTACTCCTATTTTTTTTTGTAAACAGTTTTCATCGGTCGATCTTCTACTATAATCATTTGGTTAATAATGATAATGCAAGGGCCTTGTAGTTATTCCATGATTCACAAATGTTATTAATCTCTTTTTCCATGACTCCTTTGATTTATTCTTCCATGGTCTCTTCACGGGTCATCAAGGAGGCTAAAGAAATAAATTTCACATCAGCTAGCTGAGAATTGGGGTCCCACACATTCATAGCAAGCAATATTAAATTAGCCATATAAAAGTCTGCCATCTTATCCCTATCTTGAATGTTACAGCTCCAACCTTGAGTGTGTCTACTAATTTGTCCAACCTTTCTTTTGATGGAGAGAAATCAAAACCATCAACTAGACCATTTTTCCAAAATAATATCCCCATCTTATCCCTATCTTGAAAGGTTGGACAAATTAGGTGGCTAAAAATCACCAAATTGAGCCTCGCATTGAAGAACTGTGGACATTATTTGAGATAACCAAACCATAAATCCATAATCCTCTAGAGCTCAATGGAAATGAGTTTCTAGTGAATGATCCTATTGTTCGATATCTTTAGTAGAAGCACTGCTTTCTCTTGTAACAGTTCTAGTATTCTTATTGGCTGCACTGCTTTATGGGATGTGGGTTTAATGCCAATTTTTCTCCATATTCTCAAAGATTTGGAAATAGAAAATGACAAACATATTGGAAATGACAAGAAAGAGCATGCACCTTGGTTTTTAGATACATATGAAGCTATTGCATGCTTTTCGAGTACCTTGTGAATTCTTCTTTCATTTTAATTGTTCCCTCTACATCATAGTTGTTAGTGCAACCAGTTTTTGGAGGATTTTTCATTGTTCCAAGTGATCCAGAGGTTTTTTTCTACACCCTACAAGCTCAAATTCTCAATGGTGTTCTACCTATATCGAGCAATCCAATGTTTTTTCACTGCAATCCAGCTTTAATTACCTTTGTTTTCCTTATCACCCTCATTAGGAAGAAATGTTTCAATTTTTTGTGAATAGGTAAGAAATAAAAATAGGGAATACCTTTAGTAAAGTGGCATTTATTAGCTAAACCAAAGGAATTTGGTGGATTGGGTTTAGAAAAAATACATTCCTTTGGTAAGGCTTAGACAACCAAGAGTCTATAGAGGTTGATTTCTAAGAAATTAATACACAGGAAAGTGATTCTTCGTAAGTATATAAAACCACTATCAATGAAATATTGGATTAGATAGGTTATCTTTTTGATCGTCAAATTTTAGAACCAAGGAATCCATTATTTGACACAGGCAACAGATCCAATTTCCACACCTATTTGGAACCAGAGAATCCAATACTTTGCACAACAATAGATCCAATTCCAAAACCTATTTGGAACAAAGGATAGAAAAGTGAGGTAGAGTTAAATTTATCATAAAGGGAAGCCTAATAGTGTAAGGAATATCTAGTATAACTTCAGAAGAACTACATCATGCTTAGAGAGGAGGATTCTTTTGTCTGATCAAATAATCTTTCCATAGGAGTATATACTCTGAGGCTAGTATATAAAGCTATATTTTTAGATAATTCATGAGGAGAAACCTGGTAGTGGAATAAGCTCTAGAAGTTCAAAATTATTCAAAAATATAAGTGACTAGATGCATATATACCTATGAGGGATATCACGTTTAATTTTTAAAAAATTGGGTTTTGAATAAAGACTTAAAGGGTTGTAAGGCACTGCTTCTTATGGTGTTTTGTTGTATCTGGATTGCCAAAAACTCTAAGATCTTTCAAGGTAAATTTTAGCCATGTTTTCAGTGTCTCCCAGTCATGACTAAGCTTTCAAAGTAAAAAATCCCCAAACACTGGTAAAGAAAGGACATTGATCCATCCTTCTATTGTTAAGAGTGGGAATGGTGTTATTTCAATATTCAACAGTGCTAATCAAGGTCAACAAGCAGAATATGTTGGAGGAGGTATCCTATACCTTAGTGATTCTATTATACTCATATCTTCAAAATTTAAAGCATTTATTGGTACAAGCTCTAACAAATTTGATGAAATAAACACACTAAAATTTTTGTTAACAGTAGAAGTAGAGGAGAGGTGACTGAATTCTAGGTATTTGGGGATTCCTTGGTTATCAATTGGTTGAACTATAGCTTTAGGATGGAAGAATTGTTTTCACAACCCATTTTGGAGTAGATGAAGACAAACAAGGCACAATTCTTGAATATATCATTCCATCATATTTATAGATAATTTAAAGCAAAGGCTAATGGACTATATAAAGAGGGCTTGATGATGACGCAAAACTATGGTTTAGCATGGGAAAGCAGTTATGGTGTAAGCCTCCAGGAGAGTTCATTGAAAGAACCACTATTAGAAATACTAAATTTACACTCTATGCAAATACTAAACACTATTAATAGAAAAATAATTGCCTCTTTTATTATTCGAGGCATCCATTGTATCTCGAGTGTGTCTACTAATTTGTCCAACCTTGCTTTTGATCATCCAAATACATTTCTAGAAAATTTGTTAGCCGCCTTATTGATGCCTGTGAAGCTGCCCCCAACAAGCCAATTTGTGAAGAAGGTAATGATCCCATCTCTGTTGATCTAGACCTCAGAAACTTGATGGAAAGTACCCATCCTCACAGGATGAGCATTGATATGTAAATTCACTGGGTTGCATCTTAGTCCGATTGCAGTAGATATATGGATCTCATATTGTTGGGCTCCAAATATGTAGGAACAACTCTCTGTTTTTGCACTTTGAAGAGGTGTATTTTGATTTATTGTTCATATCTGAAGAAGATTAGGATTTAATCTTTTGACCTTCAAATATTTTTCATGAATTTAATTTCTTCAAGGTCTGTGACTATCCTCCTTATGCAAGGAATCTTGGTAACCCAACCAACTTATAGATCTCCCTACAAAACAAAGGCATGTTACCAAATTTGATTATAGAATAAAAGATACTTACTTGACAAGTGAAGAGTCTTCAACTTGATTGCTTTAATGGTGGTTGAGAAAAGATTTATCAGTGCTCTCCTTTTAGATGATATTCTTCAGGGATAAAGAAGTGTTTCTTGTTTCAATGAGAGGAAACTTGTCTTATAATCTTTGAAGATAATGACAATACCTTTAGTTGTAATAGCAGTGAGAGTGAATGGATTTTTACCAAAATGTGGTCTTCATCATATCAGCAAATTGTATCTTGATGTATCTTTTGTTTGAACTATGTGTGCACTTAAAAACAATAGAGATACCATCGAGACATAGAGACTTTTGTTTCAAATCTTCAGTTACTGCAATTGCACTGAATCTGAAATGATGTTTGAGTTGTATGTAAGTGATCCGAGTATGTATCCCCGAGAATGCCATTTCTGAATTGTGTTCTTAGGGCTGTAATTGATCTCTGAAAAATTTAGGGAATTCGATCTGTATTAACCCATCCAAACTATACCAAGAAAACTTCACTGTGTTATAGTGCTGAAACAATGAGGATATTTCACTGTGATGTCAAAACTTTTCCCAGGTTCTAAGCTTCAATTGGCACTGAGATCTACAGTAGAGAATGTCACCATACATTCTCTTTGAATATATCTGAATTGTAGCAGAACTCAGTGATCAAAAAATTTGATGCTTGTTTCTTTGACACCCTTTAACTTGCTTAAATGCCATTCTTGAAAACTGATCCTTGAGTGTCTATTTGATTAGATGCCCTTCTTTAGCACCATAGCTCTAAAACATGTGCATATTATTGTGTGTAATATAGACATAATTTACTTAAAAATCTGCCTGAGAATTAAATTTGTCTTGACCTTGGCATGCAAGAACATCAAGATGTAGGCAATCCAGTCCTAGAAGTTGAATGCAATGATGTGACCTTCAAAATACCCAAGGATAGTAGAGTCTCAAAAAATTTGAAAGTTGCTGAGGTGTGATATTTTCCATTATTGCAGTTAGTATGAGGTCTAAAAATTCATTGAATTTGTAGATAAGTGAATGTAGCATTGTTCTCAATTTCAGTTAACCAACTGAAACTAGTTGTGCATTTTTCCTTTAAATTTTTGCAAAAGATAGTTGATTCATGGAGTCTTTTACACTATAATGGTAGCATAATACTAATTGGTATAATTTGTGTGATTATCATATATAGTTGGTCTTTATATGAGATATTTCCATCACTTGAGTGTGTAACCATGCTAAGCACTAGTACAAAGACATTCCATTCTTGATATGGTAAGCTTCTTGGACAAGAAGGCTAAGATGATAGTGGACTACTACCTTCATTTGTTGTTGCTACTTATCCCAATGCATTAGGGAAATTTTGAGGTCTAAAATGGGCCTCCTAAGGAAATTATAAAATAATAGTAGAAATAATAAAATAATATTTGATTACATCATCAAATTTTAGAGGCAAAAAAGAAAAAAACTATTTTTTCAACTCGTATTTTCAACTTATCTCCCTATGGGTTTACTCAAATTTCAAGCAGAGACATTCATTGGAAGCAAAATTTGATTCCTCGTCCAAGGAGCACCCATGTTGCATACTTTCGATGGACCTTGCTATACAAAAAATGAGAAATACATGAAAAAATTTGATTGCAATCACGTTTTTCATGTATTTCTCATTTTTCGTGTGGCAAGGTCCATCAAAAGTATGAAACATGGGTATTGCTTGGATGAGGAATTAAATTTTGCATCGAATGAGTACTCCCGCTTGAAATTTGAGTAAAAAATTAGGGAGATAAGTTGAAAAAATGGGTTGAAAAAGTAGTTTTATTATTTTATTATTTTTTAATATTTGTACTTTTTTACTCCAAAAATAGTGAATCATCCCTCATGGTTGACATCATCATCTTGAATCCTATTGGTTCTTGTAAAGTTAATTTTGGTTGTACATTTTTCTTAGGAGGCCCTTTTTAGACCTCAAAATTCCCCTAATGAATAGGCCAACACCAACATGTCTTTGATTTTACAGAATGGTATTGATGGTGATGGGCATTTCCATTTTTCCATCAAAGTCTAGTCCATTAAGCTTGGCCTCTGTGTAGCTATGATGGAGTTTAGAATTCCTTGAATTTCCTAATCCTTTTTCATCATAGCCCATTTGCTTTAGGATCTTGGAACTAATGCCTTTGGTAAGCTTTTTAAAAGTCAGCAATCTATACTAGAGAAATGTTTATGGAAAGTGAGCTTAAAAAGGTGGTTTTAATCATGGTGTTGGCTTTAGCAATGGCAAGGAAGGTGGTATTGCATCCTCGTAGTCTTGGACAGCTGCTTGGAGCCTTTCCAAGGCCACCTCATTCTCCACTAACTCTTGTTGTAGTTGTACCATCATTTGAGTGAACCCACTTTCTTGCCAACTATCCATCTAGATGACCACCTCACCAAGGCATACAAGCTTCACTCTATGCTTATCCCAATCAAAAATGAATGTAATGAGAGAATCTTGAAATTCATAAAACATCTTCTTTAGTAATGGAAATAGTTTGGTAGAGGTCTCAAAGTGCTTCTCCATCTTTTCCATCCTCCAGTTGAACATTTGGACATTCTCTTTCAAGTCTTTGTTCTCTTCTCGAGTCTCAACATTGTTGTCTCTTAAGTCTTCCAATCTTTCTCTGCCTTCTTTGCCCATGTTCAGGCCTGCAATGTTCTCTTCATAGTTTTATCAATTGAGTCACAGTCAAGGATGCAGCTGCTCCTCTACGTTATGATCCATAAATGGTCTTGTAGTCAACTTACCAACACAAATTCATTATGGAAGTTGTAAATCTGTTCTCTATCTCAATGTTGGATAGACGACTCTATATTTAGAGAGGCTATTGGGTCTTTTCCCTCTGCAATATTGTACAAGGATATCTATTGTCTTTTCCCTCTAATAGTTAGTGACTATAATCCAGGAGGCTAAAGAAATAAATTTGACATCACCTAGCTAAGAGTTGGGGTCCCACACATTCATATAAAGTAGTATTAAATTATCCATATAAAAGTCTGCAATCTTATCCCTATCTTGGATGTTACACCTAAGGAAAAAATCAATGAATATTTTGATGTTTTGGAAAGGAAGGGATCCTTGTTGGGCTAATACTCTAGTCTAAAATTGGTACCATTAGTATTTGACGAATAGAGATTATGTTTTTAATGGATGTCTAGAGTGTGTCTACTAATTTTTCCAACCTTTCTTTTGATCATCCAAATACATTTCTTGAAAATTTGTTAGCCACGTTATTGGTTCCTATGAAGCTGCCCCCAACAAGCTAATTTGTGAAGAAGGTAATGATCCCATCTCTGTTGATCTACGTTGATAATTTGTATGGCAAGCGATTAACTCAAATTCTCTTCTTGATAATTACTTGTGAGCTTGCTTATGTATTCTTGTTTCACTTAATTAATCTTTCATCATGTCAATTATCAAATCACTAGTAAAATGTAGAGACAAAATAGTTTTCACTTATAACTAGACATCTTGAAATGTAGTTGGGAAGGTAAATCAGATATTTACCTTCCTCACTTTCTACCACCTTTAGATCACTGTTTTGACAAGTTCTTTCCTTAGATACTTCACAACCAGAGATGTTCTTATTGTACTCTTTATGCGCCTTCATTCATTGTACCTTCAATTATCATCGAACATTTAGTCATCATCGAACCTTTAGCCATCATCATCATACCTTTAGTAAATTATTCTTCAAGCTATACTGAACTTATCCTTATGTCCACAACCTTTTAGATGTTATATAACCTTATATAGATCCGCATTAGCTGCTCCCTTTTCCACACTATCAACCTCAGTCTTGTCTGCAATTGTTCCTAAGATGTCTGCACTGACTCAGAGCCAAATCCGCAATCTATTACTTATTAAATTGGCCGCAGAATAGTCATATATATACATACATACATACATACATACATACATACATACATACATACATACATACATATATATATATATATATATATATATATATATGTATGTATGTATGTATGTATGTATGTATGTATGTATATGACTGTTCTGCGGCCAATTTAATAAGTAATAGATTGCGGACAAGACTGAGGTTGATAGCGTGGAAAAAGGAGCAACTAGTGCAGATGTATATAAGGTTATATAACATCTAAAAGGTTGTGGAAATAAGGATAAGTTCAGTATATATATATATATATATATATGACATGTCTAGTTATTAGGCTGACCAATCAGCTAGTATTTAGGCCAACCAATCAGCTTATGATATTTGTCATTACTTCGCATATATTTCAACGTTGTTTTCACTATATAAGGAGCTTGACTTCTAACATATTTTGAAGGCTTTGTGTAGGGATTCTTGTAGCATATCTATCTTTGTCTTCTTCTTTTCATAATTACATAGTCAGTATGAAGACCAACCTAGTTACATTTTACAACAATCTAGACCTCAGAAACTTGATGGAAAGTGTCCATCCTTAGAGGATGAGCATTGATATGTAAATTCACTAGGTCGCGTCATAGTATGATTGCAGTAGATATATGTATCTCAGATTTTTGGGCTCCAAATATGTAGGGACAACTCTCTGTTTTTCCATTTTGAAGAGGTGTATTTTTCTTTCTTGTTCATATATGAAGAAGATTAGGATTTAATTTTTTGCTCAGGTCCTTATTTTATAAGATTCCAGGCACTGCTACATTGTATCTAAATCCTTTGTCTCTAAACTTCAATCCAATGGAGGAATTCTCTTTGTTTTGTTATGGCTTGGCATCCCCTTTTTTTGTTGATCTTTTGGGACAAGGCTATTCTAAAGGATATCGATGGTGACTTTGGGAAGTTACTTGAAGTGGAAGAACATAAGGGATGCCAATTTTTGTGTCTTGTATTTGTGTTGAAGTCAAGTTGGATAAAGGTATCGTGGAGGCCATTCCTCTATAGCTGGATGAGAGGATCTTACTCCAAGAATTGTATTACTATCAACTACCTTTCAAGTGTAATATTTTGCCACAGATTTGGGAATTTTTTTAGGAATTTCTATCTCGATGCTCATTCTACTCCTAATCAATCTTAGGGGAACAACGAACAAAGAAATGAAGAGGATCAATCTCAATTTAGGCTCGTGATGATTAAGAAGAAAATAGGGCCAAAATAGGCTGGATGTCTAAGGCTGATTTAAGAATATGGCCGATTACACTTCCCTTTCGTCTTTAATTGTTTATTCTTACTCAAAATTGAGCTCTAGCTTGATACCTCTAATAACAAATTCAAGGTGTTGATCCCTTCATTTTCTATCCAAGATCCCCTTAATGTTATATACCTCTCTGTTATCAACAATCTGGAAACTACTTGCAATGGAAAACAATTGATTTACCCTAGGGTTAAAACCCAGAAATTTATTTCGGCAATAAAATATACTTTATAATAGTTGAAAAATGTTTATTTTTACCCCAGAAAACTGATGATAAACATTCCTGAAGATGCTTATAAAATATCACGAGTAATTGTTGGCTTGATTTTGCCTATTATAAATGCCAAATATGTTTATGTTTCTACATATTCAGATTATTGCAGCTTTAGCTACAATATGATTGTTTCTTCTTTGCTACTCTTGTGCATATTACTCTATGTGTAATATAGAAAAAAATTTCTTAAAAATAAATGTGGCATAAATTTGTCTTGACCTTGACATGCAGGAACATCAAGATGCATGCAATGCAGTCCTAGAAGTTGAATGCAATGGTGTGACCTTCAAAATACCCAAGGATAATAGAGTCTCAAAAAATTTGAAAGCTGATGAGGTGTGATATTTTCCATTATTCTAGTTAGTATGAGGTCTAAAAATTCATTGAATTTGTAGATAAGTGAATGTAGCATTGTTCTTAATTTTTGACCTTGAAAGCTGCAGGATTCTTGCAATTTTGTGAGTCCAGAGTTCTCTTTCGGTGGTAATAAAAAATATTTCTAGAATTAGAAGCAGATTAAAGTTACAAATAATCCAAAGATGAAGGTTAGTTACATGTTCCAGTGATGGAGACATCTTTAATGTATCTTTGTTTGTTGAGCAAGTATTGAAGAATATATTAACACGTAAGTACGATGGAAAAATTTGATCGAATCCTTCTTAATGTGGTGAAAATATTAAGAAAACAAAGAATGTAGGATCCTCTTCCATAAATTTAGATTCATATCATATCTGTGTCTATGATGTCGGCAGTTTATGAGCTGAAAATTTTGGTGCTCATCTATCTTAATTGTTGAAGGTGTGGTTACAGTTGCTGGGGATGCGCTTAGGGTTTTTACGATTGAAAGGTTGGGAGAAAAATTCAATCATACCATTATGCCTCTCATATATACACTGAGAAAGTTCATTTTGCATCCAAAGAAGAAATCATTGATTATTATTGAAAGCGATTAGGGTCCATTCACTGTAGAAGAACGTGAAGCTGCAAAGAAAGAATGCTTAGAAGTTGTTGGTTTAGGGGAGAGTGGGAACATGGAAGTAGAACAACAGAATGTCGACGATGAAGAGGAGGAGGATCCTCTTCCTGATGAGTAGTATGGTTATCCAAAAGCAGAGTCAAAGAAGTGGGTATCTTGTGTTAGATTTCTATATCCCAAAATTGATTAAACTACATGCCTCTTGGCACTGCAGGATAATGAAGTCGCATTTTGCATTTGCTATGTTACTGTTCATGATAAAGAATTGGGAACACTTGTGGCCATTGGAACTGCAAAGAATTTATAATTTTTGCCAAAGAGGCATTGTTCAGGAGGTTTTATTCATATTTATAGATTTGTGGATGATGGAAAATCCCTGGAGCTTTTGCATAAAACAACAGTTGATGGAGTAGCTCTTGGATTATGTCAATTTCAAGGCCTCTTATTAGTTGGGATTGGACATATGCTAAGAATATATGACATGGGAAAAAATAAATTGCTATGGAAATGTGAGAATAAGCTCTTTCCCAATACGATTGTGTCTATTCACACTTACGGTGATTAGATTTATGTTGGAGATATTCAAGAGGTATGTGTCAACTTTTTCACTATTAGGTCCCTATATTAATAGTGTAGCCCCTTATTATGTTAGTTTAGCCCCCCTTATTGTTATTTTTGTACCCCTGTAACCCCCATATTGTTATTATTGTGCCCTTACATTATTATTGTTAGGTCGGCTAGGATTACATTGTGGCCCCACTAGGATTATATTGTGGCCCCATGGACTCCTATATATAGAAGGAGGTTTTATTCATTTGTATCATCCAAGAATTGTTCATTTATGTAATGTATTGGAGGTTGCCCCCTCGAAGTGGCTCATTTCTAAGGCGTTGATATCTCTTTTCTTCTGTTTTTGGAGATGGTTACACAACATTTGGTATCAGAGGTTTGGATTCTAGGGTTTCGCTACTCCAAACAGGTCATCGTGGAATTTTCGCTATAACTTTTCTTCTACGAAGTTTCATAAGCTGAAATTTTTAGGGTGCGAAGCTGAAATCTTGAGGAGCTTTTCTAAAAATTTCAGAGCTTGGTTCGTAATATTTTCGGAGATATCATCTCTGGAAGTTAGGTCTTTTTTCAAGCTCCTAAACAGGTCATCGTGGAATTTTCGCTATAATTTTTTTTCTGCGAAGGTTCAGAATCTGAAATTCATATGGTGCGAAGCTGAAATCCTGACGAAATTTGTCAAAACATTTCAGAGCTTTGTTCACAATATTTTTGGAGATATAATCTGTGGAAGGTAGTGCTTTTTCAGGCTCCTGAATTTCATCTCAAAGAGGTGATCGTGGGAAAAGTTCAATAACTCTCTCTCTGGGCATTGGATTGGAGTGCCGTAAAAAGTGGTTGCAAGAACACAGACAATAGTTTCTTGGCTATCAATTTAAGAGACAAAGGATGAAACAGTGACACGTGGCAATTCCTACAAGTTCTCTCTACTGAACCAGTCCAGAATTAGGTCATTGTGGGAGATTGGACACAACTTTGTCTTGGAGAATCCAAATCAGGTCAGACCTGTGGCATTCAAAAGAGAATTCAGAGGGCTACTCCAGTGTTGAATTTCAAATATTGAAGGGCCAAAATAATATATATAATCCAATTTAAATATCGAGCTCCTCAAAAGCAAGAAAAAACCCTCAAAAAGCTATACTATGACGCATGAGGAGGAAGAATTGCAATATGAGATATCAAAATTACGGTACCAAGTGCAACAAATTTCGATCTTACAAAGAGCAACCGAAGATGACATAGATGATTTAAAAGCAGAAATGGAGGCTAACTTGGATGGTTTGAAGGATCAAATAATAGCAAATATGGATGATAAATTAGTGGAAGATCACATCGAGCATCAACAACAAGTTCTCCAACTCTCAAAGGATAACCCAACTTTGGTGCAGAATCTAATGAAACAACGGGAAGATCAACATCACATCGAAAGAAGTTATGAAGCAGTCATAGAAACAAGAACTCGACAAGTACGATCAATTTCAGAGTATCTCAGCAAGTGGAAGAACTTTCCTGTAGAATATTTCACATGGGAGGATGAGAATTTTATACGGAAGCATCAAGAAATAATCAAGCGTTGAGGACAACACTTGTTTGAAGGAGAGGGGCATGTTAAGTCCCTATATTAATAGTGTAGCCCCTTATTATGTTAGTGTAGCCCCCCTTATTGTTATTATTGTACCCCTGTAACCCCCATATTGTTATTATTGTGCCCTTACATTATTATTGTTAGATTGGCTAGGATTACATTGTGGCCCCACTAGGATTATATTGGCCATCCCTAAAAAATTCTCTTCACTTACTGTGGTAAGTTTTTAAAAATCCCGAGTGTCCTCCTAAAGGAGAAGTGTGCAATTCCAGAAGAATGTTTTGTTTTAGTTGGGAATTCTTACAAAGATATAAGCGATCTTTGTACCATAAGGAATCATTTTTCCAACTAAATGTATCAGATGTACTAGGATCTTGCTGCAACTTTTGAATGAGTGTCCATACATCTTTGTCCTTCTTCCATTCATCTCTTGCTTCGGTTATCCAATGTGGTTGGATAATAGAAATGGCACAAAGCAATGCTTCCACCTCTTCATTCTTTCTTGAGAGTGCATCTGCAACAACATTCAACTTTCCTTTTTTGTAGATTATTTCAAAGTCATAACCCAACATCTTTGTGACCCATTTTTGCTGTTCTTCCGACACAACATTCACTATTTCTTTCCACACTTTTAATGAGATCTAAGATGCAATAAGAGAAATGCATAGGCTTGATAGGATAAAAATATCTTACCATTTTAGTATTATTTGGTTTTGTACAGGTTGGAAAACCATGGACTAGACCCCAATGTGGATATTGTTCCCAAGTGAGAATAAAAACTCAACTACCTGATTATTATTGTATATTTTATATTTCATGGGTTGCTGTTTATTTCAGTCATTATTTTGAATCGTGTCAAAATTTGTTTTTATTTATTTATTTGGTTTTGGGTTCATTTCCTCCCTCTTGGACATGAGCAACTGCAGGTTTGACACAGACACACACACATTCTCTCTCTGTCTCTCTCTCACGTGATGAGAACCAAAATCTATGGTTGCTAGCTATAATATTCCTAATTTTGTAGCTAATGGGAATATTGCATTTTATTTTTCAGTTTGCCTAAGTCATGAATAAAGTGTGAGAAGGAGGTTTATTAAACTCCTAAATTGAGAATAAGTACATGCCCAATATGAAAGAGGAAAAATCTAGGCTATTTTATTAAACCCCTTAAATGTGAAAAGGGAAAATTCATTTGAATGGGTCAAACTTGGCCCCACCTACAGCACAGATTGGAGGGAAGCTTATCCAACAAGCACAATGTACAGAAGGCTGTGTAGTTTTTAGATCTGGTATGGATCTGATGTTTCAGCCATATATTAGTTTTATATCTGAGTTTTAACCTACAGTAGCTGAAGCTCCTCAAATAAAACGTTGTTCAAGCATTTCTGCAGCTTCTATGTGTTTTACTACTTAATTTCTGAAGAATTCTTGCTCTTGCTTCATGTAAATATACTGCTTCTATAAAATAACTTCATTATAGATCTGATTTATTTCCATAATAATATAATATGAGTTTAATGGCTGATTTCCAGTGACTTACAACAAAAACTGCGCAATTCCTGAAGTGGGTTTCTTGATCCCATCAGCGCTTCTCTTTAGCTGATTTTTAACTAGTCAGCTTTGTGGGAGGTCTGTTTAAGCCCTTTAAACCCTTTTTTTTTTGCTAAAATTCTGCATGTAGGTCCTAAACAGCCTAAAATAAGGGAAACCAACCATTTTCTACGTTATTTTCACACTTTTTTTCTTATACAACGTTTCCCTTGAGCCTATTACGGATTTTCCTGAGAGTGGAATTTCCCGCTTCTTGCTTATTTTGTTTTTTCTCCTCTTTTGGATCCATTCTTTAGATCTGTAGATCTAAGGTTCCCAAGGGCATAAAACCCCAAGAGGAGTGTGTTATTCCCATACTCGCTGTGTTTTACCAACTATCTTCAGACAAAGTCTGGAACGGGCCAGGAAGCCTCTGGTTTTCACCCTCTCTTTAGAAGTGATATAACCAGTAAATTCCCTACCAATCTATCTCTAGTTTAGATCTGTTGGTGTGATCCCACCTTGTGTGAACCCATAGTGGAATATCTTAAGATATTCCTGTTGGAAATATGATGCAGAGTGTTGTCCTTGATGGCAACCCACTGAATGAAGATGAAGACATGCGACTGTTGACATGTGTTGTCCTTGATGGCAATACACCTGATGAAGTTATTATTGACTTGATGGATTTGGTAAACGATGTAAATTTGATGTGATATGATGTTTTTTAGCAATATGATGCTGAGTGTCTGATGTGATATGATGTTAGTTAGCAATATGATGCTAAGTGTTGTCATCGAATGGCAACTCACTTAATGAAGAAGATGACAACTTACTTGATGAAGTTGTGCTTGATAGAATATGTTCTTGATGAAGAAAATATGATGTATCTACAGTGTGTACAGAAGGCAATAAAGAAAAGAATTCAGAATGTGCTCAAAGTATGATGAAAAGAGTATGTCTCTATGAATACGCGGATCTATCTAAGGCAAGTTGCGTATGCACGCGGAAAGGAACGTTCCAAGTAGTGTATGGGCTAAAGCGCTCAAAAAGTGCAAAACCAAGGGTAACCACCATGGTATTGACCCATTGTATTGGGTAATGATCCGCCTAATTGACCCCGTCCAGGTAGTTTTGAGCTCATGGTATTGTTTTGGCCCATGGTATTAAAAAAGGGGCTCATGGTATTGAAAAAGGATAAACCTATATAAGGAGAACAAATTCATTATGCATAATAGGGGTGTGGTGCAAGATGTCTGAGCTTGAATGAATACTTCTCTCTGAAGTATATCTGAATGGAAAGGGTTACACTTGAATGATAAATCTGAATGTATGATGCACCAATGATGAAGAAGGGGATCTAGATCTGAATTGTTCTTGTATTTGCTAGATCTGATTATGGAAGGCTTAGATCTGTGATGAGGCGAGCATCTAGGCGAACATCTGTCTGAAGCAAAAGGGTAGATCTGAACTGAATATCTGATCTGATGAAGTATGCTGCTTTGTAATGATTGAAGATCTATACGCTACTTCGCCGCGGAGGAAGCGCGTATATACGCGGCTTCAGCGAAGTGAAAGCGCGTATGTGCAATAAAATATACACTGAGGTATACGCTGGTTTGTGTGGACAGAAGTGCGTATATACGCGACATCAGTGAAGTGAAAGCGCGTATGCAAACTAGGGTTTGCTGAAGCAAAGGGTATGAAATATCTGATCTGTTCTGCTGTGTTTCTGCTATCTGATCTGTGTTGTTAAGTATATGTTGGTGATGTATGTTTGTGCTTAAAAGTTTGGAAAGGGTCCAGTCTGGAAATATGATGAAATGTGGCCTGCAAGTGGTGTTCTATTGAAGTTGTTGGATCCAGTGTGAAAATTGATGAAACGTGGTCCAAGGTGGTGCTGAAGGTTGTAGCCTTCAGTCAGGGGGTTGTAGCTCCCTTCCAGGTGAGGCTGGTAAACGAGATCGGGGGGTCGTAGCTCCCTTCCAGGAGAGGCTGGTAAACGAGACAGGGGGTTGGAGCTCCCTTCCAGGAGAGGCTGGTAAACGAGCGCAGGTGGGTGCCTGCGTGCTAGTCAAGTCTGCGCCAGCACATATGTTGTAAGATGTTTTCTCTATAATAAAATATTGAAGGCTGAGCAACTGCAGCGGTGGTTTTCTCCCGATTTGGGTTTCCACCTAAAAATCCTGGTGTTCATGTGTGATGCTTTGTGTGATGGTTTAGTCTGTTCTTACTGCACATGTTTATTGTTTATTAAACATCGGATGAATGAATGATGGAATAATATAAGTGAAGATTTAATGACAGATCTAAATCTCTGTGTATACGCTAGTTTCATAAAGGGGATCCGCGTATATACGCTAGTTTACTGAAGGAAAGTAGCGTATGGGTTTTAAGGAATGAAAAAGTAAAAATATTTGATTATGCAGTAAATACTGATTCACCCCCCCCTCTCAGTATTTTTCCCAACAATTCCCTACTATGCTTAACCCTTCCCATTTGGTTCATTACAGTGGTATCAGAGCATGATCTCTGGCACAGCCTATGAGATCATACTACCAGTGGATTAAAGAGTAGAAGCAGAGATCAGCTTGATGGAGAAGATGAGATTATTCTCATCATTTTTAGATCTAAAAGGTCCTCTCCCAAGAGGTAAATCAGAAGAGAGAAAGAAGAATCACCGAGACTCCTAAAGGGTTTTAAAAAGAAGCAAGTTGCAAAGAGAGCTACATAGGATTTCAAGAAGAAGAAGGAAGCCCTAACAATTATTATCAGCAGAATAGGAGATATAAGTTGATCCAAGGTATGCATAATATTTCAACACATATTGTTTCAAGATCAATGCATAGCCAAGGATTAGATCAAAGTGCTGATTTGAAGCAAAGGTATATCACAGCGCTGTCACTTAGTGGCTGTGACAAAGAGGCTTCATCATTCTTTGAGCATGTTGGAGCAGATTCAAAGCTTCACTAGTTCTAGAGGACCATACATGAGAAGAAGGTCTCACTAAGAGATCTTAACAGAGATGCATTTCAGTATTCCATGAGATGAAAAGTTCTTCAGTGGGTTAAAGGAGGTGGTACTCTGCAAATGGAGAGTGCCATGATTTTGTAGCACATCACTCAACTTCCATATTTGAGTGAGTGGATGAGGATGGTGAGCAAGGGGTCACATGATCACTTGCAGACATACATGGACTAGCAAGCTTGGTTACCCTAGTTTCCCTTGGGAGACTCCTATCAGTCTCCAAAGGCACCTATTTTTCTGATCTATGCCTTGAAGAGCAGTTATGAAATTTATAAGGAGGCATGGCAGCGCTGGTTGCTTTGGGGTAAGCATGATCTCCACCCAAAGATTCTCATTCTCTTATCTCATGCTTGGTACATCATTAGTAGATTATATGAAGAGGAAGCATGGATGATGTGACTGTTAGAAGGAGAGTTGGACATCACATGTTAAATCTTATGTCCATGTATTCACCTATGCTTGAAGTATGTCTCATATGTCCACATGCATTTCTGTTGGAGGTATATTTCATGCATGAACTTTGGTTTGGGACGAGGATGACTCCCGCATGATGTGGTATGAGGGAGCTTGCTTGTACTATGTTGATGAGGCATTTTACATGTTCATCATTGTGTTGTTGCTCCAAGATCCACATGTTTATGAGGCAAGAAGGTTGCAGGGTCCTTGTTGCTATGGCTGCTTTTGGGTGAGTATGGTTGCTAACCAATAGCTCATTATTTTCTAAACCATGCCTTGGATTTCAATGTTATGTTGCAGCAAGAGAAGGCATGTAAAATTTTGTTTCACTTGAGAAGGTATGGCCACCACATAACATCTCCTATGTCTATGTGTTTTTCATGGTGAAAAACTTGGCATGATTATCTCAAGGTGTGCATTGATGATGGTACTTTGTATTGGGCTGATGTGACATATCATATGCCCATTAGTATGGTTTGGTTTCAGGATGCACATGAGGAGGAAAGAGGGCAGCAAGATCTCTTGTTTCTTTTATGCTTTTAAATGAGTATGGTGACCATCCCATGGCTCATAATTTTCTGATTCATGCCTTATGTATCAAAGGTAAATTGCAGCAAAGAAAGGCATGCACGTCATCTTTTTTTGAAGCATGGTTTGTCCATCTTACATCGAGGAGATGGAGGATGGCAGTAAGGGCCTTGCTCCGGTGGTTGATTTTGGGAGAATATGGTTTGACATATTTTGTTTACCCATATTACTCCTTACCTTCTTATTTTTCCTAACGCTAAAATGGAGTTTGGATGCAACAAGGCCAACAGGGCTAAGAATGAAAGCATGGCAATGCTCATTCAAGTTCACAAAACATGGGATGGAGGAATGCTTTGCATGATGAATCTTTTCCTTTATGGGAAAGAGCTACCTTAATTTATATCTCTCATGTGCTTGTGATGGTGTTGGACATCATGTGATTGTCATCTTGTACTTCATGATAGGAAGACGACATCTAACCTTACTATTGGAAGTCACCTCATGCATTTGTAGAAGACAACTTTGGTACCAATCATACATAATATATTGCAGCAAATGGAGGAAGCCTTCCATATGTGGATGCCATTTGGAGGGGATGGATGGTTTGCATCTACATTAAGAGTTGCTTGAGGGCAAGCAACATTTTTCTGGGGGAGATTTTAATATTCCCAATTTTGCAGCTAATGGGAATATTGCATTTTATTTTCCAGTTTGCGTAAGTCATGAATAAAGTGTGAGAAGGAGGTTTATTAAACTCCTAAATTGAGAATAAATACATGACCAATATGAAAGAGGACAAATCTGGGCTATTTTATTAAACCCCTTAAGTGTGAAAAGGGGAAATTCATTTGAATGTGTCAAACTTGGCCCCACCTACAGCGCAGATTGGAGGGAAGCTTATCCAACAAGCACAATGTACTTCTAGAAGAGGATCTTTGGTGTGAAAGAGGATAAGTTGAAGAAGGTGGTTTAGGGTTTTGGCAAGCCCTCATGTTATAAAAGAAGGAGAGGTAGCAAGCAAAGGTTATTGATGTTATTTAGAATTTTGAGAAGTTGGTGCAGCAACTCGATTTCTCTTGGCTGTTTAGCTAGAGAAAGGGGATCTCCTGTTTAGGAATCCTCTCTCCAACCATGGAGTAGCTCTTTGGAGGAGATTGTGGTGCATCTCTCCACTATCCGACATTATGGCCAAGCTTCATCTCTATAGCAGTGCTAGTCCTGTTGAGGATTTTGCAGCTGCAAGAGTTGCAGCAAGTGGGGGAAACTATATCTGCAAAGATCTAGTAGTTTATGGAGTCTTATCTCAGGGAGGGTGTCTAGTGACCACCTGGAACAGGGTCTCCATCATATTTTCATTTCAGATCTGTAATTTTTATCTTTTTTAATATTTCATTCAAGCTACAACGCTATCTCCTTAGGGAACTGCATTATTTTCTTGTATTGGTTTAACAGCTGCTTAGATTTCTCATTGTACTTTCTTCCTAGTGATTGAGGCTTGCCTCTCACTTTAAAGATTTGTAAATTAGCTTGCTGAAATATTCTTATTCAGACCTGATATGTAATGTAATGAAATCCATCTTCAGAAATCTCTGAAGTTTTCTGCAGTTCAGTGTATTAAAAGCTATATCTACATCTTGTTATGCATTATTTTGTTAAAACCCCAAGGGGGTATTGTAAAGAAGGTTGTGTAGTTTTCAGATCTGGTATGGATATGATGTTTCAGCCATAGATCAGTTTTAGATCTGATTTTTAACCTACAGCAGCTGAAGCTCCTCAAATAAAACGTTGTTCAAGAATTTCTGCAGCTTCTATGTGTTTTACTGCTTAATTTCTGAAGAATTCTTGCTCTTGCTTCATGTAAATTTACTGCTTCTATAAAAAAAATTCATTAGAGATCTGATTTATTGCTGTCATACTGTAATATGAGTTTAATGTCTGATTTCCAATGACTTACAGTAGAAACTGTACAATTCCTAAAGTGGGTTTCTTCATCCCATCAGCTCTTCTCTTTAGCTAATTTTTAACTAGTCAACTTTGTGGGAGGTCTGTTTAAGCCCTCTAAACCCATTTTTTTTTGCTAAAATTCTGCATGGAGGTCCCACAAATCCTAAAATAAGGGAACCCATCCCTATTCTGCATTATTTTCACACTGGTTTCCTTATACAACGTTTCCCTTGAGCCTATTGCAGATTTTCCAGAGAGTGGAATTTCCCGCTTCTTGCTTATTTGGTTATTTCTCCTCTTTTGGATCCATTATTTAGATCTATAGATCTAAGGTTCCCAAGGGAAAAAAACCCCAAAAGGAGTGTGTTATTCCCATACTTGTTGTGTTTTACCAACTATCTTCAAACAGAGTCTGGAACGGGCTAGGAAGCCTCTGGTTTTCACCCTCTCTTTAGAGGTGATATAACTAGTAAATGCCCTACTAGTCTATCTTTGGTTTAGATCTGTTGGTGTGATCCCACCTTGTGTGAACCCATATTTGAATATATTAAGATATTCCCTATTGTTCTTAACCCTTCCCATTTGGTTCATTACACTAGCATTCTTATTGTATCACTATAGTTACAATATCTTATGTCCTTTTCCTAGACTGATAGTTTATATCTCTTTGTTACACTTAGTTTTTAATCATTTTGATTTCAGTGACCTAGGAATTGCTTATGAACTCCCACATTGTAATTCAAATTTTTGTTCGTTTTAGACCCACTGATCTACTTTTGTGGCCATTTGTTGGACATCAATGAAATTGTCTTTATCAAATCTTATATTGTCTTTGAAGCTTTCTTATGGTATATACTTCCCTTCTCTTTTTTAGTAAATCATAGAACTTCGGGCTATAACTCAAATATGGAGATGTTCCTGAGTAAGAAAAAGAATTCAAATACGATTCTTATTATTGTTTTATATTTGGTGTTTTATGAACTAATTTTTTTTAGTTAATATTCCTACTCTTGATTTCTATTTTATGATATTTCTCATGACATAATTCTTTAGCCTTTTCAATTCATTGTTTTTTTAAACTTATAATTGGAGGATTTGTATCAATAAAGGCTACAACAGAGGTCACAACAAACAAGTATATAAAGATTAGTGATGTTCTTCAGTTTACAAGACAAAAAGACAGTGCAGTCCAACATATAGCTAAGGGTGTGGATATGCTATAGATACTTCATGAGCCTTCCAAACTGGTAGGTGTAAATTCTAGAAAATGTGCTTCAAGGGCTGAAATGTTCTTTTTCTATAGCAGGGTACCCATAATGACTTCCACATAGGATCCAGGAATAGATCCTTGATCAATCAGTTTATCCTAAAGTGAATGAACTGAGTTGTTGTGTTTATCCAGTGTATCCTCATGATGCTTTAGGGCCCGTCTTAGAGTTGAAGGTGAATTGGAATGACCCAAAATAGAAATAGGGTGCCCCCATTACCAGAATAAATGTATAACAAATATACTTTGAATCGTGCTGACATACTGCAAAATGCAGACATAGAGTAGGCAGCCAGACGTGAGACTCGTGAGGATGATGCCCAAGTGGATAGGGAACATGCAGGAATGCCAAAGGTGGAAACTGAAACCACTGATCGTACAGAATGGATGCCTGAGCCAAACTCTACTTGTTAGCTGAAGATTTTTTTCCTTGAAAACCAAAGGAGGTTCTCCTTGAACTCCTGAAATGGTGAAGGAGGATGCCTAGAGGCCAAAGGTGAGAACCAGGTTTTCCCACTAAAAATGTCAAACACTGAGCTAAGCCAAGAGCTACTGAACCCATTGTTAAAATAATGTATATGCCGAGCCATAAAAATTCCACATCAATTACCTTAAATAGTCTTCTACCATTCTAGTTTATGTGTTATATAGGGTTCATGTGCGAGAGATATTAATAGTTTCATTGTGACCCATTTTTTATCCATGTGGGATTTATTTAAATAATTTTTTTTTAATATTTTTTTGTTTCCATCGAAGAGCGACACTTAGTTTTTGTTGAAAGAGCGACCCTTAGTTGTTGTCGGAAGAGCGACACTTAGTTACTGTCAGAAGAGCGACACTTAGTTTCCGTCAGAAGAGCGACATTTAGTTTTTTTTATTGAAGTGTCAGAATTTCGACTCTAAGGCTAACCACGTTTTTCCCCACCTCAAAGTGTCGCTCTTGGGACGCCTATGTGTCGCAAGAGAGACATTTTTGTCGTCGAAAATTGGGTTACATTTGCTAGTGGTCGTCGATGGGAAGCCATTGAAGGATCTGGGTAAAGTACAACCCCTAATACTGAGTAAACTGCCATATTTAAACTATTTTCAACTAGTTGTCATATCAAAATGACAATCTGTTCACTTATTACAAAGTAATTGAAATTTTACATGTGCGTCTCAGGCAAGGATACTGTGTAAAGACCTTTTAACAGATGTCAAAAGTCATTATAAAATCATCATTCAATGTAACGAATTTTTAATAGATGTCTAAAGTCATTATAAAGTCATTATTTAGTGCTGCAGTAGTCTACTGTACTGGAAAATTTGATACTTCTGAGCTATTCTGATACACTAGATTTGCTGACATAGATAATTCGTTGAGCTACATGTTTTGTCATCATGCTGAGTTGTCACCCTCACTGGATTCCACATAGATTTTTCATTCCTCTTGAGTCAGAATCTTAGTTCTATTCAACTTTCTGTAGACTTCATCACTCTCAATGAACATCACAAATGTTAGCCTCAACTGAAAGATGTGCCTAATTTCATGCTGTATGAAGACATAATTACTGATAACTTCATAAAATGATTTCCGTGTCATGGTGTTCATATTGGTTTGCTTGGATGTATCCTTTGAAATCTCTGTGAGCCTTTTTACATAATCTGTCCTAGGCATCTGCTTATCATTGATAACAAATAAGGAAGGAAATCCCTTTTTGTTCAGTGGCTCAATCCTATTGAAAAATCTACTTACTCCAATCTCCAGTTGATGACATCTTTCATCTAGCTCTGTAACTAGACTCTTATTGTTTAACACCTTTTTTACCTCAAGTATGGTAGCTATTCTGTCTGCTACTTTCAATTGCTCCAATTCATGATTTCTTTAAGAATTTAAGAATATGATGATATTGTTGGCAATTTGGTGCTTATCCCCAAGTTCATCATTTTCCTTTTCAATGGAAACTTTCACTAAATCAATTAAATCCCTTTGTTCAAAAATTATTTGAATTGATGGCCATATATCATTCATAGATTCAATTATATCCAACAAAATAATTTGTTTAACTCTTCCTACCATGCTTCCAATTGAGGACTCCTGAAGGGACTTTTGCAAACCTTCATTTAACGTTTTGTTGATCTGAAACTCTGTGGCATGTGCTGAATTGATCTTGTAGATTTTTTATTTCTGTCGTCTGTAAGGACCTATTTTCCATAGCTTTAACTAACTGCTCGGGACCTTCACCTGGTGTTGGAGCAGGGTTTCCCACACCTATGAAAACTAGTCCAACTTGGTATTATTTTGATTATATTTAGTCTAGCGCATGGGTAATAGGGTGGGTCAAAGCCCCAATATGTTGTAAAGCGAGTAAATAGGTAAAACCATGAGTCCGCAAACCACAGTTTGCAGATCATGGTAAGTCTAGGATAAATTAGTATAAATAGTAAGTATTTTTGAGTTGATAGGGAGAATAGGAATATAAGTGAAGGCTAAGTGCAGATTGTTTGTTCTGGGTTTGGGTTTTTGGGTCAGACTCCAGCTGGCTGTGTGCGCGAAGATCCTTTGTCCAGCTATGTGCAAAACCTGTTGGCTGTGTGCGCAGGTGGGATTTGGGGTTCTGTAAGGGTTTGCGGATAATATATGAGAAGGATTGTTGGTATTTGGTTCTGGATTTATCTATTTTATGAATCTGTGCTCTATGTTAAATCTTTGATAAGGTGCGAATGATCTGTGCTATTTAAAGGTATTCATTTATACTATCTACTATTTGTTTTGCTGTGCATACTATAATTTCTATCTTTGCTGGGTCAAACGCACGTGGATGCGGACCTAATATCTAGATCTATAATACTGTGAGCACCATATATCTATTTAAGCCTACGATCTAGCTCTATTTCCTTAGATCTGTCATACTATGAGTACTGCGTATCTGTTAAGACTGCGAATGAGACCTGTTTCCATAGATCTATGTGCTGCACGTAGCTTGGCTTACTTGCTCTCTTTTTGGGTGCGAAAACCTGGTTCTAGCACCCTCCCATACTACTTCAGGTGATACTTTGGTCTATGCAAGCAGGTCACTGCTGAAAGGGCCAGTAGTATAGGGGTTTGTTGGCAAACCTTAACGTATGAACCTGGGTCAGGACCCCTAAACCCAACAAATGGTTTCATTGCCGGGACCAGGAGCATTTTGAAAGAGAAGTCAAGTAATGCCAGAATGGCAAAAAGGAGTTGATATGGCCGCGAATTTAAAACTACCTACCTTCAAGGGTGCGGGTGATGAAGATATGGGTAGATTCTGGTTTGTCAAAGAGTCAGTATAGACTACGCAGAATGTATTAAGTGATGTAGTAAGATGTGCTCAACTATCCCTTTCCTTCAAATAAAGAGCTCTTGATTGGTATATGGGATACATTGGACAACATGCAAATGCAAGTATTAATGAGATCAAGACAGCACTGAAGCAACAGTTCAAAAAACATAAGTCCTATTCATAGGTAGTGAACAAACTAAAAGATATCAAACAAGGGCCATCTGAATCTTTATGGGAAGTAGATCAAAGGTTAAAGAAAGCAATTAGGGAAGGTGGATTCCAGTATGATGACTGGCAACACACATAATGGTTCATCGCTATGCTGTTACCTCACTTACGGGTACCTATGGGACAACAATCTATCGAAACATAGGATAGAGCGTTAGAGGTAGCCATGAAGCTGGAAGCTGCGCCAAGAGATGAGACTCAACTAGGTGTATAGCAGATACAAGGTCAACTTGAAGCTATACAAGTTGAAATCCAAAGTCTGCGTAAGGAGCACGAGCCAGGGTCTAGTCCGCTAAAACCCCCAGACGCAAAGAAGCTGAGGGAACCCCTGCTATGGTGCAATGACTTCCGGGTTGAAGGATTGCATGATAATAATCACTGTCCCCGCCTAGCAGCATAAGTCCTAGAAGTAAAACAATGATGGTGCGGATTTTGCAGATTTGTAGGCCACGATGAACAAAACTGCCGAAAATATGACTTGATGATGGATCGGGGAAGTATATATCGAATGCGATCAGAGTCTACCTCCCCCAAGTCTTCTACCAGTGGTAGGATCTCCCCAACAAGAAGTGAAACATGAAGTCAAGGAGGAAGTGCAGGGAGGAATCGGGGACAGCTATTATGTTACAACTATGGGGAAGTGGGTCACTTCACAAGAGATTGTGCGAAGCTGACGCAGCCAACCTATAGATATTGCCGGTAGCGAGATCATATGGTTGAAGAGTGTCCAATCCTGGTAGCCAGGATAAAAGGAAAATAACAGAAGCCTACCTAAGACATCCAAAGGGTCCAGGCTGAACCCTTGCAAAAGGGAGAAAACATTAATGTATAACACGTAGCAGCGTAGCCACAGGTGGGAGCATAGAGGAATCAGAAGTTGAGCTTCTAATTAGAAAAGCACCTATTGAGTAGGATGCGTTAGACTTAGCGAAAGAACGGGAGGCTTTTGTCATAGCCCATCAGGGGATTGCTAACGCAACAATACCTAACCTCCCGATACCCACGCACACATCAAAAGAGGATGAGGTAAAGATATTCCCACAAGCATGTGTGAGGCTCCTTTGTAGCCAGCAAGCCATGATAACCCTCCAGGCTTTAATAGGTAATTGCGCAGGTAGAACTATTTCAGTTATAAGGGTAAAATACGTCCACAAGTTGTATAAGTAGGTGAGGCGCACTGGGTGGGAAATGTGATTAACAGTGTAGATTGGGAACTATGAAATGAATCAGGTCATCCTCGACTTAGGGTTGGATGTGAATGTCTTACCTGAACAAACATGGCTGCGAATGGGGAAACCTAAGCTCGAGAGGTCTGATATTCAGTTGCACATGACTAATCAGCAGAAGATAGCTCTGTTAGGAAGATTATCATAGGTGGTCATCAATATTGTTGGGATCAAGGTCCGAGAGGATTTTGAAGTTATTCAGATTGAAGAGGGCACAGACCCCTACCAAGCCCTTCTGGGACTAGGTTGGGCTATGGATATGGGAGGCATCATCAATCTAAATAAGTGAAGTATGATATTTGAGAATGAGGAAAGAAGAGTAACCGTTTTGTTTGACCCCGCAGAAGGAGACAGATATAAAAAGACGGTGCGTCAGAGGGAGAGTTAGAACATTGGCAACGATGATTAAAGGATGCATATATGCTCTGATGCCTCCACATTTCGAGGGAAATCAGACATATATCCAGCAAGGTCAGAACTTTACCTTAGTTTGATGACTCTGGTTCTATTAAGGACTTCCTACAAACATCGTGTTGGTTCAAAAAATCCAGCTGTATAGGGATCATGAGGCCACCGATTCGTGGGGATGATGCTAGTTAGACGCGAAGGTTAATAACTCTAGAAACCCAGGTGATTAAGCCTATGTGGGGGGAGACTGCACGGCAGATCAGGGCAATTAAGTCATGTACAACAGAAGTAACGCCCAAGAAAAAGCAATGCACTCCGCAGTGGGAAAAGGATGAGACGGTCACTATAACGGATAAGGACCTTGAGCAAATAGCAGAAGCGGTCGCCTTAGCTACAGAAGAAAAATGGGAAGCTTTAGTGAACCAGCAGCAGACTGCAATCGACACCATTCAGGATGAACTACGCGCCCTCCAACAAAAGACGGATATCATCCAGGCTAGTCTCGCTCAGAAATTAGGTGAATCAGCACTTGCTACAAAAGAACAACGTCTCTGTTCGCTCCCTAGCAACACCATTATCCTTGATCCAGTAATTTAGCTCCCAGCCCATACAGAAGTGCAGCTGAACCTTGCCTAGTTACCACACGCAGTAGTACGAGATCTCCATACTGCGATCTGTCATGAAATTCATCATCGTAACCAACTAGTCCACCAATGAATGAGTACAGCTGAATTCACTTCTCGAGCTCAAATTGAAAATTTAGAAGCAGAACTAAGGGCCACCCACACAGAAATACGGGCCTTGAAGACAAAAGTGGAACAACAAATTAATGACCTTTAGGCCCAACTCATAACCACTGCCACCAACACTATTAGGAGACAGATCGACCAAGGTGCACAGTTATTAGAAATGACCTCACAACTCTGGACTAAGGTTCGAAATAATCCGCTCATACGACAAATTCATCAAGAGATCCGTCAAAAAGAGGAAGAATTTGAACAGATTGGGGCCACAATATTATCTCTACTCCCAGCTCAGCGCCTTACCTGTCTCTGAACCAACGAATCTCTCCATGCCAAGATTGAGGAATTGCAACACAAGAGGGACTTCATTGGACAAATATTGAAGCTGTGGGCAAGCACAACCCTCAAATTGTCCAAGGATGTAGATACTGTGGTAAATGGACTTGATCAGGCACTGAAAAGTGTCACCGTTACAACGGAAGGTCCAACATCGCATAAGTTAGTGGATATTGCGCAGCAGACTGCGACACAGAGCCTAGAAATCTTAGCCCCATTGGTTACAACCCTTGAGGCATTCCGTGCATAGATAGAGGCACCACCACTGCAGTGACTCGGGACAAGTCACAAGATTGTGTTGGGGGACTGTTGGAGCAAGGTCTCCCACACCGATGCAAACTGGTCCAACTTGGTATTATTTTGATTATATTTAGTCTAGCACAGGGGTAAGAGGGTGGGTCAAAGCCCCAATATGTTGTAAAGCGGGTAAATAGGTAAAACCAAGAGTCCATAAACCACGGTTTGCGGATCATGGTAAGTCTAGGATAAATTAATATAAATAGTAAGTCTTTCTGAGTCGATAGGGAGAAGAGGAATGGAAGTGAATGCTGAGTGTAGATTGTTAGTTCTGGGTTTGGGTATTTGGGTCGGACTCCTGCTGGCTGTGTGCATGGAGATCATTTGTCCAGCTATGTGCAGACCCTGTTGGTTGTGTGTGCAAGTGGGATTTGGGGTTCTGTAAGGGTTTGTTGATAATATATGAGAAGCATTGCTGGTATTTGGTTTTGGATTTATCTGTTTTATGAATCTGCGCTCTATGTTAAATCTTTGATAAGGTGCGAATGATCTATGCTATTTAAAGGTATCCATTTATACTATCTGCTATTTTTTCTGCTGCACATACTATAATTTCTATCTTTGCTCGGTTGAACGCACATGGATGCAGAACTAAGATCTAGATATGTAATACTGTGAGCACCATATATCTATTTAAGCATGCGATCTAGCTCTATTTCCTTAGATCTGTCATACTGTGAGTACTACCTATCTGTTAAGACTACGAACAAGACTTGTTTCCATAGATCTGTGTGTTGCACGTGGTTTGGCTTACCTGCTCTCTTTCTGGGTGCGGAAACCTAGTTCTAGCACCCTCCCATACTGCTTCGGGTGAGACTTTGGCCTGCGCAAGCAGGTAATTGCTGAAAGGGCCAGTATTATAGGGGTTTGTTGGCAAACCTTAACATACAAACCTAGGTTAGGACCCCTAAAGCCAACACTTGGTGTAACAATTGTTGTTGTAGATGATGGAATCACTGCAAGAGGGACTACTTGTAGTGGAATCATGGCCTTAGCTGCTTCTTTTGCTACTCCCTTATTGCTTTCTGTCTTTATTTTATCATTTTCTCCATCTCACTCTCCATTTTCTTCAGTTATTCTACTTGTTTGATGAACAATTGTAGCATGTATGCCTTATATGTTTCATTTTCATCTATCTCCTTAGCCATAGGATCTTCTGTCACTTGCATATTGAGCTGCCTCCACAAAGTAGTTATGTCTGCATTCTTCTTCTTCAAAAGTGATTTTGCCACTAATATGTTTGATGGATTGTACCTGAGTTGCATCACTAAATACTCTAGATATTTTTTCCTTGAGTGTTTGGCCATGGAGGAGAACTTTTCCACCTTCCACTATGACTGTGTGTTGGACAATGTCACCTGCAACTTTGAGAGACTCATGGCTATACTAGTTAGTGTGGAGGAGATCATTTCTCTTGTCTGCTTGTGCATCTCCATTTGGTCTATTGGATGAATGTTCTTTGTGTCAAACTCAAAAGAGGTCTTCTTATAGTCTGCTGAATTTTTGGGTTGAGGTATTTGTGCTTCTAAGAAGGCCATATTCATTCTCCCCTTTTTAGAGTCAAAAGATGAAAGAAGCCTGCTTTGGGAGTTGCTTGTTTGTTTCCAAAACTGATTATGGTCTTAAGAATCTCCTTGAATGTATCATCCTCTTGTTGCCCTGCAATGGTAGTAGAAGTTGGAGTCTGCACATTCTGATGTTGGAAAGGCACAGTGGCAGAGGATGTTAAGAAAATTGTTTGGCCACCTGTTGGAGATAAGCTTGGTGAATCTCTGATAGTGCGTTGTGCTATACAAAAACCCCCATTTATTTTTCATAAATAAGGACCCTTTAGAAATAAATAGGAAAGTATGTTTTAAAATTTCTTACAATAACACTTAGAAAATAAAATTTTATTCTTTTTCTTTAAAGTGCATCATTTATCATATATTTTTTCTTTCAAAAAGAATCATAAATCATCAAATCCGTGAATTTCAAAATGCGCTCTTAAAAAAGCCTTTCCAAAGAAATAAAAACATTTAGTTTCCTTTTTTTTTCATCGCACTTTATTTAGTAAAGACTTAAGAAAAAAAGTAATATAAGTTGCGATAGCCGCGGACCCAACAAGCAAATAAAATGGAAAATATAAACCCGTTTCGCTATCGCGTCCATTTGAAATTTTCGCAAATCGCATCGCGCACAAATTATAATATAGACTTTAAACATATCTTATAAATCTTGCGATCTACGATTTGTGCAGATCACATTTTGCAACATTTATGAGACAATTACAAAATATTATGATGAATCATTGTGATTTGTGCATTTAATAAGCTCAACGTGTGAAAGCATCTTATGTCGCATCAGATTGGATTTAAGATCTTAATGGCTTTAAAACTAGTAATGGATAGTGCGTACGAAGCCATGTGAAACATTAAATAAGGAATTATGAAGAGATGATTGATAGGTTGACATCTTTTCACGTGAGTTTGAAATAAATCACTGATATATCTTTGTAATGCTTGTTATATGATAATTTCATTTTTCTCTCAGGAAATTAATTATTGAGTTGAAGAAGTCAGAGATGAGTAAAAAGGGTAAAGAGGTGTCTCAAGCATCATCCTCAGAGGATACATATATGCCTTCATTGTTCTCAGACATTGTCTGTAACAAGGATTGTAGCATTTTGTCATGGGAATCAATGTACAAAATCTTCAAAGATGAAGGACCAAGGGTGATAAATAAAATATCTACGACATGTACTGATTCCACCTCTGATGCAAACCATTTCAACATTTCATGCTTGTATATTCACAGAATAGCTACGAGATTGAAGATTCTACCTTACACAGACATGATTAAGTGGGTAGTTGAGAACTTAAATATTGAAGATAGAGTTTTCAAGAATTCCAGAGGAGAGATTATGGGATCTTTCAAAGCCAAAGATTTGACAACCATGTATCATCTGCCAACTCCGCAGCAGAAGTGTGATAATAGATATGTGCAAATTTTTAGAGCTAAACATCTAGATCTTATCAAAGTCATCCATGAATGGAAAGACAATGAAGGGAAATTGAAGCAGGATAATTTCGGTACGTACCTCCTTACAAAAATCCCTCATCCTTATTGTTATGTTTCTGGTATGTTGTGTAGACTATTTTCCAAACCTGATAGTACTAGGTTCTCTAGAGATTGGGTTCCCTTAATTGACGCAATCGTCAATTCATCTATTTTGAATTGGGCAAACCTTTTATCTAATTACTTAGCCAAACATATTGCTGAATATAGGAATAAAAGGAGTGCTTCATCCCAAGAAAATTTTCCCTTTTACATGTCTACTTATGTTATGGATTCTATTTGTTTCACTTCTACATTTCCAATCATGGTTTGGAAATGGACCACTAAAAACCCTACCCCAATTCATATCTACCATGAAGAACTCTGGGACTCTAAATTCCACCTACATTTCTACAAAGTCTGTTATGGAGTCATGTTACCTATATATCAAATGATTTTCAACGAAAATATGCCTAGGGTTTCCAAAGAAGTTAGTAAAGATATTCTTCCTACAGCTAGATGGTTTGCCGAATAAAAGTTCACATATGTTCGAGTATTTGGAAGTTCTACTCTTCCACATGTTTTACCTTACTATGTTCCAGATAGATTTTTTGGGAGAGAGATAGCTTATCAACTCATCAATGGTGTCACAAAGCAGTTAAAAGATGATAAAAAGGATATTTGGCCTTCTTTCCCTCTACATTGCGACACCTTTTCTCTGGCTAATATTGGCCATACATACAAAGAAGATCCTAAAATTCAGATGTTAAATATAGCATTCATGCCAAGGAGACTATAGGACCACAATGATGTAATTAAAAATTACATGGAAAATCTCAAAACGAAGCCTTTCATAAAGGAAGAAGATAAGTTTGATGACTTCTTCCAAGGCATCGAAAATTTTTCTAATATTATTAGAAGGGTTTCCAGTCATGAAGATACTACATCTTTTCAAGCATACATAAACAAGAGGCTAGAAAATATCCCTTTGAATCTATTGTTTATTGAGGAAGAAAAACACACTCCAAGTGTTAATATCAATGATGAGATGAAGGATGGATCTGAAAATGAATCTGGTCTATCACAATAGAAGTCTGACAAGTCAAATCAATCTGAGGATGAATCTGAATCTAAGAAAACACATTCAAAAATCGACCAAATTCTACAAGAAATAGAGTTGCAAGAGAAAACAAAGAACAAGGGCATTGAATCAAGTTTAGAAGCAATTCAAAAGGATCAAAGCACAGTTGATCAGTCTAAATCATCTCAAGGAAAAGACTTGGTGAATGACTGGGAGCAATTTTCCCAAGCAATAAACACTCCTAAGGAAAAATTCAACACTGATTAAACATCAAGTTTTCAAATGCCAGAGCCTCCTCAGAAGATAGTTGAAACTATCAATCCTCTACAAAGAATCCCAGCAATACATGACAAAGAAATCATACCGGCTTACTCTACAGATTGAAGACATTCCATCATTGGACATTTTCTATAGTCCTAGCCACAAAGCTGTGGTTAAAAGGAATAAGAGAAAAATAACCAATGAGAAAACTCCAAAATCAACAGATGAATCAATTGATGTCCTTTGGAAAGATTCATTAGAGGATCCCACTAATCATCTAACTAAGTTGTCACAATATGCAAGAGCATATGCCACAGCCACTGTAGATAAGGCAACTGAAGTTAGAACATTGTTGAAGCAGAAAGAATCTAGAATACAGGAATTAGAACAGATGTTAAATGCAGAGAAATTTAGGTCTACTGAACATATCAGAGAAATTTCAGCATAGTTCCATAAAGATATTTAAAATCTTAAGTTAGAACATGACACAGAGCTTAAAGAGAAACAAGCACATCTGGAAAGAACCATGGCAAAGCTACAAAATCAATCACAATCAGAAAAGTTCATTAAAGAAGCACTTGAGATAAATAATATGATAATAAAACAACCAAAAGTATTTTTTCATCAACCTACTATGATTGATTCCTATTGTGATTCCAATAAGATAATGATTCATCAAATTTCAATTCAAAAACTAGAATGTGAGAAACTTCAAAAGAAAATTGAAGAACACATTCAGTGGCAAGATTCACATATGAGAAAGCAAGCTAATCTACCACAAATAGATAAGATTAAAAAAGAATTGTTATTTACAGAGTGGAAAGCACAGATCATCTGACCAGAAAAAGCAGTGACCAAGACATCCAACAAATCAAGTGAGGTTATACAACTCTTATGTGACCAATTGTTTAAAACAAGACTTCTTGAAGAAAGCACATCTGATGTGTTTTCAGGAAAAAAATAAGTAGAATTAAAGTGGACAGAGAGAGTAGAAAAACAAGAAGAAATGATCAATAAAGTCAATAAGTTTGATCAAGAAAATTATTGGAATTTTCTGATCAAACCTTATCATCAACAACAAACTCTTCTATTCCTTACAAAATTAGCAAAAAGGTCTCAGTCGATAATCTCAAATGATATCTTCAAGGGGCTAATTTGATCACAAATATCCCAGCCAACTCAACTCAAGGCAATGCTAGATATTTTCCAACTTCGTGATCACACTCAGAAAGAAATGCAGGATCCATAAAGTCAAGATTGTCAGTTCTAAATTCCTAGATTATTGTTTAAGTTAAGTTTTAGAGAAAGGTTGTTTGAAACCTCCTCTACTTTCTTGTAAATCATTTAATTTAGTTTGTAGTTAGTTTTATTATTTAAACCCTTCTCATGCATTTAGAGAAGGGTCCAAGATTTTGTTAAGAAAATTTGCAAAGAATGCTTAATTGTAAGTAAATTTGTGGTTGCCTTGATGAAATAATGGAACACAACCTTATTCAGTTATAAATATCATTTTTTTGATCAATGTTGGTGCACTTCTGTATTCTTTGGATGACTCTTTGGTTTGAAGGATTGGATACGACCTATTATCATTGATCTGATAAACAGAGTAATACACATTTGGTACTATTATCATGTATGTTATTTATGTTTCTGAATGTTAGTGATGAACTTAGCTTTCATGAATTATATATAGAATTAATTATTTGTGTCTGAAATATCTGTTGCATTATTGTACAATATAAAGATAGAAAATAGTTATTTTATATATGGTCATCAGATAAATGCGATATATCTCTCATTTTCTTTTGATTAGCTATTTTTTCAAGAGAATCATTTTACACAGTAATAATTCTATTAAATCTGATGATTTTATCATCACAGATTGAATAGATATCTCTTTAGATTGCATTAAAATATTATCCCCGGGTTAGACTAAATTTAATTCGAAGCTTTGGATTTAGAAATAAATTTGTCTTAGTTTGTAGTAATTCATCATTGCAAAATGTTTTGATAGAAATCCAACAAATTATCATGAAAACCCAAATCTGGGAAACTAGTCCCACCACACCCAGTTGGAGCCACTACCCCAAATGAAAAAAAAATGCTCTAAGGTCTAGACCGGGTGGTTATCCCCCTTGTTGTTGCCATGGATTTCTGAGGCCACAACATTTTTGGCGCTATAAGGAGGGCCTGATTATGAATGGCAGATAAGTCTAAAATTCAAAGCCGTCATAAGAGTCGATCTCCTCAAAAGCATTCTACCATTTCCCGATCACAATATAGATCACCAACTCAAAAATCGTAAGTAGTAGAAACCTTTCCATCATCTCCTGAAGTATCACGTCATCCATCTACTTCAAAATTCACTGTCGAACCTCCCGAAGTTCAGTCTTTAATTCAGCAATTAGAAGGAATATCTATTTCTGCTGAAAAGCCTGTTAACCGAGAAACTTTTGAGGAAAGTGTTACTTCTTTATTTAGAGAAACTCATATTTTAACTCG
Organism: Pinus albicaulis; assembly: GCA_034641835.2. NCBI lineage: Eukaryota > Viridiplantae > Streptophyta > Pinopsida > Pinales > Pinaceae > Pinus > Pinus albicaulis. The sequence goes on along the minus strand of CM076570.1, from coordinate 1,041,611,554 downwards.
ATCTAAAAGAGAGAAAATTGGAATTCTCCCTTTTGATTTTCCATTAGAATCTCATCGCAAAAAAGTTTCTATATCCATATCAAAATCAGAAACAAGTGAAGTCACATCAAATTTTCCTTCAATTATTCCTCCACATCCTTCTAATCAATCCACATCTTCTCTATATTCCATTTCTTCTACTCAAACAATCAGTGTTGTCATAAGTAGTATTTTTCCAGTTGTAGGATCTTCAACCGTTACCCCTACTTCTGGATCTACTTTTATATCTTCACAAACTCCAAATCCTATTATGGCTAAACAACCTTGGACGAATCCTGGTGTTGTATTAATAGAAAATCCTAATCCTCTTCCAAATCATCCAGAAAAATGGTTACCTTAATATAATCCAAATGATGGTCTTCCTGTTGAAGAACACATCAATAATTTTATGTTAGCCATGAATTTAAATGGAGTTTCTCATGAAGATGTTGTAGTTATATTTTTTCCATACACTTTACAAGGATCTGCAGGATCCTGGTACTTTTCTCTTCCAGCAGGATCTATTGCTGATTGGGCAACCTTTGAACAAGTTTTTCTTGCAAAATTTGGAGATGATAGAACTGTTGCATCATTAATCAATGCTCTTTCCAATCTTAAGACAAATTCAGGTGAAAAGATCAAAGATTTCAACTCCAGATTTAACAGATTATTAAATAAAAATCCCAAATGCTTCTAAACCTACTGTTGATGTACAAATAAAATGGTATATTTCTTCTTTACCTTCTAATATAGCTATTTTTGTAGATAGAGCTAATAAAACTACTCTTTTAGAAAACTTGAAAGAAGCTCTTGCAGTAGATAAAAGAATCTTAGCATTAGAAAAACAATCAGAGACAAAAGAAAGGAAAACCAAGAAAGTGGCATTCAGTCAAGATTCCAAAAAGAAAATATCAAAAGATCCATTTGATCTTGAAGGTCTTCAAAAAGAGATAAAGACTATGTCAAATGACAAGATTGATATAAATAAAAAATTTGCTAAAACTTCAGCCGCTAAAAAATCATTTTGTGCATTCAAGAAAAATCCTTCTTCAACATCTCAACCTCCAAATGAAATTTCAAATGCTAAATCTGATCAAGATACTGAGGATCTCTCAACTTCTGAAAATGAATTAGAGTCTGAAGAAGAAGTTGAACTAAATGGTTAATGGGATTTAATTCTTCCCACAGAAGAAGAAAATGAAACTATGTGTAATATCCCAAAATGGGAATTTCTACAATAATGAGAATATCTTAAGATATTCTAAGGTTGGAGATCCAGTAATATTAAAACACAATAATGAACTGCAACTAAGTAAACAATAGATCTAAAGACAAATAAGAATATGTAGAAAGAGCTGAGCCATTTTATTATATTGGAGATGCTTCAGTTACACAAGTACAAATTACTGGTGGATCTAGCCAAGAAAGTGGACTAGAATCACCCTGGAAACACCTATACAATAGGTACAATGTAACTGGTGAGGCTCTGCAGAAAATACTACATAGTCTCTTCAACTAATTATGAGCATATGAGTGTAGGCTAAAAATAGGAGTGCAGATCTACTAAAAACTGGAGCTATGATGATTCCAGGATTCTAGATCTGGCCAATGTGATGGATTCCCAAGATAACTCAGAAAGGATTTTCCAGATCTATAACTTTGGAAAATCACCTCCCTAGGATTTGATCCTTGGTCTACTAGGAAATGTAGATCTGAATCTAGATCTAAAGAATAGATGGCTGAAATATGTTCTTAGATCATATCTAAGCTTGAAGGGTTGATCCCTTCTTCAGATCTATGAGCTAGAAGCTCTAGATCTAGCTTCTCAATCCTCCAATGTAGATTCCAGCAGCTGCAGCACAACTGTCAACAGAAACTACGCTGTGAGGGAGAGAGAGGCCTTCTTCCTGCTAAAATATACTGTAATAAACTCCAGGTTGATGGTGAGACTGATGGCAATGTGAAGGAATGATCCTCCACTGGGTTACTAGCTAAAATGCTAGCAACTTCCTTCCTCCTTCTTGATCTGCAATAGTGACAGTGTAACTCCTGATGGAGGTACTGCTGACAGGAGGCTAATAACTTTTGGACTGATGCTAGATCTGCAATGTGGCTTTGGGAGTGCTGAAATATAAGCCCAAGTGATGGGAATAATCCCTCACCTTGTTCTCCAGCTAAAGTACTGAAGACAACCTCTACCTTCAAAACTGATCTGCATAAATATGCAGATTTCTGAATATGAATGTTATGCAGGAAATAGAGAAGATATATGGCACCAATGTCTGATGTAGAATGAAGAGAAAAGCTCTCCCTAGAGTTGATCCAAGAAAGAGGAGGGATTCCCGCCTGGGAAACCCTCTACTAAACAACACCTGCAATCTCTGCTAAACAGCCCAAGAAAGCAGTGGAATGTCAGATGACAATTCCAAATCTAAAAGATCAAACATCAATCCAAGATCCCCTTCACCTTTGCCTTCATCTCCTTTATATAGTTTTAGCCTTCCCAAGCCTTGGCCCTAAACACAACTGCGCAGTCACATGTGGACAAGATCTCCAAGAGGGACTGCGTTGTTTGACCAAATCAACTAAATAGTCTAGGTGCAATGTACACCTCTTCCATCATGTGTGCTTCATTTTCACATGATCTTCCATCATATAATCATTAATTCTCAATAATCCTTCTTTTGACATCTTCAAGATCTTAATTGATTGAATCAACCCTCCATGATCTCCTCCATTAAATGAGATATTATCCCTCATTTCATTCATACTAGTAGATGATCAACTAGTCCATTTTGTAGATCTAGACTTAATTAGTCCACATTCACACACATAAAGTGGATCTTATTGATCTTTGGGGTTTGTGGGTCCCTCCACCCTTTTATTTACTTAATTTATTAAGAAAACCAAGCACTCTAATATCCCAAAAGTGATGTTCCATTTTGGGAATATTACATTCCCCCCCCGACAAAATGTTGCTTGACCCCGAGCAACTCCAAAAAGGTAGATGTAAGCCATCTATTTCCCTCCAAATGGCATCCACATAAGGAAGTATTCCTCCATTTGCTGTAATAGATTATGTATGTTTGGTTCCATAGTTGTCTTTCACAAATGCATGAGATGACTTCCAACTGTAAGGTTAGATTTTCTCTTCCTATCATGAAGCACAAGATGATAATTATATGATGTCCAACACCATCATAAACACATGAGAGACATAAAATAAAGTAGCTCCTTCCATAAAGGAAAAGCTTCATCACGCAAAACATTCCTCCATCCCATGTCTTATGGATTTGATTGAGCATTGTTATGCTCTCATTGTTAGCCTTGTTGGCCTCATTGGATCCAAACTCCATCATTCCAGCGTTATGCAAAAGAATAAGGTAAGGAGTAATATGGGTAAACAAAGATGTCAAACCATATTCTCCTAATAATAACCACCGGAGCAAGGCCCTTTGCTGCCATCCCCCATCTCCTCCATGTAAGATGGACAAGCCAAGCTTCCCAAAAGATGATGTACATGCCTTTCTTTGCTGCAATTTGTCTTTGATACATAAGGCATGAATCAGAAAATGCTGAGCTATGGGGTGGTCACCATACTCATTTAAAAGCAACCAAAGAAATAAGAGGTCTTGCTGCCTTCTTTCCTCCTCATGCACACCATGAAAACAAACCATAATAATGGACATATGATATGTCACATCAACCCAATACAAAGTATCATTATCCATGCACATCATGATATCATTATACCAAATGTTGTACAATGCAATACACATAGACATGGGAGATGTCATGTGGTGGCCATACTCTCTCAAGTGAAATAAAATTATACATGCCTTCTCTTGCTGCAACATAACATTGATATCCAAGGCATGATTTAGAAAATGATGAACTATTTGGTGGTAACCATACTCACCCAAGAGCAGCCAGCGTAGCCATGCCTCCTTCTTCATTTCATATGTGTTTTTCAAGGCATGGATCAGAAAAATAGGAGCCTTTGGAGAGTGATAGAAATCTCCCAATGGAAACCAACGTAACCAAGAATGCTGGCCCATACAAATCTGCAAGTGATCGAGGGATCCCTTTCTCATCATCCTCACCCATTCTCTCCAATATGGAAGATGAGTGATGTATTGCATTATCATGGTATCCTCCCTTTGTAGAATACCACCTCCTTTGAACCAATGAAGAACTTTGCATCTCATGAAATATTGAAATGCATCTCTGTTGAGATCTCTTAGGGAGACCTTTCGCCCATCTATGGCCTTCCAAAACCAATGAGGCTTTGGATCTATAGTAAGTAGAAGTCTCTGTTTGAGCTGTGATATGCTCATTGAGAAAGTGCCATCAAGAGATGAAAAAATATTTCTCATAACTAGATTTATACCATTCACCATCTGGCTCTCCATTACTTCATGAATGAATCTGCCTCTAAAATATGCTAAGAATGATAAAGCCATTTTGTCACAACCACTTAGTGACAACGTTGTAGATTTGCAAGATAATGTATACACTGTCTCAAAGCAAGATACAATACTGATCTCACAATCAACGATTGAACATAGGATAGTACCAATCCCCTTTTTTGAAACTCTACATCTCAACTCAAGAGGTTGAATGCAGCTCATCAATGATGTATAGGGATATTTTCTAGTCTCCTCCTTGATGATATCAAGGGTCCTCTGCGCTGTGATAAGTCCTTGCTTCAAATCGGCATTTTGATCTAATCCTTGGCTATGTACTAGTCTTGAAACAATATGTGCTGAAATTTTATGCATACCTTGGATCAATTGATATGAGGGAACCTTTTGACAGAACACAAGAGTTCCTCTACCCAGATCAATGATGTCTCCAACTGTTGGCAAGAATGATGGCCCCCTTTATTCAAATATATCAGCACTGGTATCTTCCTTCTCCTCATGCATCTTCTGATTCATGCATGGGACTCCATATGTTAAGAGCTCAAGACTACCTTGCAAGAATGCAAGTTCCTCTTCTCTAGATGCAAGTACCCTAGCAGAAGGTGGTGAAGATGGAGATCTCTTACCCAAAGTAACAAGATTGACATCCTCCTTTGTTTCCTTGGGAGATGTCTCTTTGTAGATCATCTTTTTCCTCTTCTCCTCAAAATCCTTGAGATTTTCTTCAATGCACTCCAATGTTTGGAAAAGAAGTAGTGAGATCTATTCTTCAATCATTCTTCCTTATTTGTGATGATAGGAAGGGCACGGTCCCTTCTCTTCCTCTTGAAACCCTTTGCATATTTCTTCTCCATAGTTATACCTCTTACCTTCTTCAAAGAAAGTGGGCATAATGGATCTATTAGGAGATATAGGATTCTCAGGTCTTCTTTCTTACTGATAGGAAGTGCTTTCCTCATCAGGTCTTCTTCTCAGATCTTCTCTCTGTCCTTCCTCCTTCATTTTATTGACCTCCTTGTAGAGATTTTTCTTGGATTTGAAGGAAAGAGTGATAGATCTTGCATTCCCCATGATAGATATCATCTATTTGTTCTTATTTCAATGAAATAGATGAACTTTCCACAAGCTGAGCCAAGATTGATGCTCCGATACCACTATAATATCCCAAAATGGGAATTTCTACAACAATGAGAATATCTTAAGATATTCTAAGGTTGGAGATCCAGTAATATTAAAACACAATAATGAACTGCAACTAAGTAAACAATAGATCTAAAGAAAAATCAGAATATTCAGAAAGAGCTGAGCCATTTTATTATATTGGAGATGCTTCAGTTACACAAGTACAAAATACTGGTGGATCTAGCCAAGAAAGTGGACTAGAATCACCCTAGAAACACCTATACAACAGGTACAACATAACTGGTGAGGCTCTGCAGCAAATACTGCGTAGTCTCTTCAGCTGAGTATGAGCATATGAGTGTAGAATAAAAAGAGGAGTGAAAATATACTCAAAACTAGAGCTCTGATTATTCCAAAATTCTAGATCTAGCCAATGTGATGGATTCCCAAGATAACCCAGAAAGGATTTTCTAGATCTACAACTTTGGAAAATCACCTCCCTAGGATTTGATCCTTGGTCTGCTGGGAAATGCAGATCTGAAGCTAGATATGAAGAATAGATGGTTGCAATATGTTCTCAGATTAGATCTAAGCTTGAAGGGTTGATCCCTTCTACAGATCTATGACCTAGAAGCTCTAGATCTAGCTTCTCAATCCTCCAATGTAGATTCCAGCAGCTGCAACACAACTGCCAACAAAAACTGCACTGTGAGGGAGAGAGACGCCTTCTTCCTACTGAAATATACTATAATAAACTCCAGGTTGATGGTGAGACTGATGGCAATGTGAAGGAATGATCCTCCACTGGGTTACTAGCTGAAATGCTAGCAACTTCCTTCCTCCTTCTTGATTTGCAATAGTGACAGCATAACTCTTGATGGAGGTACTGTTGATAGGAGGCTAATAACTTTTGGCCTGATGCTAGATTTGCAATGTGGCTCTAGGAGTGCTGAAATATAAGCCCAAGTGATGGGAATAATACCTCACCTTGTTCTCCAGCTGAAGTACTAAAGACATCCTCTACCTCCAAAAATGATCTGTAGAAATATGTAGATTTCTGAATATGAATGTTCTGTAGGAAATAGAGAAGAGATATGGCACCAATGCCTGATGTAGAATGAAGAGAAAACCTCTCCCTAGAGCTGATCCAAGAAAGAGGAGGGATTCCCACCTGGGAAACCCTCTGCTAAACAACACCTGCAATTTCTGCTAAATAGGCCAAGAAAGCAGTGGAATGTCAGATGACAATTCCAAATCTAAAAGATCAAACATCAATCAAAGATCCCCTTCACCTTTGCCTTCATATCCTTTATATAGTTGTAGCCTTCCCAAGCCTTGGCCCTAAACACAACTGCGTAGTCACATGTGGACAAGATCTCCAAGAGGAATTGCGCTATTTGACCAAATCAACCAAACAGTCTAGGTGTAATTTACACCTCTTCCATCATGTGTGCTTCATTTCCACATGATCTTCCATCATATAATCATTAATGCTCAATGATCCTTCTTTTGACATCTTCAAGATCTTAGTTGACTGAATCAACCCTCCATGATCTCCTACATTAAATGAGATATTATCCCTCATTTCATTCATACTAGTAAATGCTCAACTAGTCCATTTTGCAGATCTAGACTTAATTAGTCCACATTCACACACATAAAGTGGATCTTATTCATATTTGGGGTTTGTGGGTCCCTCCACCCTTTTATTTGATTAATTTATTAAGAAAACCAAGGACTCTAATATTCCAAAAGTGATGTTCCATTTTGGGAATATTACATTATGCCTGTATCTACAAGAAGTAAATCTTCTTTAGACCTAATTGTATCAAATCAAAAACAAAATTCTGTTCCCACGAAAGAGAAAATAAAAAAATTGAAAATTGTGTAGACAGATCCGATTTCATCAGATCCTTCTACAACTTCTAAAACTTTGATTGTTTTAGATACAGTCGAATAAAACATAGTTGAAGATATGAAAAAGATTAAAGAAAATATTTCGTTACACGAAATGACCAAACTCAAACAACAACAGAAAATTTTGCTTAGAGAACTCAAAGCAATTCCTATAGAACCTATACAACCACCAGTTATAACACAAGCTTCAAAAGATATGGGAAAGCGTCCATCATCTACCAATCAAGTAAATTCCAATGATATTTTTTTAATTGGTGATAGATCTATTTCTCAAACTCCTCCTTTTATTTTGACTTACTAAATTTTTAACAAAAATGTTCATAATTGTCTTATTGATTTAGGGGCTTCTTCAAAAATTATGCCAAGAACAGTATGTACAAAATCAAATATCACTCCTCAAAAAACATCTGTACATATAGTTCAATTGGATAGAACAAAAGTTGATGTTATTGGAGAAATGTTGTCAGTATCTATCAGGTTGTCATCTAATCCAAAGGTATTACAAGTGATTGATATTTTGGTCGCAGACATCTCTGAATTCTATGGTCTTATTCTAAGAAGGGATTGGTTTGAAAGGTTGCATGGATATTTCGCTACTGATTGGTCACATATGTGGTTACCATATAATGGCAAACCAAATCAAATTAGGATTGAATGTGAGAAATTTATGAAACATACAGTTACTGAATTGGAAGGACCAAGTGAACCTTTAGCTTTTACTAATAATATCATAGGAAATTATTCAGTTGAATCATGCCTTGGATCATTCAATGCTCAGATCTCACCTTTTTCAAGAAATACTGTTATTTCTCAAGTTGAAATTTTTTCTCAAACAGACTCTTCTAGATGTGTTAATTTTAGCAATCAGATTCTAAAACAATCTTTATTTTGGACTCTATTTTTTGATGGTTCGAAATCAGAATATGGTGCAGGGGCAGGTTGCATTTTAATCAATCCACAAGGAGAGAAAATGATGCTAGCTTGTAGACTCGAGTTTCAATGCACAAATAATACTACTGAATATGAAGCATTGATACAAGGTATGTATAAAGCTATAGGATTGAATGTTGAATATTTACAAGTATTTGGAGATTCTGAAATAATAGTTAAACAAGTTAGAAATATGATTCATTGTATTTCTGGGCAGTTGAAACATTATCAAACTTTAGCTTAGAATCTTATTTATCATTTGATAGCATTCAATATCTATACAATTCCTAGATTACAAAATGCGAGCACTGATTTACTTGCTAATGTAGCATCTAGACTTATACCACCCGAAGAATTTAGCCCAGATAGATTTTCAATTGAGTTTATTTTTAGACCGTCCATTCCTAAAAATATAACAAATTGGAGAGTATTTAATGATGATGCAGATATAGTAGACTTTCTTACATCAGACAGAGCTTATGAAGGTCAAATCTGAGATGAACATGAACATGATTTACAGATTGAGGACAAAACAAACAATAATCCAATTCCCAAATCTGTAGTCAAAGTGGAAGACCTTTATGATTTGAAAGATAGGTTTAAAAAGGTGACCAATTCAAAAACTCAAAGTTCTACTTTAAAATTTGAATTGATCAATCTTGGTACTCCAAAAAAGCCTCAGAACATCAACTTAGGCCTTTGTCTAAAATATGAAGAAAGGATATCATTTATTAAATTGCTGAAAAACTATAAAGATATCTTTACATGGGATTATTCAGATCTTAAAACATATGATACATCTATAATTCAGCATACCATTCCTATGATATCAGATGATAAACCTGTCCAACAAAAACTCAGAAAAATTCATCCAAATTTTGAAAGTCAAATTAAATTTGAACTGAATAAAATGCTCAAAGCTAAAATCATTTTTCCTATTAGACATTCGAAATGAGTATAAAACATGGTTCCAGTTAGAAAAAAGAATGGAATCATTATAATTTTCATAGACTTTAGGAACTTGAATAAAGCCTGTCAGAAAGATAATTTTCCCTTACCCACCATGGAACAGATATTGCAATCAGTTGCAGGGTCTGAATTGATGCCTTTTCTAGACGGATTTTTAGGGTATAATCATATCATGGTACATCCCACTGATAGATTAAAAACAACGTTTAGAACAAAGTGGGGAACATACGCATATCAAAAAATGCCTTTTGGACTGATTAACACTGGTGCCACGTTTCAACATGCTATGGATATAGCTTTCAGAGGCCTAATCAATAGCTTGGCTGTTATATACTTAGATGACATTTTTTTTATTATAAGCATAGGAACAGTCATATTAATCACTTAAAAAACATTTTCGAAGGATGTAGAAAATATGGCATTTCCCTTAGTAAAAAAAAAATGTTATTTTGCATTATCAGAAGGTAAATTATTGGGATTCGTTGTTTCTAAAAAAGGAATTCATATAGACCCTGATAGGATTCAAGAGATTGAAAATATTCCTCTGCCACATAACAAAAAAAAAAAAATGCAATCATTTTTAGGACAAATTAATTTTGTAAAAAGATTTGTTCCAGATTTCTCCCAAATTGTCCTACCCCTACAGTCAATGATTAATAAAAATCCAATTTTTAAATGGGGAAAAGAAGAAAGAAATTCTTTTGAGTTAATAAAAAAAAAGCTATTGTTGAAGCTCCCTCTTTAACAACCCCTGATTTTCTTAAATCTTTTGTATTATACACATTTTCTTCTGATACGTCATATGCAGTTATTTTAACACAGTTAAATGATCAAAACATTGAAGCACCAATTTCATTTTTTAGCTCTAATCTTCAAGGTGTCGAGTTAAATTATTTAGTTGTAGAAAAAAAAGCCTATGTTGTGTTTAAATCTTTGAAACATTTGAGACCTTTTCTCTTAAAAACACAAACCAAGATAATATTACCTTACTCAACAGTAAGGCAATTATTAATACAACGAGAAGTAGGAGAGAAAAGAGCAAATTGGGTCACTGCACTCCAAGAATATGATGTAGAAATACATCCAGCTAAAATTGTTAAAGGACAAGGTATTTTCAAGATGTTAACTAGAGCCTCTCATTTTCCAAAAGAGGAAGATAAATCAAATGAAATACAACTATCTGAGGTAAGCCTAAATGATTCTCAATCACAATATGCTGATCTGAAATTTTTTCTAAAAAATGGCATGCTCCATTATATCTCAATTATACAGCAAAGTGTGCTTTGAGACTTAAAGCAAATCAATATCAACTCATAAATGATGTATTATTTAGGAGGAATTATGATTATGTATTATTAAGATGCTTGGAGAAAAATGAAGCCGAAAAATTATAGCAGGAACTACATGATGGACCAATTGGAGGTCATTTCGGAGGAAATACTGCAGCTCATAAAATATTGCATGCTGGTTATTATTGGCCGACTCTGTTTAAATATGCACATGAATATAAAAGAAAATCTAAAACATGTCATACTACAGTAGGAAGAGAAAGGAAAGCAACGTTTCCATTACAACTACTCCAACAACCATTTGAACAATGGGGGTTAGACATTATAGGTGAAATAACTCCTAACTCTTCAAAACAACACAAATATATTCTAACTGCAACTGATTATTTCACAAAATGGGGAGAAGCTATCCCATTAAAGGTGGTCAATACACAGAATATTACATATTTTATTGATCAATTCATAATTACCATTTTTGGCCTTCCATCGACTTTGATATTTGATAATGCATCTTAATTTTCTGGAAATGCCATGATAGAATTTGCTTTGAAAAGAAGTTTTAAATTAAAATACTTAGCTAATTATTACCCAAAAGGAAATGGATTAGCTGAATCTACAAATAAAAACGTTATCAGAATCATCAAAAGAACTGTAGAACAAAATCATAAGAATTGGCACAAAGCATTATTGTTTGCTCTCTAGGCAGATAGAATCACCCAAAATGCTTCAATAGGTACTTCACCATTTGTGTTATCTTATGGCAAAGAAGAAATTCTACCCTCAAACATAACGATACCATCATTTGCTTTAGTACAATTCATTAATGAAAATCCTTCTTCCTCTCTTCAACTTAGACAAGATCAAATGCTTAAGTTAGAAGAAGAAAGAGAAAAAGCTAAACAAACTCATATCCATAATCAACAAATAATAGAAGCTTCATTTGATTTAACATCTATTAGTTCAAAATATTTTTAAATTGGTGATTTGGTATTAAAATGGGACAAAGCTCATGAAGAAAAAGGTAAACACACAAAGTTTCAAAAAATCTGGCTAGGACCATTTCAAATAATTGAAAAAATTGGCTCATCAACATTTCTGTTACAGGATTTATCAGGTAAAAAAGATTCTTTACCTGTTAATGGGCAAATTTTGAAAAAATATTTCTCATAGAAGGTAACCCTTCTATCTTTGTACATTAAATTTTTTTTTTTCATATAAAAATGAAATTTTTTTTAGTACTAACAGTTGACCTTTCAAAATAAGTCTTAGATAATTTCTTTTTGATCTTTCTTTTTCCACTTGTTAAAAAATAGAAATATTAAAGAAAGAAAATCGAAAGATTTAGAAAAACAGATTAATTTTATCCTTCTAAAAAAATGAAATTCCAATAAAACACTTATTTTGTTTGATGTACTCTCATTTTTATCTAGTATGAAGATTCATTTGTTAGTCATGAAAAGAAAATTGTAATATAGTAAGAAATCGTTTTTCAGAAAAGCAATCTAACAACTCGACATTATCATCTAGCATCTTAAAAAGAAATATGATTCATCCCATTCGGTAAATCTTATAATTTTCAAAATAAATTTAAAAGAAAATAAAAAGAAAAAGCTTGGAGAAAACCTAAAAGATAATAAGTCTCATCATGAGCTTGTTTACCATGTTCATAAAGAAATAGTTGAACTGACATTACTAATACTGTCTACCAAAACAGTGTAATGACTTGAGATTATATGTTAAAGACAAGGGGTCTCATCAAGATCCAACTTGATCAGTTTAATTACTATTTGTGAATGGAATTGTCACTATTTTGTCACTAAGACAAGACAATGGATTTTAAGTACATAAAATATATAAAAAGAAAATACATAATTTGCTTACGAAAATGATGAGAAATACTGGACGGAAAATGTAATGTTCCGAATCTGCAATAGCTCATGAATCATGCAAATAATATTCCTTTTTCAGAAATATTATCAATCAACAAATGGATCTATTCCAGAGATTTATTGTAGGGGAATTTACTGGTTATGTCACCTTTAAATAAAGGATGAGATCCAGAGGCTAGCTGGCCCTTTACAAACTCTGTCTATATAACTTTGTCGAGAGGTAATATCCCCGATTGGGAATGGCTAACAACCCAAGCCTGGAAAATGAATTTCCCAGAGATGGAGGCTATGGGGTTTGAAATAAAGACCTTGATCCCTTAGATCCATGCATCTAATACCTAAATCCAAGTGGAGGCCCCAAAAAAATCACTCTAGGTGGGTTAAACAAACCTCCCACACCTAGTTGCCTTCAGAAAATGCCCAATGAAGGGGGGCTGTAGCAATGTAAGCACATGAAATGAATTTACAAAGTTATTTCTATGAGACTGAGCACATGAAGATATAATCAGCCATTAAATGAAAATATGGCAGAAAATGTAGACAAATCCTTGAGGGATCATTCACTCAAGACAATCAAACAAGCCTCAATGAGACATGTACAATGGATTGGAGAAACAATTCTTTATTGGTTTTCTCATGTCTATGACTGCGTATTTTATAGGAGGTACTGCAGTAGTAAACTCATAAATACAAAGATACAACAATAATAGCTCAAATAAATATATGGGAGAAAGCTCTCAACCCCTGAAAAGATAATACATCAATCCTTTAAGAGGATTGGCTGGAAACTAGTCAAAATGGAAAATTTCCCAAAATGACGAAGTTGCAGTGTAGTAGCTGCAACTCAAGAGAAACTAGAAATGGAAGGATCTTTTTGAAGATGTTGATATTTCTGAAATAAATCCCTCCAATTGATCTTCTTAGTGAAAGGCTGATCCTATCACTGAAGATCTCACCTCCCACTGAAATACTACAACCCTCACTGCAAATGCTCTCTAGAATTTGCGCAATCAAGGAAGAGGGATTCTTTTCTGCTGATGGAAAATGATTGGCCTGATGCCAATGATGATGGGAATAAGCTCAAAAACTCCCTCACTAATCTCCCAAAGGAATGGAGACTCCTTCCTCTAAAATACAATGCCAGAAGTAGTGTTGAGGAACCCTCCCCTGGAACACCCAGTAACACAACTCAACCACCAATGGAGACAGCGCTGGAGCTGAATGAAATGCTTTGGCCTGAAGCCAAAATATGGGGATAATGAAGAACAAGATCTTCCAAGAGCTACTTAATGGAAGAGATGGTATTCCCGCTCGGGAACACAAAGTGTTAAGCAGCATTGCATCTCAGCTAAACAGTTGGAGAATGCACTTGTCTAAAAAGACATCCAAAATGATAATAAAAACATAAATGACTATGGATGCCTCATTCTCCTTTTAAAAAAATGAAAGGTTCCTTTCCATGGGCCCCACACCTTATGGTTTCCTCTCCCAAGTGATCCTCCCCTCATGCAAACTGCGTTGTCCCACCAAGTGACCTTTATCTCTCATAACTGTGCAGTTGACTTGGCATCCTTTAGACTTATCCATCTGCAATTTGTCTCTTTTCACACATGGGGTGTGAAATCCAGTTCTTTGTTAATCCCCTTTCACATTGCAAGGGATTTTTATTCATATTTTATTATCAATGGTTTTTCTTACCCAATTATTCTCCTCCTAGTGCAAAAACAAAAGTTTTTAATATTCCATAAAATTTTGGAATATTACAGTCCTCCCCTCCCAAATGTTGCTTGTCCTCAAGAAACTGCAAGGATAGAACTGTAGGATGTCCTCCTCCTCATACTGTAGCATCCCCTTATGATGGACTCCTCATGAAGAATGAGAAGATGTATCAACAAATAATCCCCATACTGCCCTTCCCAAGCATGTAAACTAGCCAAAATGGCTATCATCATGATCATGGAATGTACTCAAGAATGCAATAAGGTGATGTCCAGAGGCTCCCTTGAGGCATGGTGACAAAATGTATTTGGGAAAGCATTCCCCTCATGTGGATCCTCCATCCCCAAGTAATCATCCATGTGAATCTAGTTACCTCCTGATAAGGCAAATTATGAAATTCCTCATCCATCTTAAGCTCTGGCAAAGAAGGTGGGCTGAAAATCTGCAATTGGTAAGCACCATAGCCTACCCTGCACTATTCACCTCTCCACTTATGGGAAGTGTAGAGTGAATGCTGATCTTGGGCTGTAATAATGTTGCCTTCAAGTGGCAAGATGAAGTCTAGATCTCCAAAAATCTTTCCTCCAACATTGCAAATCAAGTTGGCCCAAGGCTTCTCATATGTGATGGATAGGATATCATCATCATCATATGGCACCCTAACAATCACATGACTCACCTCAAGAAAGAAAAATGCTGAAATATGGTGGCCACATCATCTCCCATGCTCCCATTAGAGCATGTCCTGCAAAAAGTATGGGGATATTCTCCCCCAAAGGACACATCCAATCCATGTGCCTCTCTCCCCATCATGCCCCGGATAATAATGTGATCAATAGCAGTATAAGGAGCAAAATTAAAAGGCATGTTGGCTACCATATGTAGCAAGAGAGTAGGGCAAAGATCCCTCATATGCAACCAGCGCAGTGTGAGCATCAACTGAAATAGAGAATGACAAAGGATGTGATTTTTCAACCACCAGTTTGCTGCTACATCCTCCTCATGTATTTCGAGAAAATGAGTGATGTATGATACATGGTGAGCATGTCCTCCAAAATACAAATCTTCCCCAAGTCCACCAAGGGGATGGTCATCAATCATGTTGTTGGGCTCAAGTAGACCAAAGAGCCTCAGACAAAGAATGCTTCTTCTTGGAGCAACATCCTTCATATACATGGTTAAGGAATCAACATATAAATCATATAAATGAACAATTTCCTTACCATGATTTCTGCTCATGCAAAGGGAGCAAATCATAGATGAATTTCTCCTTATCCTCCAAAGGAGAAGAAGTGAATGTGCCAACTCCTTAAAGGAGTGGTGTGCATATACTTCTCCCATGCCAAAGGTACAAGTGGGAAGGCTATTGTCCTTCCCTTTCTTCTCCTGCCATAGTGCAGAAACTGAAAGGAGAGTGGGTAGGAATGATAGTGAGAGAATTCTTCTCTCCTCTTTAGTTTTCATCAAGACTCCCAATGCTGCAACAAATTGTCCCAAGGTTCCCACACTACTGAAATCAATGATTGAAGCATCTATCCTCCTCTTCTGAACCAGTGGTCCCCTCAGTGTAATGCCCCCACTTAATGAGACATTCAAATTTGAAGATGACTGCATATATAGATGAACAGTTTTGTCCATGCTTTCACTGCGCAATACAATCACCTTCCTAGGTGCAATAGCCTCTAAAAATGGATAGGACTGTGCCCTCCTCAACACATGATGATGGATTCCTTCTCTATCTTCTCCCTGATTCTTCATGGTTTCAGACCTCTTCCTCCATGGCACATATGGATCGTGTAGTGTGCCTTGATCTCCATGCATGAGATCCTAGGGGCCTTCTTGTAAATATACAAGAATCCCTCTATCTAGAGCAAAAGCTCCTTCTTCCTCTACATAAGGCACTAGATAATCTCTATACTTGGCAACACTGTTGCCCTTTGTTCCTACAATAAAGTTGGGAAACATCCCAATGATCTGATCCACCTTTGAAAAAGAGAGCTCATTGCCTTGTTATTGAAAGGTGTGGGATGAAATTTCTACCTCCAATAAGGCATGATGCAAGTTTTTGGCTCCTTTCATTGTTTTGTGAGGTGGTTCTACGTTCCTTTGCAAGGGTTTTTCTTGAGTCATTTTGTTTCTTTCCATCACATGAGTTTTCTGAATCTTCTTATCAAATATTCTCACCAATGACTTAGTGAAATTTGCATAAGATGAAGCATTTACATTTGCAAAAGAAATAGACTCAATTTCCCACCATGCATGGGCCTTACCCCTCGAATGCAGCGCTGCAACCTTGATGATTTACTCTTCTGAAATGTGGTGCTACTACTGGAAGGTGTTTAGCTCCTCCACCCAATATTTGGCTGAACATGAAGGTGAATCTCCAAAAGTTGATAGATGAAATCTATCTTGCTTCCCTTTTCCCTTCACCTTGATCTTTCCCCCTTCTTTCATCTCCCTCATGGGAATTCTGGACCTCTGACTGCGCTGCTCATCATGGTGTATGGCTGCATGCTCACCTTCACCATGTGAAAATCTAGTATTTGCTCCGGTTTCACCTTTCCCTTGAGATTCTCCATCAATCTGCCTCCTAATCTTTCTGAAATCTTCATGGGTGCTTTGCACAGATTTTGAACGAAGACTTGTGGGTCATTCCTTCTTCTTTCTTCTAAGAGATGGAGTCCCTCTCCTGCTCAATTCCTTGCTTTCTTCTAGGTGAGAATAGGAAGTGCAGGGGCCTTCCTCTTCTGTTTACTCTTCCTCCTTGGGGAGGTTCTTCTTCATTTCAGAAATGGATGAGATCAATCTCATCCTCTTCATCTTCTTCTTCTTTCTTGGGCTTGAAAGCCACAAGCTGAGCCAAGAAAGGTGCTTTGATACCACTATAATGTTCCGAATCTGGAACAGCTCATGAATCATGCAAATAATATTCCTTTTTTCAGAAATATTATCAATCAACAACCAGATCTATTCTAGAGATTGACTGTAGGGGAATTTACTGGATATGTCACCTTTAAATAAAGGATGAGATCTAGAGGCTAGCTGGCCCTTTACAAACTCTATCTATATAACTTTGTCGAGAGGTAATATCCCCGATTGGGAATGGCTAGCAACCCAAGCCTACAAAAGGAATTTCCCAGAGATGGAGGCTATGGGGTTTGAAACCAAGACTTGGACCCCTTATATCCATGCATCTAAGATCGAAATCCAAGTGGAGGCCCCAAACAAATCACTCTAGGTGGGTTAAAAATACCTCCCACACCTATTTTCCCTCAGAAAATGCCCAATGAAGGGTTGCTGCAACAATGTAAGCACATGAAATGAATTTACAGCATTATTTCTATGAGACTGAACACATAAAGATATAATCAGCCATTAAATGAATATACGGCAGAAAATGTAGACAAATCCTTGAGGGATCATTCACTCAAGACAAGAAAACAAGCCTCAATGAGACATGTACCATGGATTAGATAAACACTGCTTTCTTGGTTTTCTCATGGCTATGAATGCACAATTTATAGGAGGTACTGTAGCATTAAACTCATACATAAAAATATACATCAATAATAGCTCAAATAAATATGGCAGAGCAAGCTCTCAACCCCTGAAAAGATAATACATCAATCCTTTAAGAGGATTCGCTGGAAACTAGTCAACATGGAAAATTTACCAAAATGCCAGAATTGAAGTGTAGCAACTGCAACTTAAGAGAAATTGGAAATGGAAGGAGCTTGCTGAAGATTTTGATATTTCCAAAATAAGCCCCTCCAATTGATCTTCTTAGTGAAAGGCTAATCCTATCATTGAAGATCTCAACTCCCACTGAAATACTGCAACCCTCACTGCAAATGCTCTCTAGAATCTGCGTAGTCAAGGAATATGAATGTTATTTTGCTGATGGAAAATGACTGGCCTGATGCCAATGATGATGGGAATAAGCTCAGAAAATATCTCACTGATCTCCCAAAGGAATGGAGACTCCTTCCTCTGAAATACAATGCCGGAAGTAGTGTTGAGGAACCCTCCCCTGGAACACCCAGCAACACAACTCAACCACCAATGGAGACTGCGTTGGAGCTGAATGAAATTCTTTTGCCTCAAGCCAAAATATGGGGATAATGAAGAACAAGCTCTTCCAAGAGCTACTCAATGGAAGAGATGGGATTCCCACTTGGGAACACTCAGTGCTAAGCAGCACTGCATCTCAGCTAAACAGCTGGAGAATGCACTTGTCTGAAAATACATCCAAAATGATAATAAAAAAATAACTGACTATGGCTTCCTCGTTCTCATTTTAAACAAATGAAAGGTGCCTTGCCATGGGCCCCACACCTTAGGGTTTCCTCTCCCAAGTGATCCTCCCCTCATGCAAACTGCTCTGTCCCACCAAGTGACCTTTATCTCTCATAACTGCGCAGTTGACTTGGCCTCTTTTAGACTTATCCATCTACAATTTGTCTCTTTTCACACATGGGGTGTGAAATCCAATTCTTTTTTAACCCCCTTTCACATTGCAAGGGATTTTTATTTAGATTTTATTATCAATGGGTTTTCTTACCCATTTATTCTCCTCCTAGTGCAAAAACAAAAGTTTTTAATATTCCATAAAATTTTGGAATATTACAGAAAAATGGATCATAGCTGGTTAAAAGGTAACCCTGCCAAAAGCTTAAAACTGCCTATTGGAAGAGAGGCTCTATCTATGATAAAAAAGTAAAATTATAAAAAGCTTTATCTGTAAAGATTATTTGCTATTTATTTTTAACTAAGTAAAGATTGACATTGATTTTTATACTTATATATTTATAAAGGAATTTTCATGAATAAGTGAATAAATGCAATTTTCATTATTTGAAAAAGATAGCATTTATTTGAAATTTCATTCCTTTAACTATTTTATTTTTTATATATAAAAGGATTTAGGATTTTCAAAAAAAAAAAATATCAGAGACATCTGGTTCGTCCAAGTGAATCGCCAATTGTTGTGCTATACAACAACCCCCATTTATTTTTCATAAATAGGGACCCTTTAGAAATAAATAGGAAAAGCCATTTTAAAATTTCTTACAATAACACTTGGAAAATAAAATTTTATGCTTCTTCTTTAAAGAGCATAGCTTATCACATATTTTTTCTTTCAAAAAGAATCATAAATCATAAAATCTGTGAATTGCAAAATGCGCTCTTAAAAAAGCCTTTCCAAAGAAATAAAAAATTTTAGTTTCCTTTTTTCGCATCACACTTTATTTAGTAAAGACTTAAGAAACAAAGTAATATAAGTTTCAATAGTCGCGGACCCAAAAAGAAAATAAACTAGAAAATATAAACATGTTTCACTATCGCGTCCATTTGAAATTTTCGCAAATCACATCGCACGCAAATTATAATATAGACTTTAAACGTATCTTATAAATGTTGCAATCTGCGATTTTTTCAAATCGCATTTTGCAACATTTATGAGACAATCACAAAATATTATGATGAATCATTGTGATTTGTGCATTTAATAAGCTCATCGTGTGAAAGCATCTTATGTCGTATCAGATTGGATTTAAGATCTTAATGGCTTTAAAACTAGTAATGGATAGTGCGTGCGAAGCCATGTGAAACATTAAGAAAGGAATTATGAAGAGATGATTGATAGATTGACAGCTTTTTGCGTGAGTTTGAAATAAATCACTGATATATCTTTGTAATGCTCATTATATGATAATTTCACTTTTCTCTCAGGAAATCAATTATTGAGTTGAAGAAGTCAGAGATGAGTAAAAAGGGTAAAGAGGTGTCTCAAGCATCATCCTTAGAGGATACGTATATGCATTCATTGTTCTCAGACACTGTCTGTAACAAGGATTGTGGAATTTAATCGTGGGAAGCAATGTACAAACTCTTCGAAGATGAAGGACCAAGGGTGATAAATAAAATATCTGCGACAGGTACTAATTCCACCTCTGATGCAACCCTTTTCGATGTTGTATGCTCGTATATTCACAAAATAGCTGCGATACCAAAGATTCTGCCTTACACAGACATGATTAAGTGGGTAGTTGAGAACTTAAATATTGAATATAGAGTTTTCAAGAATTCCAGAGGAGAGATTATGGGCTCTTTCAAATCTGAAGATTTGACAACCATGTATCATCTGCCAACTTCGCAGCAGATGTATGATAATAGATATGTGCAAATTTTCAGAGCTAAACATCTAGATCTTATCAAAGTCATCCATGAATGGAAAAAAAATGAAAGGAAATTGAAGCAGGATAAATCCGGTACATACCCCATTACACGAATCCCTCATCCTTATTGTTATGTTACTGGTATGTTGTGTAGACTATTTTCCAAACCTGATAGTACTAGGTTCTCTAGAGATTGGGTTCCCTTAATTGACACAATCATCAATTCATCTATTTTGAATTGGGCATACCTTTTAAATCTAATTACTTAGCCAAACATATTGCTGAATATAGGAGTAAAAGGAGTGCTTCATCCCAAGAAAATTCTCACTTTTACATGTCTGCTTATGTTATGGATTCTATTTGTTTCACTTCTACATTTCCAATCATGGTTTGGAAATGGACCACTAAAAACCCTACCCCAATTCATATCTGCCATGAAGAACTTTGGGACTCTAAATTCCATCTACATTTCTACAATGTCTGTTATGGATTCATGTTACCCATGTATCAAATGATTTTCAAGGAAAAGATCCCTAGGGTTTCCAAATAAGTCAGTAAAGATATTCTTCCTACAGCCAGATGGTTTGTCGAAGAAAATTTCACATATGTTCTAGTATTTGGAAGTTCTGCTCTTCCACATGTTTTACCTTACTATGTTCTAGATAGATTGTTTGGGAGAGAGATAGCTTATCAACTCATCAATGGTGTCACAAAGCAGTTAAAAGATGATAAAAATGCTATTTGGCCTTCTTTCCCTCTACAATGTGGCACCTTTTCTCTGGCTGATATTGGCCATACATACAAAGAAGCTCCTAAAATTCATATGTTAAATCTAGCATTCATGCTAGGGAGACTACATGACCCCAATGATGTAATTAAAAATTACATGGAAAATCTCAAAATGAAGCCTTTCATAAAGGAAGGAGATAAGTTTGATGAATTCTTCCAAGGCATCAAATTTTTTTTTGATATTATTAGAAGGGTTTCCAGTCATGAAGATACTGCAGCTTTTCAAGCATACAGAAACAAAAGGCTAGAAAACATCCCTTTGAATTTTTTAGTTATTGAGGAAGAAAAACACACTACAAGTGTTTGTATCAATGATGAGATGAAGGATGGATCTGAAAATGAATATGGTCAATCACAACAGCAGTCTGACAAGTCAGATCAATCTGAGGATGAATCTGAATCTAAGAAAGAAAATTCAGAAATCAACCAAATTCTACAAGAAATAGAGTTGCAAGAGAAAACAAAGAATAATGGCACTGAATCAAATTTAGAAGCAATTCAAAAGGATCAAAGCATAGTAGATCAGTCTAAATCATCTCAAGGAAAAGACCTGGTGAATGAATGAGAAAAAATTTCCCAAGCAATAAACACTCCTAAGGAAAACGTCAACACTGATCAAACATCAAGTTTTCAAACGCCAGAGCCTTCTCAGAAGATAGTTGAAACTGTCAATCATCTATAGAGAATCCCAGCAATATAGGACAAATAAATCATACCGGCTTACTCTACAGATCAAATCATCTTACATATTGAAGACATTCCATCATTGGATATTTTCTACAGTCCCAGCCACAAAGCTGTGGTTAAAAGGAATAAGAGAAAAAGAATTGATGAGACAACTCCCAAATCGACAGATAAATCAGTTGATGTCCTTTGGAAAGATTCATTAGAGGATCCCACTAATCATCTAACTAAGTTGTCACAATATGCAGGAGCATATGCCACAACCACTGTAGATAAGGCAACTGAAGTTAGAACATTTTTGAAGCAGAGAGAATCCAGAATACAGGAATTATAACAGATGTTAAATGCACAGAAAGTCAAGTCTATTGAACGGATTAGAGAAATTTCAACACAGTTCCATAAATATATTGAAAATCTTAAGTTAGAACATCATGCAGAGCTTAAAGAGAAACATGCACATCTAGAAAGAACCATGGCAGAGCTATAGAATCAATCACAATTAGAAAAGTTCATTAAAGAAGCACTTGAGATAAATAATATGATAAAGAAACAACAAAAGGTATTTTTTCATGAAGCTACTATGGTTGATTCCTATTGTGATTCCAATAAGATAATGATTCAGCAAATTGCAATTCAAAAACTAGAATGTGAGAAACTTCAAAAGAAAATTGAAGAACACATTCAGTGGCAAGATTCAGATATGGGAAAGCAAGCTAATCTAGCACAAATAGATAAGCTTCATAAAGAATTGTTATTAACAAAGTGGAAAGGCCAGATCATCCGAGTAGAAAAAGCAGCGACCAAGACATCCAACAAATCAAGTGAGGTTATACATCTCTTATGTGACCAATTTTTTAAAACAAGACTTCTTGAAGAAAGCACGTCTGATGTGTTTTCAGGAAAAAAAGAAGTAGAATTAAAGTGGACACAGAGAGAAGAACAATAGGAAGAAATGATAAAGAAAGTCAATAAGTTTGATCAAGAAAATTATTGGAATTTTCTGATCAAACCTTATCATTAGCAACAAACTCTTCTATTCCTTACAGAATCAGCAAAAAGGTCTCAGTCGATAATCTCAAATGCTATCTTCGAGGGGAAAATTTGATCACCAATATCCCATCCATCTTAGCTCAAGGAAATGCTAGATATTTTCCAACTTCGTGATCACACTCTGAAAGAAATGTAGGATCCATAAAGTCGGGATTATCAGTTCTAAATTCCTAGATTATTATTTAAGTTAAGTTTTAGAGAAAGGTTGTTTGAAACCTCCTCTACATTTTTGTAAATCATTTTATTTAGTTTGTAGTTAGTTTTAGTATTTAAACCCTTCTCATGCATTTAGAGAAGGGTCCAAGATTTTGTTAAGAACATTCGCAAAGAATGCTTAATTGTAAGTAAGTTTGTGGATGCCTTGATGAAATAATGGAACATGACCTTATTCAGTTAAAAATATCATTTTGTTGATCAATGTTGGTGCACTTCTGTATTCTTTGGAAAACTCTTTGATTGAAGGATTGGATACGACCTATTATCACCGATCCGATAAACAGAGTAATACACATTTGGTACTATTATCATGTATGTTATTTCTATTTCTGAATGTAAGTGATGAACTCATCTTTCATGAATTATATATAGAATTAATTATTTGTGTCTAAAATATCTCTTACACTGTTGTATGATATAAAGATAGAAAATAGTTACTTTATATATGGTCATCAGATAAATGCGATATATCTCTCATTTTCTTTTGATTAACTATTTTTTCAAGAGAATCATCTTACACAGTAATAATTCTATTAAATATGTGATGATTTTATCATCATAGATTGAATAGATATCTCTTTAGATCGCATTAAAATATTATCCTTGGGTTATATTAAATTTAATTCAAAGCTTTTCATTTAGAAATAAATTTGTCTTAGTTTGTATTAATTCATCATTGCAAAATGTTTTGATAGAAATCCAACAAATTATCATAAAAACCCAAATCTAGGAAACTGGTCCCATCACACCCAGTCAGAGCCACTACCCCAAATGGAAAAGGAACTGCTTTAAGGTCTGGACCGAGTGGTTACCCCCCTTGTTGTTGCCACATATTTCTGAGGCCTCAACATAGTGATAATTGTCTGCTGATATTTCTCACTACCCTGGTCAATGTCCATGTGGATTATGGCCCTCTTCCTATATTTCATTTTGAATTCTTTAGTGGAGGGATCAATATCCATTTCTGTTTGATATTCTCTGGTCCTCTTGATTCTTACTTCCTTTTTCAGTTCTTTTCCTTTGTCATCTTGCGCTCTTGCAACTTTTCTTTCTTGTGAAGTTGGTATTTGAATTCCTAAAGCAGAGTTGACCTACTCTTCTGCCTCCTAGAGTGTGTTAGCTACCCATTCTTATTTGTTCATATACTACTCTATCTCCAATATGTGAGTATGAATGTATGGAGTGGACTTGTTCTCCCCCATATTCTTGGAGATGATCCCCCTTGGATCATAGGACAAAGTGAAGCTTTGTGTGAACTTCATCTCCTTTAACATTTTATCTGCCTCATCCCCTGCTGCTCCGTTGTTGCAAATAAATATACCAATTTGGGATTTGATCCGAATTGTGACTTCTTCTTGGCAGAGAAAAAATGCACCTCAACTTCATTTATCTTTTGTATTATATGTTCAAGTGTAAATATTCTCATAGAGAGGTACTTGGGCAGTTTATAGGGGGCCAATTCACTGCCATAAACCTTGATCTTTGTGTAGTTTTGGTAGAGGTACCAATCTGTTGTTCTAATCTACTCTGTCAACTGCATCACTTTATTTATTTCCTCACTAATCCTTGTCTCTATAGCACTACTGAGTGCACTGATTTCTGGATGAATAAACAAGTCTACAAAGCTCTTGTAGGAGTAATTCTTTTGCTCCTTCATCAATAAAGTAGTCCAGAAAATCACTGATTGTGGCTGAGAAGCATCATTCATCTTCATCATATCAAAATGAAACTTGTTGGATTGTAAATAACCACACATGTACACCAACAAAAAGGTGTATTTTAAAACGTCTTATGTCTGAAACTTTAGGAACTATTCATGAATTTCATCTGCAAGAAACTGTGCATAGTTAAACATGATTTTGGGTTGAACCTCTGAGGAAAGAATAGACAAGAAACCAATCATGGCTTCATCTACCCACTAATCATTATGATACCCTAATAAGTAAGATAAAACTGTAACAATATGATGGGTCCTATCAAGAAAGATAGATGAAGGAAAAGGTGGATTTTTGGTAGGCATTGGGGCATTGGTGGCCATGAAATGCTCTAAGGTTTTGCCCTACTAGAAAAATATAATCCCTAGTATAATTCTCTCAAGGCTTTGTATGAAAAAGGGATAGTGTTCTCAACAATGGGGGCTTGCATCATGCTCTAGATAGATTGGGCATCAATATTAAACATTTTTTCCCCTGATGGATTAACTATGGTTATCTGGTTGATTTCATAACATAATTTCCATTTTCTGACAAACTCTCGACAACTATGAGTTTTGGGAAAAATGTAAAAATGCAATTTGGTCTCCCAAAGGCCTATATCATCTACTTATTCAAGGAATTTATCCTCTGTTGGAGAGGTAAATCCCCTCTACGGACAGAGGTGATCCCTACTAGCCCAGAACGGGTCTAGCAACAATCAGACATGCAATGACGCAGGTCTCTAGTTACAAAAACGACAAAACATAACGAGTTTCCTACCTTAGGTCTTACGTGATGGTTGTTGAAGAAAGGATGACGCTTCCCATCCTCCGCTCTGGTAGATCACAATCCTTCTGTTTAACATGTCCGAACACTTGCACACATATGAAGAAACACAACGATACATAGTATAGAATCTAAATCTTGTAGCCATACATCAGTCAAAGAGGATGTAATTCATTGCATCAAATATGAAGACAAATGAATGAAACCATAATCAAAGTCGCTTATCATTAATAATTTCAAAAGAAAGATACAACCCAAAGCTCTGACGCTGGATCTTCCTTCGACTGGGTCAACAATGGGGCACGTCTTGATGAAGCTCGTCGAGAATGGGACAAATATCTCTCTCTTCAGCTTGCCTCTCAAAGGTTGTCTGGCGATAGTCTCCTTGCTATACGTTCAGCTCCTCTCTAGCATTATCAGGGCTGCTATTAGGACTAGCTTGCAAAGGGGGAATGGTAAGCTTATATAGATGGAGGAAGGGGAGTTGGGATCCCTACAATTGTGGGACTGGCCCTATCCTTATGGAAGCTTCCATGATAGGTGGAAAACCACCTCCCATACATGGAGATCCAAAGCCAAACATCCCAACTCGTTTTAGAGGCTCGTTTAAGAGTTTGTTGAAACCAAAATTCCACCATTTATTTTAAAAAAACAATCCTTATTAAGCTTGGAGTGGGTAGAACTCTGGGACAGAGCACCAATTGGCGCGCCATCTTTGGTGGATTTTCCCCATTGGTGCGAGGGCTGGACTGGCTAGTTGTGCCAAGGCCAAAAGATCAGTTTTTATGGATTTTCAAGGGAAACTTTCTTCAGGGGAATGATTGTCCTTGTCAAGGGGGATGCCACGAAAGTGGTTTCAGGTTATGTCACTACTCACAGGTCACAGAAAAAGGCCCTCCAATGTGCAGGATGAGGGATTGCAGGGACGGTGACAAATTACTGTGTAACATCCTCGAGCCAGCAATAGACATCGAACAAATCAAAGTCTGACTATGTCTCATGGATTTTGTGGTCTTGATCTACCAGGGCTATGTGATCTAAATCTACCTGAGGGTAGATCATAGGGTTAAAGGGCTCTTGGTCTTTCTTGGGAGGCATGCTTCTTTAATGGATTTACCACTCTATTTGGAAATAATGGGATGAAATAAGGAGGAACATAGAGGGAAAACTTGTCACAGAATGAGATTAGACAAGGGAAAACTTAAAAAGGGATTGTGAGCAAAGTTAACAAAGAAACATGCTATTGGACTTGCGGGGAACTAATGATTTATCCTTGATGAAAAAAATCCTTTCTTCGGCTGTACCCCTCTATGATTTACCTACAAATTTGAAAATATGCACCAATTTTGACGATAATAAACAGAGTAAACTCTACTGTTATGCCGAATTTTATATTTAAACAATGATTTGGTGGCCGTTGAATAGGAGCGGGCCTGTTGGATAACATACTGGACATTAATAATGCAACGGCTATGTTGGTGGGAGGAAATGTTATTGGATGGAGGAGATAGGCGGGAGCGGACGTGGCGCCAACAGTTAGTTTAAAATTTTGAATAAGCGTAGCAGTATTGTTAAATAGTAAAACTATTTTTGGGGGTGGGGGGGGCAAGAGCGGTGAGTGGTAACTGAGCAGGGGGGGTGCGAAAAATCCTAGAGGTGACACAAATCAGGGACACCGATAATAGATACCACCCATTTCGGACTCCCCCCCCCCCCCCCCTGGTGGTTAAAGTTTGAAGGGTGAGCGGGGTGTGAAATGCATTGGAGACAGTCAGATGTGGAGGCGGGGAGCGGAGATGGAGGAAAGGTGCAAGGGGTTTAAAGGTGGATGTGACGTATGACGCGATGCTGGGGTAGGGGAATGAACGAGTGTTGGGGGGTAGTTAAGAGTTAGGATAAATAAAAATATGTGGGTTTGGGGGTTTCATTTTGACATAAGGTATGCCCAAATGAATTTGAAGTCCAAACTTTTAAAACATAACCCGTTTTTAATATTTTGAGTATAAACAATCCCTATCTTGGCTTTCCTCTTACAACACAGGAACAAATGAAACTGGGATGTTGTACCTTGTGGAATAGATTCTGTATTTTCCTTTCCTTCTTTCTCCTCAACACATCTACCTACCCAAACTAATCCTCTAACATTTTTTCTTCTTTTTTCAAGGTGCATTTGTACTAGAAAACCCTTAAATCATTTTTTCTTTTGAATTTATAACATAGAACCTATCCTTATTTTAGCCATTGGCTCAGTTTAAACTGTTGAGCCAATTTCACTTTCTATATATCTATTGATAAGCCAAGATTAAACAGTTTGACATATCTTTATTTTCTAACCTATCAACAAAAATTGAAAATGGTCCAATCATGATTAAACTGTATGACTCGAAAAATATATCTAATGAGTAGTGGCATTTGAACTTGAAGCACTTTCAATTTTAATTCTTTTTGGGGTTTTTCTTTCATTTTTCCCTTTTTTCTCTTTTTATGTTTTTTATACCCTCTTTTCTTTCTTTTCCATATTTTTTTCTTTTTTATTTGAAAACATTTGAATTTTGAAAAGCCTTTCAATAATGAAAACTTGCAAGAAATGTGAAGTATCCAATCACCTTGAGATGTTATAAGTTATAGGGTACTAACAATGGCTCCAGCTGGGGATGGTGCTTCTTGAAAAAAAGTGTCAAGAACTTGAGACTAGTAGCCTTGGATGCTCCCTTTTCTGCAACATCTTGTTGTGCTATACAACAAACCCCCATTTATTTTAATAAATGGGGACCCTTTAGAAATAAATAGAAAAATTCTTTAATTTTTTTTTCAAAATATACTTAGAAAATAAATTTTTTCACAAAACCGCATCGCTTATCACATGTTTTATTCTTCCAAAATAGGTACTAAATCATAAAACTTGCGAACTGCGAAACCCGCCCTTTAAGAAGATTGTGTTCCTTTCTTTTCGCATTGAATTTCATTTAGTTAATATTTATAACAAAGCGATGTAAGTTGTGA
Organism: Pinus albicaulis; assembly: GCA_034641835.2. NCBI lineage: Eukaryota > Viridiplantae > Streptophyta > Pinopsida > Pinales > Pinaceae > Pinus > Pinus albicaulis. Next base: position 1,041,582,876 of record CM076570.1, on the reverse strand, counting down.
TAGCCGCGAACCCGATAAGGTGAATAAACTCGAATATATATTATTTTCGCATCGCGTCCACTTTTAAAATTGTCGCTAATCGCACCGCACGTGGATTATAATCTAAACTTCAATTTATATTTTAAATATTGAGATCTGCGATTTGCGTAGATTGCATTTCACAATTTTTAAGAGACAATCATGAAAAAATATAAGATACGATCGCGATTTGCGCATTTATTAATTCCAGTGTGTGAAAATTGACTTATGTCATTTCGAATTAAATTTTGATCTTAATGGATTTAAACAATGGATGAGTATTGCATGTGAAGCCACACGAAGCCATGTCTAGCATTTAATTTTGAAATCATGAAGGAATTATGAAGAAATGACTAATTGGATTGACAGCTTTCGCATAAGTTTGAAGTAAAATATCTCTTTGCAACTCTTTTTATATGATATATTTTGTGTCATTTGTAGGAAATCAGTTATTGTATTGAGAAAGACTGAGATGAGTAAGAAAGGCAAAGAAGCATCTCAAGTATCATCCTCAGAAGATACAGAAATGCCTTCACTATTTTCAGACACTGTCTATAACAAAGATTGCGGCATCTCATCATGGGAAGGGATGTAAAAACTATTTTAGGATGAAAGGCCAAAGGTGATAATGAAAATCTCTGCAACAAAAATTGATTCCACTTCTGATGCAACTCTGTTCGACGTCGCATGCTCATTTATTCATAGGATAACTGCAAGACCAAAGCTTATGCCTTATACAGATATGATTATGTGGGCAGTCAAGAATTTGAATATTGAAGATAAAGTGTTTAAGAATTCCAAAGGAGAAGTTATGGGATCTTTTAAAGCTGAAGATTTATCACTCATGTATCATTTACTAGCTCCACAACAAAGATATGATAATAGATATGTACAAAAATTTAGAGCTAAACATCTAGATCTTATCAAGGTCATCCACGAGTGGAAGGACAATGAAGGAAAGTTAAAGAAAGACAAATTTGGTACGTACCCCATTGTACAAATCCCAAGCCCCTATAATTTTGCTATTGGTATGTTATGTAGACTATTTGCTAAGGCAGACAGTACTAGGTTTGATAAAGACTGGGTTCCCCTAATTGAAAAAATTGTCAATTAGTCCATTTTAAATTGGGCAGACCTATTATCCAACTATTTAGCCAAAAACATTACTGAGTATAGGAATAAAAGGAGTGCTTCATCTCAAGAAATTTCTCCCTTTTATATGTCTGCTTATGTTATGGATGCTATCTTTTTCAAATCTACATTTCCAATCATGGGGTGGAAATGGACTTCAAAAGACCCTACTCCAATCCATATTTATCATGAAGAACTTTGGGATTCCAAATACCACCTACATTTCTATAAAGTCTGTTATGGAGTCATGATGCCAATGTATCAAATTATTTTTAATGAAAAAATCCCTAGGGTTTCTAAAGAAGTTAGTAGAGATATTGTTCATATAGCTCGATGGTTTGCTGAAGAGAAATTCACATACGTTCGAGTCTTTGGTAGCTCTTCTCTTCCACATGTTCTGCCATACTATGTTCCAGATAGATTTCTTGGGATAGAAATGGCTTATCAGCTTATTAATGGTGTTACTAAGTAGTTGAAAGATGAAAAAAAGGCAATTTAGCCTTTTTTTCCTGTACAGTGCGGCTCTTTTGCTTTGGCCAACATTGGCCACACATACAAAGAAGTACCAAATATTTAGATATTAAATCTTGCATTCATGCCCGGGAGACTGTATGATCCCAATGATGAAACTAAGGATTACATGGCAAGACTTAAAACAAAGCATTTTATAAAAGAAGAAGATGAGTTTGATGACTTCTTTCAAGGAGTTGAAGATTTTTCAGATGTTATTAAAAGAGTTTCAAATCAATCAAGTCAAGAAGATGTTCAAGCCTTCCAAGAATACAGAAATGAGAGATTAAATAATGTTCCTTTAAATTTGTTAGTCATGGAAGGAGAAAAGAATACTCCAAGTGTTAGTATTGATGAAGAAATGAAGCATGATTCTAGAAATGAATCCGGTCAATCTAATAAATCTGAAGATGAGTCTGAATCCATAAAAACGATTTTGGAAATTGATCAAGTTATTCATGAATTAGAGTTGCATGAAAAGCCAAAGAAAAATGGCACATAATCAAATCCAGAGACACTCCAAAAGGATCAAAACACAACAAATTATTCCAAGTCATCTTAAGGAAAATATCTGATAAATGAATGGGAACAATTTTCCCAAGCTATAAATACTCCTAAGGAAAAGACTATTACTAATCAAGCAATAGGTTTCCAAACACCTAAGCCTTCTCAAAATATAGTTCAGACTGTCAATCCTTTACAAGCAATCCCAGCAACTCAAAGCAAAGAAATCATTCCAGCTTACTCAGCACATCAAATAACTTTGCAAATAGAAGACATTCCATCACTAGATATATTCTATAGTCCCAGCCATAAATATGTAGTTAAAAGAAATAAGAGGAAAAGAGTTGATGAAACCCTTAAGTCTATAGATGTATCAGTTGATGTTCTATGGAAGGATTCACTAGAAGATCCTACTGAGCATTTAACTAAGTTATGTTAGTATGTAGGGGCTTATGCTACAACCACTATAGACAAAGCAACTAAAGTAAAAACTTTGTTAAAACAAAAGGATTCCAGAATACATGAATTGGGATAGTTATTGAATGCAAAGAAAGTTAAATCTACAGAACATATTAGAATGAATTCAGAGTAGTTCCTCAAAGATATTGAAAGACTCAAGCTAGAACATCATGCATAGCTTCAAGATAAATAGGCACACCTCGAGAAGACTTTGGCAGAGTTACAGAATCAAACACAGTCAAAAAGGTTTATTAAAGAAGAACTTGATATAAATACCATGTTAAAATAAAAACAAAAGGTATTTTTTCATCAAGCAGATATGATTGATTCTTACTGTGATTCCAATAAAATAATGATTAAGCAAATTGAATGCAAAAACCTTCAAAAGAAAATTGAAGAATATATTCAATGGCAAGATTCAGATACTGGGAATCAAGCTAATCTACCTCAAGTAGATAAGTTTCATAAATAATTATTGTTTACAAAATGAAAAACACAGATTGCTCAAGCAGAGAAGGCAGCAACCAAAACATCCAGCAAATCAAATGAAATCATACAACATTTTTGTAATCAATTGTTTAAAACAGGGCTGTTAGAAGAAAATACGTCTGATGTGTTTTCAATGAAAAAAGAAGTAGAATCAAGATGGACTCAAAGAGTAGATCAACAAAAATAAATGATCAAGAAAATTAGCAAGTTTGATCAAGAAAATTCTTGGAATTTTCTGATGAAACCATACCATCAACAACAAACTCTTTAGTTAATCACAGAGTCAACGCAAAAGTCCCAATCAACAATTTCAAATGCTATATTCAAGGATCAGATTTGTTCATAAATATCTCAGCCACCTCAGCTCAAGACTATGCTAGACATTTGCAGATTATGTGACCACATTCAGAAAAAGAAGAAGGATCCATAAAGATCAAGATTGTCAGTTTTTAGATTCCTAGATTATTGCTCAAGTCAAGTTTTAGAGGGAGGTTGTTTAGAACCTCCTCTACATTTTTGTAAAGAATTTAATTAGTTTGTAATTAGTGTTTGTATTTAAACCCTTCTCATGCATTTAGAGAAGGATCCAAGATTTTATTGAGAACACTTTACAAAGAATGCTTAATTGTAAGTAAGTTTGTAAGTGCCTTGATGAAATAATGGAACACAACCTATTCAATTATACTAATCATTTTGTTGATCAATGTTAATTTACTTTGAATTGAATTTTTGATTGAAGAATTGGATATGACCTTTTATCATTGATATGATAAATAGGGTGACAAACAATTGGTACTAATATCATGTATGTTATTTCTGCTTTTGAATATTAATGATGAACACAACTTTCATGAATCATATAGATAATTAATTGTTTATGTCCAAAATATCTGTTTCATTAATCGTATAGTATACAGACAGAAAGTAGTTATTTTATATATGATCATTAGATTAAATGCGATATGTATTTCATTTTCTTTTTGATTAATTAATCTTTTCAAAGAGAATTATTTTACATAATTATAATTATATTCAATCTGGAATGAATTCAAAATAGGTTGGATAACTATCTTTCTAAATCGCATTTGAGATACTTTACCTGGGTTAGATTAGATTTAATTTAAATTTTTTCATTTACAAGTAAATTTGTTTAGTTTTTAGTAATTAATCATTTTTAAAATTTTTTGGTAGAAATCCCACAAATCATCACACAAACACCAAAACAGGGAAACTAGTCCCAACACTTCTAGTCGGAGCCACTACCCCAAACGAAAAAGGATCTGCTTTAAGGTCTGGACTGGGTGGTTATCCCCCTTTGTTGTTGCCATGGATTTCTGAGGCCTCAACATTTTTGGTGCTAGAAGGAGGGCCTTGACTATGAATGGAAAATAAATCTAAAATTCAAAACCCTTATAAGAGTCGATCTCCTTAAAAGCATTCCACCATTTCCCGATCACAATATGGATCACCAATTCAAAAATCAGAATTAGTAGAAACCTTTCCTTCATCCCCTGAAGTTTCATGTCGTCCATCTTCTTTAGAATTCATTCCTTAATCTCTCGAATTTTATTCTTTAATTTAGCAATTAGAAGGAATATCTATTTCTACTGAAAGGCCTGTTAATCAAGAAGCATCTGAGGAAAGTGTTACTTCTCTATTTAGAGATACTGGTATTTTAGCTCAATCTATAAGTGAGAAACTTGGAATCCATCCTTTTGAGTTTCCATTAGAATCTCATCATAAAAAAGCTTCTCAAATATCCAGATCAAAATCAGACACCAGTGAAGTCACATCAAATTTTCCTCCAATCATTCTTTCAAATTCTTCTAATCAATTCACATCTCCTTCATCTTCCATTTCTTCTACAGAGACAATCAGTGCTATTACTGTTAGCCATCTATATTTTAAGCTAAACTTAAAGATGGCTAGAGCCTGTTCTCAGATTTCCAAAACAATTTTATGAGAAAACCGTGAGTTTGGAAATCTCACTGTGTTCATTATCCCTCAGTCTTTCTTGTCTTCATAAAATCCTCATTCAAAAAGCCTTCATAATTTCCTTTATCTTGAAATAATATTCATTGTTGTTTCACTTATAAAACACTCAAAGAAAGCCTGTTGTTTCCCAAAGAAATTTGCTTTAAGGCCTCCCAGTCACTCACTTTTTCCCTTCATTCGTCCTTTTTTCCATCAAATTCCCTTTAAAAACCTTAAAATATTCCTTATGAGGTTTTAAACCCCTTATTTGATCCTATCATAACCCTCAAAATCCCTTAAAAAACCTTCATTTCTAGCCTAAAACCCCTTGTTTACAGTATAAGGTTTAAGCACCTGTTTCGCTTAGCCCTCAGCCCCTATTCTCCATAAAACCCTAGTGCTGTGACCAAGCACTAAATATTCTAGCCCCCTCTGCCCTATGCTCGTAGCCTCCTTATCTCTCCATGAGACCTCGTTTGCTCCTTATTTCATAAACCCCTCTTCCTTTGTATTTTCCTTTTTCCTGACCATTTGCCTAGAAAAAAAATCATAACCATTGATCTCTGCAGATCAACGATCATCGGGCCTCCTTCCTCTAAAAAACTTTAATTTTCATTCCCCCCCTACCTTGAATCTTGACCGTCTATCCCTCAAAGATCAATGGTCCTCGCTCATTCGAAAGTCCACGTGTTTTTCCCTTTTGTCTCCTGAAAACCTGCGATGCGATGGCACATCGCTGATGCGATGCCATCACATTGCGCGATCCCACTGCCCATTCACCATGAACCCCCATCCCCCGCCGATGCGATAGGCTCTTTTTCCTCTAACCCCTAGTTCCTATCCTCCCACGAGACTTAACTTTTCCTGTTTCCTTTAAGCCCCCTTACCTTTTAAAAAATCCGTTGTCCGACCAATATGCCCCCAATGCATCTGGGTCATTGATCTAAATAAACCAATGGTCGTCATTTCCCTTCCCTCTATCCTCCATTTTCCCGACCCACATCAAAAATTTTGCCTATCTTTAAATTCAAACCGTTGATCTTTCCCGATCAACGATCCGTGCTTGACCCACCACTTCAACCTTTTCACTCCGCGACGAAATAGCTCATGTCACTCACCGGGTCCACCGTTCATCCGTCCCCTCACTTTTCCCTTCTTGTGCTTCTTTTGCACCATTCGATCAACGTCCCATGATCAAATGGCTAGCAATTCATATCACATAACTTCTTCCCCTCCCTCATCACCACGCAAATTTTATGCGAAATGGGCGGTTTTCCAAATCCACATGTCGCGCCCAGACGTGTATCGCGTTCGTTTTTCCATATACCGCTTACCACCTTTGTCCTACTCAAAAACCACCCCCAGGTTTTCCGAAACCACTCCAATTCGTTTTCATGCCATATCATCATTTCAAACCCTGGTTAGCTACTCTGCCATGGTTTCTCCCCTCTACCACTACACTTACCTTCGCACTACTCCTCCGCCACCTCCAAAGCCTCTGCAAGCAGTCTAAACTTTTCCCCGTATGATTTCATAACGTGTTTTTCATGTGTTATAGGTTTCTGTGGCCGGTTATGTTTAAAAGCTCCCCACAGCCATGAAAGGTGACACAGAGGCTGAGATAACAATCTTGGGCCAAGGAACAAACGTCAAAAGGACCAGATCAAAGGGTGAGATGCGTAACAATCGATGGATCATACACGTATACCCTCGGTAAACCCTGCATCTCAGGGAAACCCGCCACCTGTACACAGAATATTCATAAATGGTAAAGACTATATATCAAGTGGTGGAAACAAAGGTTGAAGTTAAATAAAGGTCAAGGATAAAGCACATTGAAGAATAAAAACACAAAAGACTAGAGAAAATCTCGGGATCAGCAGGTGTGAACAGTTTAATCAGATTAGCAAGGAAGAAGCATGAACGAAGCTGAAATAGGCTTGAGTACAAAGGGATAGAGCAACTATTGGTGTAGGTTTTTGACGGATACACATAGCCTACCTCCATGCACAAAATTCAGTCAAGCAGTTATTGCATCAAAGGAAACTACCACAAACTATAAGAGCAGTTATTTGAAAGTATGGGAGGTTTCTAGACCCATTCTTGCACTTAACTTACACGAAAGAAGATGATAGTACCATTGCAGACAATGTTCTCTCCCAAAGGACACTCTATGGGGTGATTTTTGTCATGTCAAAAGGGCCTCAACAAGCCACGAAGTTACTGAGTCTATCCAGAACTTAATGTAATATATATGACTCAAGATGGAGCATTCAAATACACCCTTCCTGTCTCTCATGATCATTAAATATTTCTTCACCTACTTCTCCTCATTTTCCTATAAAGACTCTTTAAAGTCTCATTGTAAAAGGTTGGTCACTGGTGGTTAGCATTCGAACTCTTTGAAGTTGTACATAGTCTGGCCGAAGTTTAAGAAGAAATTGAAGTATTGAAAGCTTGAAGACATTTTGACATGTTTTGATTAATGAGAAGGCTATGTCATTGGATCCCTGAGCTTGGCTATTGGTGATGTATTCTACTCTGTAAATTTTATTTCCTGTTTTCCATTTTGTTCCATCATGCTTCTTACAGTAGAGTAAAAATTTTAGGCAAAGAAATGTATCCTAGAAGCACCTTTGACCTGTTTACTCTTCATTGTTTCTATGTTTTCCTCTACTAAATTATTATTGAGTAGTCTTAACAACTCTCTTAAATCCTTTAGTTTTTTCTATTTATGAAATGGTTAAATAGTTGGTTAGAAGAATTTTTAGGTCTTCCCTCTTTCTCTCTACCCCTGTTTACTGTATCTGAAATCTCCCTTTAGATTCTAATGCTTGCAGTTTGACAGAGATGTTTGTTTTGATCATACCCTCTGCTTCTTGCTATGATTATTATGTCAAAGGTCCCTATAGTTGCAGTCCTAGATGTCTAAGGTGTTCCCTCTTCTTTGAATGTAATTATATTTCTATGTGGGTTTAGCCCTCAATAGTGAACTTATGGGAGGAAACAGGGCGTTCCCCGAATCCTGTAATTTCATTTAGAAGGTTGTTAGTATGCATTTCCCTTCTCCTTTGAATGTAGTAGTATGTCTATGAAGCTCTCTGCAGTGCACTTACTAGAGGAAATAGGGCGTTTCCCGAATCCTTTAAGTCATTGAGTCGGTTTTTAGTCTGCTTTTCATTCCAAATCCTTGATGTCCATCCCATCCCTTCACAAAACCAAAAATCCATTGGCCAAGTTAGATTTTCCCTTTGATAATCACATATCCATTGATTGAGCTTGTTACAACTTATTCTTGACTCCATTTCCCAATGGCTCTAATATTTCCCCTTTCTATCTATGCTTCCTAGATCATTTCTACCCTACCAACCCAACGAAAAATCAAACAACCCTGCACCTCATAACTAGCCTAAAATTAAACCCTAAGATCATTCAAGACATATCTTTACAAACATATTGAGAGATCCCTCTCTGAGACTAGGAGGGCTAGATCCTAGAGCTCTAAAGCTTGGTTTTGATGTTGCCTTTGTCTTTTGGTTTGCCAATCTACCAAAACACAGGACCCCAACATAATGGTGATCATGGCGGGACCTCTGAGTACATAATAGGCTAGCTAATTCTTATAGACTCATTAGGTCCTTTCAATAACCATAGAAAACTCAGAAAACCCCAAAAACATTTCAGATTGGCTTCATAATAAACATTGGTGGTGGACCATAGAACATTTTATCTCCAAAAAGAGCTAAAACATTTCCACCTGGCGACTCCATTGGCCTCCAGTAGGCCTATTACTTCACTTGTCCTTATAAACCCCCCTGGGAATGCATTAAGCAATCCCAATCATGCTGATGGTGAACAATGAAGTTCAAAATCTTTCACCTGGTGACTCCACCACTCCCAAAGACCAAATAACTCCACCAATAGAAGACTGAACAATTTACAGAGATGCAATTAACGTTAATGGCAGAGTTTCGTCATGAAATATCAAGAGAGCTGGCAGAACTTGAATGTGAAGACCTTCCAAGGGTTATCCTTCTTAGCTCAAAATTCAATGCTAAACCTGAGATTAAGAAAATTTTTCTAGAATTGGTGATTGAAAAATATGAAGCTGACATTGAAATTTTGAATTCACAAGATCAATCATACCAATTTCAAGACCCTAAGGCATTTTTAGAAAGTCTCCCTCCCCTAAAGCAAGAAAAGATTTCACTTCCTTTTGATGTGCAGGAAAAGGATGATTATGCTTTCAAGAGCCACACTGAAGATGCAATGATCAAAGCTGTCAAGGATGAAAATAGCCTACCAGTCATGGAAGGCCTAAAATAAGAAAGTTTACATCATGATTTTTTTGATCCTATGGCAGAGTATATGGAGGCCCTAATTGGCCCAAATTCCCAAGAATTGATCCTTTGCAGGAGCCAGATAAATCAAGAGTGGTCACCACATGTGGTGGCCATGGTTTTGAAGACTCACATTCAAAGTACCCTATGGCTATCTCTGATAAGCAGTCAGTTGTCCTACTCATTTTTGTTTCTGCTTAACTGGCTGCATTGGCACTATTGTATCATATAAAACAATAGAGATTTCCAAGTTAGATTAGGTTAGGTAGGAGTGTCAATAAAGCTCAGCCTGTGAGCACTTAGCTAGTTTTGTTTTCTCTTCTTTTAAAAAGAAAAATGAAAAACGCAAAAACAATAGAAAAAGAGATAAGAGGGCACAATAAAAACAAGAAAGGTACAACCCCATACCAAAAGAAGAAACAATGTCTGAAAGTGTGCAAACTTAAACGCCACTACTTAAAAGAGCACTATTGTCCAATCGTACAACCTAATCATGATTGGGCAGATTTCAATTTACTGCTGATAGGTTAGTGAAGAAGATTGGCCAAATTGTTTAAACTTGGCCTTTCAGTTGGATAGATTAGGGAAGAAGAAAAATGGTTCTAACAAGCTCAAAATCCTAAACCAAAGAAGCATTAAAAGAAGAATGGCTCTAATTCTCTCAAATCTTGAGCCAAAGAGAAGAAAAGGGACTGGTTCTAATATGCAAAAAAGCCTGAACCAGATAAAAAGAAGAAGACAGATCAAAAGATCGAAATCAAAGCTGATAAAGAAAGGAAGGATGCTTACTATTTTCAGACCTTGAGCCTTCCAAATTTTTGTTTTACTATTTGCAAATAAATTCTATGAGCAGCTGGTTTCTTATGCCATAGACACTACAACAATCAGACAGCTTAATCCTAGTTTGGTTGTGTTTCAATTTCTGTTTTAGAATATAGAGAAAGAAATATGTCAGACAGTCTAATCCTGACAGATAGTAGATTAGGTAGAGAATGAAAAGTCCAACTATTTAATCTGGACCCTTGGAAGGAATAGGGGTAGCATTAGATAGTTTTCATTTTCCTGTTTTCAAAATAAATATGTAAAAGATTTTTCCAGTCCAAGTGCACTCAAAGGAAGAAAAAATGCTAGGACAAGTAGGTTGGGTAGGTAGAGATGTTGTCTTAAATAATTTTATGCTGCAGGTCATTGAAAAGTGGCTAAATTGCAAAAAATATCAACAAAGAAATTCTTCCCAATGGATGAAGGCACCGGTCTGCTGAAAGCCATAGATTTACAGCTGAGGTTCTGGACACCTAAAGAGTAAGCTGCCCTCCCCAAGTGGAGCCACTGTTAGCCATCTATATTTTAAGTTAAACTTAAATATGGCTAGAGCCTATTCTCAGATTTCCAAAACAATTTTATGAGAAAACTGTGAGTTTGGAAATCTCATTGTGTTCATTATCCCTCAGTATTTCTTGTCTTCATAAAATCCTCATTCAAAAAGCCTTCATAATTTCCTTTATCTTGAAATAATATTCACTGTTGTTTCACTTATAAAACCCTCAAAGAAAGCCTGTTGTTTCCCAAAGAAAGTTGCTTTAAGGCCTCCCAGTCACTCACTTTTTCCCTTCATTCGTCCTTTTTTCCATCAAAATCCCTTTAAAAACCTTAAAAGATTCCTTATGAGGTTTTAAACCCCTTATTTGATCCTATCGGAACCCTCAAAATCCCCTAAAAAACCTTCATTTATGGTCTAAAACCCCTTGTTTACAGTATAAGGTTTAAGCACCTGTTTCGCTTAGCCCTCAGCCCCTATTCTCCATAAAATCCTAGTGCTACGACCAAGCGCTAAAGATTCTGGCCCCCTCCGCCCTACACTCCTAGTCTCCTTATCTCTCCATGAGACCTCATCTACTCCTTATTTCATAAACCCCTCTTCCTTCATATTTTCCTTTTTCCTGACCATTTTCCTAGAAAATGAATCATAACCATTGATCTCTGCAGATCAATGATCATCGGGCCTCCTTCCTCTCAAAACCTTTAATTTTAATTCCCCCCCCCGCTTTGAATCCTGACCGTCTATCCCTCGAAGATCAACGGTCCTTGCTCATCTGAAAGTCCGCCCATTTTTCCCTTTTGTCTCCTGCAAACCTGCGATGCGATGGCACATCGCCGATGTGATGCCATCGCATTACGCGATCCCACTGCCCATTCACCATGCACCCTCGTCCCCCGCCGATGCGATAGGATCTTTTTCCTCTGACCCCCGGTTCCTATCCTCCCATGGGACTTAACTTTTCCTGTTTCCTTTAAGCCCCCTTACCTTCTAAAAAATCCGTTGTCTGACCAATATGCCCCCATTGCATCTGGGCCATTGATCTAAATAAACTAATGGTCATAATTTCCCTTCCCTCTGTCCTCCATTCTCCTGAACCACATCAAACACTCCACCTATCTTTAAATTCAAACCATTGATCTTTCCCGATCAATGATCCACGCTTGACCCACCACTTCAACCTTTTCACTCCATGAAGAAATACTCACGTCACTCGCCGGGTCCATTATTCATCCGCCCCCACACTTTTCCCTTGTCACGCTTCTTCCACACCGTTGGATCAACATCCCATGATCAGACGGCCAACAATTCCTACCACATAAATTCTGCCCCTCCCTCATCACCGTGCAACTTTTATGTGAAATGGGTGGTTTTCCAAATCCACGTGTCGCGCCCAGACGTGTATCGCGTTCGTTTTGCCATATACCGCTTACCACCTTTGTCCTACGTGAAAACCACCCCCCAGTTTTTCGAAACCACTCCACTCCGTTTCCATGCCATATCATCATTTCAAACCCTGGTTAGCTGCTCTGCCATGGTTTCTACCCTCTACCGCCGCACTTACCTTCACAGTGCTCCTTCGCCACCTCCAGAGCCTTTGCAAGCAGTTTAAAATTTTCCCCACGGGATTTCATAACGTGTTTTTCATGTGTTGCAAGTTTTCATGGCCAGTTATGTTTAAAAGCTCCCCACAGTCATGAAAGGTGACACAGAGGCTCAGATAACAATCTCGGGCCAAGGAACAAACGTCAAAAGGACCAGATCAAAGGGTGAGATGAATAACAATCGATGGATCATACACGTATACCCTCGATAAACCCTCCATCTTAGGGAAACCCACCACCTGTACACAGAACATTCAAAAATGGTAAAGACTATATATCAAGTGGTGGAAACAAAGGTTGAAGTTAAATATATATCAAGGGTAAAGCACGTTGAAGAATAAAAACACAAAAGACTAGAGAAAATCTCGAGATCAGCAGGTGTGAATATTTTAAGTAGATCAGCAAGGAAGAAGCATGAACAAAGCTAAAATAGGCTTAAGTACAAAGGGATAGAGCATTTATCGGTGCAGTTTGTTGATGGATACACATAGTCTACCTCCATGCACAGAAGTCAGTCAAGCAGTTATTGCATCAAAGGAAACTACCACAAACTGTCAGAGCAGTACCACTGCAGACAATGTTCTATCCCAAAGGACACTCTGTGGGGTGATTTCTGTCATGTCAAAAGGGGCTCAACAAGCCACGAAGTTATTGAGTCTATCCAGAACTTAATGTAATATTTATGACTCAGGATGGAGCATTCGAATACACCCTTCCTGTCTCTGATGATCATTAAATATTTTTTCACCTATTTCTCCTCATTTTCCTATAAAGACTCTTTAAAGTCTCATTGTAAAAGGTTGGTCACTGGTGGTTAGCATTTGAACTCTTTGAAGTTGTACATAGTCTGGCCGAAGTTTAAGAAGAAATTGAAGTATTGAAATCTTGAAGACATTTTGACATGTCTTGATTAATGAGAAGGCTTTATCATAGGATCCCTGAGCTTGGCTGTTGGTGATGTATTCTACTCTGTAAATGTTGTTTCTTGTTTTCCATTTTGTTCCATCATGCTTGCTTACAGTAGAGTAAAAATTTTAGGCAGAGAAATGTATCCTAGAAGCACCTCTCACCTATTTACTCTTCACTGTTTCTATGTTTTCCTCTACTAAAGTATTATTGAGTAGTCTTAACAACTCTCTTAAAGCCTTTAGTTTGTTCTATTTCTAAAATGGTTAAACAGTTGGTTAGAATAATTTTTAGGCGTTCCCTCTTTCTCTCTACCCCTGTTTATTGTATCTGAAATATCCCTTTAGATTTTAATTCTTGCAGTTTGATAGAGAGGTTTGTTTTGATCATACCCTCTGCTTCTTGCTGTGATTATTGTGTCAAAGGTCCCTATAGTTGCAGTCCTAGATGTCTAAGGTGTTCCCTCTTCTTTGAATGCAATTATATGTCTATGTGGGTTTAGCCCTCAATAGTGAACTTATGGGAGGAAACAGGGCGTTCCTCGAATCCTGTAATTTCATTTAGAAAGTTGTTAGTCTACATTTCCCTTCTCCTTTGAATGTAGTAGTATATCTATGAATCTCTCTACAGTGCACTTACTGGAGGAAATAGGGCGTTCCCCAAATCCTTTAATTCATTGAGTCGGTTTTTAGTCTGCTTTTCATTCCAAATCCTTGATGTCCATCCCATCCCTTCAAAAAACCAAAATCCATTGGCCAAGTTAGATTTTCCCTTTGATAATCCCATATCCATTGATTGAACTTGTTACAACTTATTCTTAACTCCATTTCCAAATGGCTCTGATATTTCCCCTTTCTATCTATGCTTCCTAGATCATTCCTACCCTACCAACCCAACCAAAAATCAAGCAACCTTGCATCTCATAACTAGCCTAAAATTAAGCCCTAAGATCATTCAAGACATATCTTTACAAACATATCGAGAGATCCCTCTCTGAGACTAGGAGGGCTAGATCCTAGAGCTCTAAAGCTTGGTTTTGATGTTGCCTTTGTCTTTTGGTTTTCTAATCTACCAAAACACAGGACCCCAACAGTTATGAGTAGTAATGTTCCAGTTGTAAGTTCTTCTTCCACCACCTCTACTTCTGGATCTACGTCTACATCTTCACAAAATCCAAATCCAATTATGTCTAATCGACCTTGGACAAATCCTGGTGTTGTGTTAATAGAAAATCCTAATGCTCTCCCAAATCATCTGGAGAAATGATTACCTAAATATAATCCTGATGATGGTCTTCCTGCTGAAGAACATATCAATAATTTTATGTTAGCCATGAATTTAAATGGAATTGTTCACGAAGATGTCGTAGTTAGCTTGTTTCCTTACACTTTACAATGATCTGCAGGATCCTGGTATTTTTCTCTTCCAACAGGATCTATTGCTAATTGGGTAGCCTTTGAACAATTTTTTCTTGCAAAATTTGGAGATGATAGAACTGTTGCATCTTTGATCAATGCTCTTTCTAATCTCAAAATAAATCTAGGTGAATAAGTCAAAGAATTCAACTCTAGATTCAATATATTATTAAATAAAATCCCAACTACTTCAAAAACTCCTGTTGATGTACGAATAGAATGGTATATTTCTACTTTACCTTCGAATATAGCTATTTTTGTAGATAGAGCTAATAAAGCTACTGTTTTAGAAAACTTAAAAGAATCCCTTGCAGTAGAGAAAAGAATTTTAATGTTAGAGAAATGATCAGAATTAGAAGAAAGAAAAAAAAAGAAAGTGACATTTAGTCAAGATTCCAAAAAGAAAGTCTCAAAAGATCCATTTGATCTTGAAGGTCTTCAAAAAGTCCTAAAGACTATGCCAAATGATATGGTTGATATAAAGAAACAAGTTGCTAAAACTTCAGCTGCTAAAAAATCATTTCATCCATTCAAGAAAAATCCTTCTTCAACATCTAAACCTCCAAATGAAATTTCCAATGCAGAATCTGATCAAGATACTGAAGATCCCTCCCAATCTGAAAATGAAGTAGAATTTGAAGAAGAAGTTGAATTAAATGGTTTATGGGATTTCATTCTTCCAACTGAAGAAGAAAATGAAGCTATGCATGTATCAACAAGGAGTAAACCTTGTTCAGATCCAATTGTATCAAATCCAAAATCAACTTCTATTCCTACGAAAGAAAAAATCAAAAAATCTAAATCTGTGCAAACATATCCGATTTTATCATACCCTTCTACAAATTCTAAAACAGTGATTGTATGAGATACAATCGAATATAATATAGTAGAAGATATGAAAAAGATCAAAGTAAACATCTCATTACATGAAATGGCCAAACTCAAACAACAACAGAAAATCTTGCTTAGAGAACTTAAAGCAATTCCCGTAGAACCGATACAACCACCAGTTATAGCACAAGCTTCAAAAAATATGGGAAAACCTCCATCATATATCAATAAAGTGAATTCTAATGATCTCATTTTAATTGGTGATAGATCCATTTCTCAAACTCCTCCTCTTCTTTTGACTTATGAAATTTTTAACAAAAATGTTCATAATTGTCTTATTGATTCAGGAGCTTCTTCAAATATTATGCCAAGAATAGTGTGTACAAAATTAAATGTCACTCCTCAGAAAAAATATGTACATATAGTTCAATTGGATAGAATAAAAGTTGAAGTTATCATATAAATGTTATTAGTATCTATCAGGTTATCATCTAATCCAAAAGTATCACAAGTTATTGATATTTTAGTTGCAGATATTCCTGAGTTTTATGGTCTTATTCTAAGCAGGGATTGGTCTGAGAAATTACATGGCTATTTCGCTACTAATTTTTCACATATGCAGTTACCATATAATGGTAAACCAAATCAAATCCGAATTGAACGGTTGAAGTTTATGAAACATACAGTTACTCAATTGGAAGGATCAAATGAGCCTGTAGCTTTCACTAATAATATTATAGGGAATTATTCTATAGAATTATTCCTTGGATCATTTAATGCTCAAGCTTCACCTTTTACAACATATACTATTATTTCTCAAGTTGAAAATTTTTCTCAAACAGACTCTTCTAGATGTGTTAATTTTAGCAATCAAGTTCCAAATCAATATTTATTTTGGACTCTATTTTTTTATGGTTCAAAATCATAAAATGGTGTAGGGGTAGGATGTGTTTTAATCAATCCTCAGGGAGAGAAGACAATGCTAGCTTGTAGACTCGAGTTTCAATGCACGAATAATACCACTGAATATGAAGCATTGATTCAAGGTATGTACAAAGCCATAGGATTGAATGTTAAATATTTACAAGTATATGGAGATTCTGAAATAATAGTCAAACAAGTTAGAAGCAAGATTCATTGTATTTTTGGACATTTGAGACATTATCAAACTCTAGCTCAGAATCTCGTTTC
The DNA here is from genome assembly GCA_034641835.2 of Pinus albicaulis. Taxonomy (NCBI): domain Eukaryota; kingdom Viridiplantae; phylum Streptophyta; class Pinopsida; order Pinales; family Pinaceae; genus Pinus; species Pinus albicaulis. The sequence goes on along the minus strand of CM076570.1, from coordinate 1,041,566,186 downwards.
TCATTTTACAACATTCAATATCTCTACAATTCCTAGATTACAAAATGTGAGTGCTAATTTACTTGCTAATGTAGCATCTAGATTTATACCAACTGAAGAACTTAGTCCAGATAGATTTTCAATTGAATTAATTTTCAGACCATCCATTCCTGACAATATCACAAATTGGAAAGTATTCAATGATGATGCAAAGATAATAGACTTTCTTACATCAGATAGGGCTTACGAAGATCAAATCTTAGATGAAAATGAACATGATGTACAGATTAAAGATCAAAGAAACAATAATCTGATTCCTAACTCTGTAGTCAAAATGGAAGATCTTTATGATTTGAAAGATAGGTTTAAAAAATTAACCAATTCAAAAACCCAAAGTTCTACTTTAAAATTTGAATTGATTAATCTTCGTACTTCAAAAAAACCTCAAAATATCAACTTAGGTCTTGGTTTAGGATATGAAGAAAAGATATCATTCATTAAATTTCTTAAAAAATATAAGGATATCTTTGCATGGGATTATTCAGATCTTAAAACATATGATACTTCCATAATCCAACATACCATTCCTATGATATCAGATGATAAACCTGTCCAGCAAAAACTCAGAAAAATTCACCCAAATTTTGAAAGTCAAATTAAATCTGAATTGAATAAAATGCTCAAATCCAAAGTCATTTTTCCTGTTAGACATTCCAAATGGGTGTCAAACATAGTTCTAGTTAGGAAGAAGAATGGAGATATTATAATTTGTATAGATTTTAGAAATTTGAATAAAGCCTGTCAAAAGGATAATTTTCCCTTACCCATCATGGAACAGATATTACAATTTGTTGCAGGGTTTGAACTGATGTCTTTTCTAGACGGATTTTTAGGGTATAATCAAATCATGGTCCATCCTGATGATAGATTAAAAACAACAATTAGAACAAAATGGGGAGCATATGCATATCAAAAGATGACTTTCGAGCTGATTAATGCTAGAGCCACTTTTCAGCTTGCTATGGATATAACTTTTAGAGGATTAATCAATAGCTCAATTGTTATATATTTAGATGACATTACAGTTTATTCTAAGCATAGTAACAATAATATCAATCATTTAAGAAACATTTTCGAAAGATGCAGAAAATATGGCATTTCCCTCAATCCAAATAAATGTTATTTTGCTTTATTAGAAGGAAAGCTATTAGGATTCATTGTTTCCAAAAAAGGAATTCATATAGATCCCGATATGATTAAAGAGATTAAAAATATTTCTCTGCTTCATAACAAAAAAACAATGCAATCATTTTTAGGACAAATTAATTTCGTAAAAAAATTTGTTCTAGATTTTTCTCAAATTGTCCTACCCCTACAATCAATGATTAAAAAGAATTCAATTTTCAAATGGGGAAAAGAGGAAAGAAACTCCTTTGAGTTAATTAAAAAATCTATTTTTGAAGCTCCTTCTTTAACAACCCTTGATTTTCTCAAATCTTTTGTGTTATATACATTTTCTTCAGATACATCATATGCAGTTGTTTTAACACAGTTAAATGATCAAAACCATTTGAAGCACCAATTGCATTTTTTAGCTCAAATCTTCAAGGTGTTGAATTAAATTATTCAGCTGTAGAAAAACAAGCATATGCTGTGTTTAAATCTTTGAAACACTTTAGACCTTTTCTCTTAAAGACACATACCAAGATAATAGTGCCCTACACAACAGTAAGACAATTATTAATACAACGAGAAGTTGGAGAGAAAAGAGCAAACTGGGTTACTGCACTTCAAGAATATGATGTAGAAATACATCCAGCTAAAATTGTTAAAGGACAAGGTCTTTGCAAAATGTTGAATGGATCTTCTCATTTGCCAAAAGATGAAGATCAATCAGGTGAAATACAAATATCTGAGGTAAGCCTAAACGATTCTCAATCACAATATGCTAATCTGAATTTTTTTCTAAAAAATGGACATGCTCCATTATATCTCAGTTATACAGCAAAACGTGCTTTGAGATTAAAATCAAATCAAGATCAACTTGTAGATGATGTCCTATTTAGGAGAAATTATGATTCTGTATTATTGAGATGTTTAGAAAAATCTGAAGCTGAAAAAGTATTGCAGGAATTACATGATGGACCAGCTAGAGGTCATTTTGGAGGAAATACCACAGCCCATAAAATACTGCATGCTGGATACTATTGGCCAAATTTGTTCAAAGATGCACACGAATATTCCAGGAAATGTAAAACATGTCAGATTGCAGCAGGAAGAGAAAGGAAACCGACATTTCCATTACAACCAGTAAATATCCAACAACCATTTGAACAATGGGGATTGGATATTATAGGTGGAATAACTCCTAACTCTTCAAAGCAGCACAGGTATATTCTAACTGCAACTGATTATTTCACAAAATGAGTAGAGGACATCCCATTAAAAGTGGTCAATACACATAATATTACCAATTTTATTGATCAAATCATAATTGCAAGGTTTGGTCTTCCATCAACTTTGATATTTGATAATGCATCTTACTTTTCTGGAAATGCCATGATAGAATTTTCTTTGAAAAGAGGTTTTAAGTTAAAATATTCAGCCAATTATTACCCACAAGGAAACGGATTAGCTGAATCCACAAATAAAAACTTTATCAGGATCATAAAAAGAACTGTAGAGAAAAATCATAAAAATTGGCATAAAACATTATTATTTGCTCTCTAGGCAGATAAAATTACCCAAAAGGCTTCAATAGGCACTTCACCATTTGTGTTAGTTTATGGAAAAGAAGCAATTCTTCTCTATAATGTAACAATACCATCATTTGCTTTGGTTCAATTTATTAATGAATATCCTTATTCTTCTCTCCAACTTAGACAAGATCAAATCCTTAAGTTAGAAGAAGAAAGAGAAAAAGCCAAAAAAACTCATATCAATCATCAACAAATAATAAAAGCCTCATTTGATTTAACATCTGTTAGTTCAAGAGATTTTCAAATTGGTGATTTGGTATTAAAATGGGATAAGGCTAATGAAGAAAAGGGTAAACACACAAAGTTTCAAAAACTCTGGTTAGGACCATTTCAAATAGTTGAGAAAATTGGCTCATCAACATTTCTGTTACAAGATTTATCAGGTAAGAAAGATTCCTTATTTGTTCATGGGCAAATTTTGAAAAAATATTTTTCATAGGAAATAACCCTTTTATTTTTGTATATAAATTTTTGTTTTCATATAGAAATAAAAAGCTTTGTTGAGTACTGGCAGTTGACCTTTCAAAATAAGTCTTAGACATTTTTTTCTGCATTTTCTTTTTCCACTTGTTTAAAAATAGAACTATTGAAGAAAGAAGAAAATCGAAAGATTTTAAGAAAAAACAAATTAATTTTATCTTTCTATAAAAATGAAATTTCAATAAAACACTTATTTTGTTTGAACAACTCTCATTTTTATCTAGTATAAAGATTCTTTTGTTAATCATGAAAAGAAAAATTATATTATAGTTAGAAAATTTTTCAAAGAAGCAATCTAACAACTCGACATTATCATCTAGCATCTTAGAAAGAAATATGATTTGTCCCATCCAGTAAATATTATAATTTTCAAAAGAAATTTCAAAAAAGAAATAAAAAATAAAATAAATGCGAGGAAAACTTAAAAGATAATAAGTCTCATCATGAGCTTTTTTACCATGATCATAAAGAAATAATTGAGCTGACATTACTAATATTGTCTACCAAAACAGTGTAATGACTTGTGATTATATCATAAAGGCAAGGGGTCTCATCACGAGCCAACTTGATCAGTTTAATTACTATTTGTGAATGGCATTGTCACTATTTGGTCACCTAGCGAGGACAATGGCTTTTAAGTATTAAAAAAAATAAAAAATTACTTATGAAAATAATGAGAAATAATGGATGGAAAAACGGATCATAGCTGGTTAAAAGACAACCCTGCCAAAAGCTTAAAACTTCCCATTGGAACAGAGGCTTTGTCTATGATAAAAGAGTAGATTTATAGAAAGCTTTATCTGTTAAGATTAATTACTATCTTATTTTTTTTACTAAGTAAATATTAACATTTAATTTTTATATTTATATCTTTATAGAGAAATTCTTATGAATGAGTGAATAAATGAATTTTTATTATTAAGAAAGATGTTATTTATTTGAGATTTCATTTCTTTAATTATTTTATTTTTACAAAAAGAGTTAGAATTTTTAGAAAATTTTTATCAGAGACATCTGGTTCGTCCAAGTGAATCACCAATTGTTGTGCTATAGAACAACCCCCCATTTATTTTAATAAATGGGGACCCTTTAGAAATAAATAGAATTTTTTTTTAAAAATTCTTTCAAAAAATACTTAGAAAATAATTTTTTGCTCAAAACCGCATCACTTATCACTTGTTTTATTCTTCCAAAATAGGTACTAAATCATAAAACTTGCGAACTACGAAACCCACCCTTTAAGAAGCATTGTTTTCCTTTCTTTTCGCAACGCATTTCATTTAGTTAAGATTTAGAACAAAGCAATGTAAGTTGCAATAGCCGCGGACCCGAAAAGGCGAATAAACTCGAATATATATTTCTTTCGCATCGTGTCCACTTTTAAAATTCTCGCAAATCGCACCGCACATGGATTATAATCTAAAATTCAGTTTATTTTTTAAATATTGTGATCTACGATTTACGTAGATCGCATTTCACAATTTTTAAGAGACAATCATGGAAAATTATAAGATACGATTGCGATTTGCGCATTTATTAATTCCAACGAGTGAAAAGTGACTTATGTCATTTCAAATTAAATTCTGATCTTAATGGATTTAAACAATGGATGATTATTGCATGCAAAGCCATGCGAATCCATGTCTAGCATTTAATTTTGAAATCATGAAGGAATTATGAAGAAATGACTGATTGGATTGACAGCTTTCGCATAAGTTTGAAGTAAAATATCTCTTTTCAACTCTTGTTATATGATATATTTTGTGTCATTTGCAGGAAATCAGTTCTTGAATTGAGAAATACTGAGATGAGTAAGAAAGGCAAAGAAGCATCTCAAGTATCGTCCTCAGAAGATACAGAAATTCCTTCATTGTTTTCAGACACTGTCTGTAACAAATATTGCAGCATCTTGTCATGGGAAGGGATGTATAAACTATTTGAGGATGAAGGGCCAAAGGTGATAACGAAAATCTCTGCAACAGACACTGATTCCACTTCTGATGTAACTCTGTTCGACGTCGCATGCTCATTTATTCATAGGATAGCCGCAAGACCAAAGCTTATGCCTTATACAGATATGATTAAGTGGGCAGTCAAGAATTTTAATATTGAAGACAGAGTGTTTAAGAATTCCAGAGGAGAAGTTATGGGCTCTTTTAAAGCTGGAGATTTATCACGCATGTATCATTTACCAGCTCCACAACAAATATATGATAATAGATATGTACAAATGTTTAGAGCTAAACATCCAGATCTTATCAAGGTCATCCATGAGTGGAAGGAAAATGAAGGAAAGTTAAAGCAAGAAAAATATGGTACGTACCCCATTGCGCAAATCCCAAGCCCTTATAATTTTGCTGCTAGTATGTTATGTAGACTATTTGCTAAGCCATACAGTGCTAGGTTTGCTAGAGACTAGGTTCCCTTAATTGACGAAATCGTCAATTCGTCCATTTTAAATTGGGCAGACCTACTATCCAACTATTTAGCCAAAAACCTTACTGATTATAGGAATAAAAGGAGTGCTTCGTCTCAAGAAAGTTATCCTTTTTATATTTATGCTTATGTTATGGATGCTATTTGTTTCAATTCTACATTTCCAATCATGGGGTGGAAATGGACTTCAAAAGACCATACTCCAATCCATATTTATCATGAAGAACTTTGGGATTCTAAATACCACCTACATTTCTATAAAGTCTGTTATGGAGTCATGATGCCAATGTATCAAATGATTTTTAATGAAAAAATCCCTAGGGTTTCTAAAGAAGTTAGTAGAGATATTAGCCTGATGGTTTGCTGAAGAGAAATTCACATATGTTCGAGTCTTTGGTAGCTCTGCTCTTCCACATGTTCTGCCATACTATGTTCTAGATAGATTTTTTGGGAGAGAAATGACTTATCAGCTTATTAATGGTGTTACTAAGCAGTTGAAAGATGACAAAAAGGAAATTTGGCCTTCTTTTCCTGTACAATGCGGCACTTTTTCTTTAGCCAACATTGGCCACACATACAAAGAAGTACCAAATATTCAGATATTAAATCTTGCATTCATGCCCAGGAGATTGTATGATCCCAATGATGAAATTAAGGATTACATGGCAAGACTTAAAACAAAGCCTTTTATAAAAGAAGAAGATGAGTTTGACGACTTCTTTCAAGGAGTTGAAGATTTTTCAGACGTTATTAAAAGAGTTTCAAATCAATCAAGTCAAGAAGATGTTCAAGCCTTCCAAGAATACAGAAATGAGAGATTAAAGAATGTTCCTTTAAATTTTTTAGTCATGGAAGGAGAAAAGAATACTCCAAGTGTTAGTATTGATGAAGAAATGAAGGATGATTCTGAAAATGAATCTGGTCAATCTGATAAATCTGAATATGAGTCTGAAACAATAAAAAAAAAATTGGAAATTGATCAAGTTATTCATGAATTAGAGTTGCATGAAAAGTCAAAGAAAAATGGCACATAATCAAATCTAGAGACAGTCCAAAAGGATCAAAACACAATAGATCAGTCCAAGCCATCTTAAGGAAAAGATCTAATAAATGAATGGGAACAATTTTCCCAAACAATAAATACTCCTAAGGAAAATACTATTACTGATCAAGCAGCAGGTTTCCAAACATCTAAGCCTTCTCAAAAGATAGTTCAGACTGTCGATCCTTTACAAGCAATCCCAGCAACTCAAAGCAAAGAAATCATTCCAATTTACTCAACAGATCAAATAAATTTGCAAATAGAAGATATTCCATCACTAGATATATTCTACAGTCCCAGCCATAAAGTTGTAGTTAAAAGAAATAAGAGGAAAAGAGTTGATGAAACCCTTAAGTCTACATATGAATCAGTTGACGTTCTATGGAAGGATTCACTAGAATATCCTACTAAGCATTTAACTAAGTTATCTCAGTATGCAGGAGCTTATGCTACAACCACTGTAGACAAAGCAACTGAAGTAAAAAGTTTGTTAAAACAAAAGGATTCCAGAATACATGAATTGGGACAGCTATTGAATGAAGAGAAAGTTAAATCTAGAGAACGATTAGAATGAATTCAGAGAAGTTCCTCAAATATATTGAAAGACTCAAGCTAGAACATCATGCACAGCTGCAAGAGAAACAGGTGCACCTCGAGAAGACTTTTGCAGAGTTACAGAATCAAACACAGTCAAAAAGGTTTCTTAAAGAAGCACTTGATATAAATACCATGTTAAAAGAACAACAAAAGGTATTTTTTCATCAAGCAGCTATGATTGATTCTTACTGTGATTCCAATAAAATAATGATTCAACAAATTGCCATCCAAAAGCTTGAATGCAAAAACCTTCAAAATAAAATTGAAGAATATATTCAATGGCAAGATCTAGATACTGGGAAGCAAGCTAATCTACCTCAAGTACATAAGTTTCATAAAGAATTGTTTTTTATAGAATGGAAGAAACAGATTGCTCGAGTAGAGAAGGTAGCAACCAAAATATCCAGCAAATCAAATGAAATCATATAGCATTTGTGTAATCAATTGTTTAAAACAGGACTGTTAGAAGATAACATGTCTGATGTGTTTTCAATGACAAAAGAAGTAGAATCAAGATGGACTCAAAGAGTAGATCAACAAGAAGAAATGATCAAGAAAATCAGCAAGTTTGATCAAGAAAATTCTTGGAATTTTTTGATCAAACCATACCATCAACAAAAAACTCTTTAGTTAATCACAGAGTCAGCCCAAGAGTCCCAATCAACAATTTCAAATGCTATATTCAAGGATCAGATTCGTTCACAAATATATTAGCCACCTTAGCTCAAGACTATGCTAGACATTTGCAAATTACATTACCATATTCAGCAAAAGAAGAAGGATCCATAAAGATCAAGATTTTCAGTTTTTAGATTCCTAGATTATTGCTCAAGTCAAGTTTTAGAGGGAGGTTGTTTAGAACCTCCTTTACATTTTTGTAAAGCATTTAATTAGTTTGTAATTAGTTTTAGTATTTAAACCCTTCTCATGCATTTAGAGAAGGATCCAAGATTTTATTGAGAACACTTTACAAAGGATGCTTAATTGTAAGTAAGTTTGTAAGTGCCTTGATGAAATAATGGAACACAACCTTATTCAGTTATACTAATAATTTTGTTAATAAATGTTAATTTACTTTGAATTGACTTTCTGATTGAAGAATTGGATATGACCTTTTATCATTGATCTGATAAACAAGGTGACAAACAATTGGTACTAATATCATGTATGTTATTTATGCTTTTGAATATTAATGATGAACACAACTTTCATGAATCATATATATAATTAATTGTTTATGTCTGAAATATCTGTTTCATTAATCATACAATATACAGACAGAAAGTAGTTATTTTATATATGGTCATTAGACTAAATGCGATATGTCTTTCATTTTCTTTTTGATTAATTAATCTTTTCAAAGAGAATTATTTTACATAATTATAATTCTATTCAATCTGCAATGAATTCAAAATAGGTTGGATAGCTATCTTTCTAAATCACAATTGAGATACTTTACTTGAGTTAGATTAGATTTAATTTAAATTTTTTCATTTAGAAGTAAAATTTTTTAGTTTTTAGTAATTCATCATTTTTAAATTTTTTTGTTAGAAATCCCACAAATCATCACACAAACACCAAAACAGGGAAAATGGTCCCAACATTTCCAGTCGGAGCCACTACCCCAAACGAAAAAGGAGCTGCTTTAAGGTTCAAACCAGGTGGTTATCCCCCTTTGTTGTTGCCACGGATTTTTGAGGCCTCAACACATCTTCAACTGATTTCTTGTTTTTATATCTACTCATCAAACTAGGCTTAGGGCCTTCACTTTGGGCTTCAACCTTGTCCATTGAATTGTTGAAAATTTTAAGACTATGGTATTTACAATGATGAAAATTCAACCTATATTTCAAAAGAAATAGTGTTTCAACATCCTGACATTGACAGAACCTCCATATACTTCTATACCATCCAACTCTTTGAGAAAATAAGCACTATTTCCCCTCAAAGCATCAATGATGTATGGCCCTTGCCAAATATTATCAAAATTTCCATGCTTGCCTTTATCCTCTCTTCTGGAATCCCATTGTTGGACCTTATCTCCCAAGTTGATATCATTGGCCTTGGTTCTCTTGTCAAATATCTTTTTGATATTCTCTTGAATTAATTGTGTTCTATTGTAAACATCCTCTCTGGATTACTGCAGCTGAATGGTGTCATTTATCCTCCTTTTAATGTTATTTGGTTTAGCTTGAGTCGCTTGGATTATCTTCATTACTAGAACTCCCAAGGAAGAAGGAAACACTACATCCATTCCATAAACCAATTAGTATGGAGACATTCCAATTGATTTCTTTGTGGTAAGCCTATCGGCCCAAAGAGCATTGATCAACTTATTGTGCCATGATTTCTTATTCTCCTCTAGAAGCTTTTTAATAATGTTCACTAGGATTTTATTTAAAGATTTAGCCAGTCCATTACCTTGAGGGTAATAGGTTGTTGAATTCCCCAATGTTATATGATACTTGTGATAGAAATCAACCATATTTTTGGATTTAAGCGTTGCAACATTGTCTGTAATTTTTTTTTATAGGAAAACCAAATATAGAAAGGATGTTGGTTTCTAGGAATTTTATAATGACAGAGTCAGTGGCATTTCTAGAAGGGGTGAACTCTATCCATTTGGTGAAATAATTCGTAGCAGTGAGGATCCATTTATGTTGAGCAGAAGATGGAGGGTGAATTTCTCCTATGAAGTCTAATCCCCATTATTGGAAAGGGCTTTCTATAGAAATAGGTTTCAAGGGTAAGGGTAGTAGCTTTCTCTTTCCTTCAAAGATCTGACATTTATGACAAGCAGTAACCATATTATGGACATCAGGAAAAATGGTGGGACAATAAAAACCAGCTCTCATGATCTTGTTAGCAGTGGTTTTCCAATAGAGATGGCCACCACAGTCACCTCCATGGAACTCCTACATTACTCTATCTGCATCATCCTTCAATAAACATTTTAGAAAAATACCTCCAATATCTTTCCAATACAAAAAATTGTCCGAAATGAAGAATTTAACAACTTTAAGTTTTAGAAATCTAGCCTTTGTTTTAGACAAACTAGGAGGAGCATTCAAATTTGACAGTACATACAAAATATCAGCATACCATGGAGAATTCAGGAATGTTTCATCAATCGGTGAAGTCACTAGTTCCTCTTGATCATCTAATGAATGTACCATGTTGATGTCTAGTGCATGAAAGTTGGATTCTACCATCAATTTAGCTAATCCTTGGCCTTTAATCGACTTGGTAGGCTTGATTTCCAAAAAATATTCTAAGATCACTATAATCCACTTTCCTCATTTTCCATCAGGACCTTTTTGTGTTAACATATCTTTGGCAACTACATTTGGAACATAAGAAATGATATGTGAATGTATAATGTAGACTCTAAAATATTTCAATGATTTAACCAAAGCAAAAGCCTATTTTTCCATGATATTATATTTCAATGATGCATCTCTTAATGCCTTGCTAAAAAAAGCTATTGGCTGCTCATGTCCTTCATTGTTTTTTTGTAATAAAACAATAACAATAATATGTTCAGAAGCAAAAGAAAAAATCATGAAATATTTAGTAAAATCTGGACTGATTAGTAATGGGGCTTTTGTCAATGCTAGTTTGACTAAATAAAAAGACTATTTTTCTTCTATGGTCCATTTTATTTCTGATTCTTTCTCGAGCATATTGGTAATGTTCCTTAAAAATTATGCTAAGTTTGGTATAAATCTCCTTAGGAAGTTGATTTTACCAATGAATGACTGGAGTTCTTTAAGATTTCTAGGATGGGCGATTTTTAATATTCCTTCAATTTTGTTAGCATCAATTCTGATTCAATCATGAGAGATAATATGACCTAACAATTTTCCTTCTTCTAATCCAAATAATGTTTTCTTAGGATTCAAGGATATTCCAAATTTTCTGCATTTTTCAAGAACTCTTCTCAAGTGTGCTAAATGTTCTTCATCAGTTTGAGAAAGCACAATGATGTCATCCAAATAAATCACAATAAAGTGGTCAATGTCATCAGCAAATGCAACATCCATGGCCCTTTGAAAGGTAGCTCCAACATTCATTAATCCAAAGGGAATTTTCACATACATGAAAGTCCCCCAAGGAGTTGTAAAAGTTGTCTTATCTTGGTCATCAGAGTGTACTAACACTTGATTGTAACAAGAAAAACCATCTAACAAATATATCCTACTGGAACCCACTACCCTTTGCAATATGTGATCCATTTTTGATAAAGGGTAATTATCCTTAAGAGATACTTTATTAAGATTTATAAAGTAGTTGGGACAATATTTGAAACCCATTTGGAGTATCTGAGTGGTACTATGATTTTTGATTCATACATCTTTTTAATTTCTTTCTCAACTAAAGGCATCAAAACAAGATTTATCCTTCGCAATTTATGTTTGAATGGTTTTTTAATTTCTTTAATTGGAATTTTATGTTGAATTATGCTTGTATCATAAGACGTCAAATCCTCATAGCTCCATGCAAACACATCAATGAATTATTTGAACAGGGCTATATATCTTCTCTTTGTAATAATAGGCAAAGATTTAGATAGTTTGATGATTTTTGGGTTCTGTTCAGTGCCTATATTACATTCGTGAATGTTTGTTCTAGTTGGTTCAATTTTGGGCTTCTTTTCCACATCATTAAAGTCAAATAATTCCTTTAAAGGGACTAGCCCTCAAGGGAGATTATTGTCCTTGAGTTGAAGTATTTCAAATTCTTGTTTTTCCAGGTCTTTTTTATTTACGTATTATGTACAGTTTTGTTAGCTAGAATATTTACATTGGTATTTACATCTAGAACAACAATTTGTTTTTCCTCAGTACTTTGTTCATCAGGAAGACTGTCTTCCTCACAATCCATGTCTATATTGCTATCTTCAAATTCATCTTTAGATTGTAGGAAGATTTCGATTTGTTTATCACTCCCAAAAACCTGCTAGTATCTAATGTTATTTGGCACATAAGGACAATGTTTGACCTCAATTATATGTTGTTTATTTGGGTGAGGTAGTTTACAAGTACTTGCTGAAAAAACTAGGCCATTTGCAAGGACGTTCTGATTTCTGGGAATTACTGCTAAATCATATTCATAAAAAATTCTCAGGAAATCAAGTACATCATTTCTATAAGATCCTAATCTAGGATGTTTTGCTGCATACACTCCTTTAAATTTTTGTATGACCAACTTAGAGTCACCATGTACCGAGATCCTTTTTGTTCCTAATTTTTTCAACATTTGTAATCCAGAAAGCAAAGCTTCATATTCTGCAATGTTATTTGTGCACTTAAAATTTAATTTGTATGAATGAACCTGTGCACTATTATTTTCTGCATTATACACCCAAATGCCTGCCCCTGAGCCAACTTTTCCACATGAGCCATCAAAAATCGTGTTCCAAAGAGGTTCATTTGCTAGATCTAGTTGTTCTATTGGTATTTTACTGTCATTATTTTCTGTGGAATCATTTTCTATATGGGAAAATTGTGAATCAATGATTCCATCATTGTACAAAATTAAAGAATCAAGGTCAGTGTGAACAGAGTACAAAGGGTAATTGTGAGGTTTCTATTGGCTACTTACCATGTAATTGATTAATTTTTCCCTATATAGTCTTCTTGATTGACCAAACACCGGAAGTGTAGCATACGTCATGTCCAATTGTAGGTTCCCTTGTAATGCTTATCCCTACGAGTGAGATAAAAGCATTCCATATTTAGGGGGAATGTTAGCTACAACAATGTCCATCACTAAACTCTTTGCAGGCATCTGAGCTAGAGTGACACAAAGATCTTTGATAAGACCTAGACATCTAACTTTACTAGAGTCAAAAGAGTATAAACCTTGTAGGGTCTAGTGATTTCAAGACCAAGATTTGCCATGACAGCCTTTGGCATAAGGTTGTGTGATGCACCCGAATCCAACATGGCATTATGAATAATATTTTCATGAACATTTAAGCTGCCATAAAAAGGAGGGACACCTCCTTCCTGGGGTTTTCCATCCACCTCTGGCCTAAACAGGAGTTCAGGGTGGTCATCATTTAAATTGAGAGTATCTGTAACCTCCCCTATATTTAACACTTTCAGGACCTGAGACATTTAGACTTTTTTGTTGATTAATTCAGTGAGAGGGATAGATATCTTCACTTTTTCAAGTTCACTCTCAATACTGAATGGTGTTTGAGTTTTCATTGGATTTGAAAAATCAATTCTTTCAGCCACTATCCTTTGGGTAACTTCAGTCTGTTTGCTTGTACTATGAATGTCTGTCTGAGAATTTCTCATAGGGCTATCTACTGCTTTTTTGGTACTGTTTTCTGTGTTTCTATTTTATGATTTATTTACATTTTTCTTTGTGTTTTCTATTGTTTTCTTGACTTCAAGTTTAGATACTTTCTTGGAAGAATTTTCTAAATTCTTCTTATTAGAATTATCTAAATTTTTCTTGCCCCTCAAATTGTATTGTCTATGGACCTCCATAATGGCATTCTCAAAACCCAGTTTTTAATCATCAGATTATTCGGATTCAAGTTCAGCTTGGGTTATTGAAAACAAGTGTTGTTCTTCTTCAATTTGAAAAATAGAATCATCTTCCTTAATCCCCATCAAATTAATATGATTTTCCTCAACTCCCTCCACTATTCCTTCATTTTCATCAGCATATTTTTCTTGAAAAGGAGGCCTAATCTGCTGACCAGGACCTCTTTTCTCTCTCTATCTAACATGTGGAGGGTTTCTTCTTGGGTTCTGATTTATGTTTTTGGGTATGGGTTGATTTTCTCTCGGTATTGCTCTTTCATTCAGAGTAATTATCTCCATCATCCGTTCCATAGTATTTACCAAATTATCAATTTTGTCATCAGATGTAGAGGCTACAGGTTCTTCTCTTATTGTGACTCTCCTCTCAGTCCTCATCCTAGCCCTTTTAGCTAACAAATTAGCTTCTACACTTACAACATCTTTTTTCATTTCCTCTAAAGTTGATGAATCTCTTTCCCTAAGCTAATAGGACATGTCTGAGTCAAATTCATCCAGAAATTTAAGCAGAACTATCCCTTGGGGTGGTTTCCTATTAGCAGGGAGTGCGTTGTATATGATTTTAAATCTAGTACAATAGTCTTGCACACTCTTTTCTAGAGATATCTTAATAGTTTCATATTCTCATAAAATATGCAGTGGATTTTTCTCGACTTCCCATCTATTTATAAATGCTCATTTAAAAGAAGGGAGATCATGAATACTATTAGCATTTAAACCTTTAAAACATTTTCCAACTTCACCTCCTAAACTCTGGCAAACATTCTAAATTTGACGTTGTCATCATCAATTTCTTGTAGGTCAAAACAATCATTCATTTTATCCATATGTTGTTGGGTTGTCATGGGACCAGTGTTATCAAATTTTGGAATCTTAGACTGGTAATCCTGGGGCATAAGAGGTATAGGTGCTGGAAGCACCAATGGGGCATATCTGGCTGCCATGATTGCTGGAGGTGGTGGAGGGAGATGAACGATGGATGAAGTTGGATGGATAGAGGTATGAAATATGGATGGATCAAAAACTGTAAGGTCAGTCCAATTCTGAGATCTGGTTCTAAATAGACCTTGTTCAAAATGAAAATAAAATTGAAGGAGCTAGATCTGTGAAGAAATCTGCTACTAGTTGTAATTTCTATTCTAGGAGTTTTCCTCAAGATCTTCTCAAGATTATCTACAATAGGATGGGGATTCGGATCTAGATGGGATCTGGTGGATATTCTTTTGGGAGCCAGAATTTAGTTCAAAATCACAAACAAACTAATTATTGAAAACTGAAAGAAACCAATCTTGAAAAGAAATTTGTATCATACAATGCCTTTTAGCTGGGGTTTTCTATATTTGGATGAAAATTGGAAATTTTCAGTTATGTCCCCAGTATGGTTGCCACTATGTTATCACTCTATAATTTATAAGTTTGTCAAGACTAAATTATAAATAACAACATCAAAATCACTTGAACCCAGGACCTAGCCCTCCTAGACTCAGAGAGGGATCTCTCTATATAAGATTTAGATTTTTTAAAGCTTTCTAATATTAGGCTAGTTAAATTAATTGTGAGAATTGATTTTGTTTGATTGTTCATGGTTGGATTTAAGGGGTTTCTTTAAACAATTTCCATTGGGCTATGGATTCGAAATAGGTTGGGTATATGCATCAAATTCTAGAGAAAAAGCAAGGAAAACTAGCTGAGAATACTAGGGCTTATAACTGAGTGGAATTATGAAATGGAGAAAATGTTTCAGTAATGACTTAAGAGAAACTAAGAATTATTAAACCATAAATAAGAAGAAAACATCAAAATTGTAAAGATAGTTAGAATTAAGGCACTCTGAACAATAAATCTTAATCTAACTTTCCTATTTTACAATTATAAATTTAAATGGTGCACATGGAAAGACTACAGTGGGAAAAAATTAAACATGAATAAGGAAAAACATCACCAGGATAACACAACACATGAATCTTGCAGACTGATCTCTGTATTGATGCTCCAACTTGAAAAATTACAAATACTTTCAATGAAAAGCACTTACAAATCAGGATTCAACCACTAATACTGAATAAACTACTATATTTAAACTATCTGCAACTAATTTTCGTATCAAAACGACAATTTGTTCACTTATTACAAAGTAATTGAAATTTGACATGTGTGTCTCAGGCATCAATAATGTGTAATGACCTTTTAAGAGATGTCAAAATTCATTATAAAATCGTCATTCAGTGTAACAGATTTTTAACAAATGTCTAAAGTCATCATAAAGTTGTTATTCAACGCTGCAACAATCTGCTTTGCTGGAAAATTTTATACTACTAATCTGTTATGATACACTGGATCTGCTAACATAGATAATTTGCTGAGCTGTCTGTTTTGTCATCATGCTAAGTTGTCACCCTCCCTGGAGTCCACATATATTTTTCTATTCCTCTTGAGTCAGAATCTTAGTTATATTCAACTTTTTGTAGACTTCATCAGTCTCGAAGTACTTCACAAATGTTGGCCTCAACTGAAAGATGCACCTAATTTCATGCTGTATGAAGACATCATTGCTTATAACTTCATAAAATGCTTTCCATGTCATGGTTTTCTCCATATTGGTATGCTTGGATGTTGTTTGGTCAATTTAGTGTGTCCTAAATTGCTACATTAATTTTTCAATCCGAGATTCGTAAGCTGACGAAGTGTGGTGCACTATATGTGCAAGATAACCTATCTCTTATTTTTTTGTCGTTTTTGGGTTTTTCATTTATCTTGAGGGTTTTTATCTTGGTTGGTTTCCTAATGTGAGATGGAAATTCTAAAAGACAAGTATGGATATAAATGTTTAAGGCAATGATGTCCTTTATAATGATTTCCCAAACTTAAAGCTTCAAAAAGGTTTTTAAAACATGCAATGACAAAATTAATTCCTATAAGAAAATGAAAATGTGCCACTATACTAGTCAAACAAACAGTGAACTATTGATCATTAAACCCATTACCCTTGTTGCTGTCTAAATACAATAGAAACTGTGCTCAAAGAAATCCAAGAATTGCAAGCAAAGTAAAGATAAAATCAAATTACATCAACTCATATTCTGACCCCTCACCATTAGTCTCGCTATGGCTTTCGGAGGTAATCATAAACAACTTGAGCAATCTGATATCTAATTTGCAGAAAAATAAACTAATATCAAATTACACACTCATACTTCAATCCCTCACCATTAGTCTCGCTATGGCTTTCAGAGGTAACTGATAATGACATGAGTAATTTAATATCTAATCTAACTAATAAACAAAATGTACAAAATTGAAATAAATAAAACAGTGCTGGAATTAAAAGCTACGAAAAATAAATCAGCAAAAGGACAAGACTTATTCCATGTCATTAGTCATTGTAAAAATATGTGCAAATTCCCAGGCTGCCTATTGTAATCTGGAACAAAGACACTGATCAGTTAACAGCAATATAAAGCATGAAAAATTATGGGCAGAAATAAAACATTAATACCATAAGAGATGTAATATATACACGTGAATAACTATGGCATAATGAACGTAACGAAATAAAGCATGAAACTATACAGCAATAAAAAAAACCTCGGCGTGTGCAGGGGCCCTCTGCACAATCCTCGGGAAACAGCTATCAACCACGAATTATGCTTATGAATAGAGTCTTCTCATGTATTCAAAACGCAGTCATAACTAGGAAATAATGTCACGCCACAGTGGGCTTTCTTTATAGCAAAATTACATTACAAAAGCTAGCTATTATGCGTATGAGAACACATTATTTATAACAGAGGATGACATAACTACTTTCCTACAATCTGCGCTGATAAAAGACACGTGAACAACCACGTCTAGGAATCTAGCATTATGGCTGCCGTGAAGATTAAATATATGGAGGGTGGCCGTTGGATTCAGCTTATGGAGTAGTTCACAGGTGTTGATATGTCCCCTGAGATTTAGGAACGGCCACGCAAGTCTTCACGTGGTGAAAAACGGAGTTCTGTCACCGTAGGACTCTTAGGTTGACCACCGCTTGACCACCTTTGACCACGACCTTCTTTGGTGAATTCGACTGAGCCAATAGGACTCGGTCCATATCCATGTCATTTCCAACTTGCCCATGTGGCTTGATTTGCCTGAAGACACCTGTAATATAGACTTTAACAAAATGGCTGCGGAAAATTGAAGCAGCTGCGGAAAGTGACAAGATTCCGCAGCTCAATGAGCAAAAATGTAATTCAAACAGCAGACACAAAACATAGTTAAAAACCACTTTAAATGCTCTTTTATGATTAATATGCAATGATGTTGATGACTTAGGAGGTCCAAGTAAATGGAAAAAGTGTAGAAAGGTGTATAGGAAAGATGCAAGTTTGGGACTCAACATACCCCCACTGTGAAGGTGTTGCATGTCCCCATGCAACCAAAATTTTGATTATCCTCCTTCAATTCATATGCCCTGATACCTCTGCCAGTACATCTAGTCCTCTTCTCCTCTTTCTTGGTGCTACTAACAGCCTGGGCTTCTTCATCAAGCATCTGAATTTGAGATTAATCAGTGCTCTACTTATCTTCTTGCATTTCTTCTTCAATTTCCTGTTCTTTTTGTGCCACAGTCCCAGATGTAGCATAGTGTTGTCATGAATGATCTTGTCCAATCTGCTTTTCTCCTTTAATGCTTCATTTTCATTTTTAATATATCTATTTAAAACCTCCAACTCAAAGACTTCTTGTTTCAATGATTAGACTAGAGCTTCTTGTGCTGTATGAGGTTGAGTGGATGAAGTGCTGGGACCCGTGGTTGTTCTTTCTAAGGATTCTATGTAATCATACACCTCTTTCTGCTTTGGATCTATCTTGGTTGTCTTTTTCCTTGGCCTATCCCCAAAATTCTATGGAGGAGAATTGACTTCAAAATCTGGCCGAAAAGGACTCATGTCAACATCTTGAGGACTAGTTTCAACGTTTGGCTGAGAATGAGGTGGACTACGGCCAGCTAGAGTTTGTTCAGGTGTTTCTCCTCCCAAATCAATAAAATGGGGTCCTTTTTTTTGTGCTTTCCTCCACTTTCCTTTAAGCCTGGTGCTTCTTCTTGCATGCTGTGGACTAATGTCTTTTTCCTTCTGTTTTTCTTTTCCTTTCTTTTTGGCCATAGCTGACTGTTCCTGAAGGTGAACTAGTCTCTTAGACAATACTTGATGGTCTTCTTCTAAGGAAGGGGTTTGATGCACAGCCTCAATGCTTCTTTTCTTTTTTGATTTTGTTGGCTTTTTACCCTCAGTCTTTTCCTTCCTCCTTTTAGACGGTCTTTCCTCTCTACTAGTTCTTTCGACTGTGTTAGTAGGAGTGCTTTGAGTTTTATCACCTGTTCTCTTTCTTCTACCTCTTTTTGATGTACTACCTTCAGGGGTTTCTTGGGGTTCTTCAAAGAAATTTCTAATTAAAAATTGCTCCCAGCTGTCCTTTTTCTCTTTTAATTGTTTTTCTATCAAGATTTTCACGAGACCATGGTGATACAAATGTGGTTCTACGTCCCCCAGATGCTTTTGGACGGTTACAGACATCTTTTTCAAACTATTTAGTAAATAGTATGGCAGATTGAGGGTCTGGCTGTCTAAGAAATTCATCAACAGTCGGGTATGATACATGTACATTGATCCAAAACATCCCTCGCAAGTGATAAAATTTTGAATAACCAACAGTAAACTTGCCCACTCTTCTTTTAAAGCATGGACAGGAATTCCATTTTTGAAAATGGTGACATCCATACCTGGGTTACGTAGGATCACTCTCCAGGCTTCCTCGCCAATGCTCTTGTTTTTGAACCAGCGTTCACCTTCTTGAGGGAGTTCTGTAGCAGCTGCTATGGATGCCTCAGTCATTGTAAATTTGAGGTCCCCAATTTCCACCTCCAGACTGTTGAAAGACCTCGCAAAAGCTTTTATTACCTCCTTATTGTAGCCTTTAAACTTTTGAATAAACCGAAGCCATTTTTCCTTTTTCAATATGTCTTTGACTTGCAGGTATCCTTCCATAAATTTGGGTCCCTCTGGTTCTGCCCTCAACAACCGACCCATCCTTCCTTCTGTTATTTAAAACTCGTCTGCGTGAGGAAGGTTTAGCGGAGGTAAGACGGCTGAATTAGCGGAAATGAACAGGGTTTATGAAGGAGACCAGTGACTGTAAGTGGATATCAGAGAATAGGTACACGGAATGAAGTGGAACAGAGAACAAAATGGGGTGAAGGCTTATGTGAGCATGGTGGAAATGCAGCCATGAGGTCAATAGAACAGTAGGGGGAGTAAAGTGCATCCGGTAGTATTTAAAATTGGGTGGCTGCAGAGTAGACGCAAGCACGTTTATGAAACGGCTGCAGATTTTGTGCGGCTGAGAGAAGCCGTAGTCAAATAAACCACGTTCCATAATTACAGGTGGAGTATCAAAGTATAGTCGAACATGAGTGAAGACTGGAGGCTTGATTATGAGGCCGTTTAAAAATGAATGCGAGGATTGTGGGGGAATCGTATAGAGATCGTGGAACGGTTATGGAGTTATCAGTGCAATCATTGCATATAATGGAGCTATGGTTTATAACTATGTAAAAATGTGCTTGAATGCCATTTGAAATAAATTTCTACTCATACCTTGGAATTCTTGCCATTTTTCATTAGTCTTCAACCAGTTGCTCCTTGTTGATGCTTTTGAATGCCTCATGTCTTCATAATATGTCCTCATACCTGCATTTGATTTCATGATTGTTGAACTAACATCTGACTGTAAATTTTTGAAAAATAGAGTGGTGGCTGCACAAACTGCTTCTGGCTGCAGAAACTGGTGTCAGCTGCGGAAACTGACACAGCAATTATTTGGGTGAATGAAGATGGATAGATGATAACTGACTGAATGAAAATGGTCTTGAAAGAAAATTTTTATTGGTGAAATGAAATGAAATAGATGAAATGGAGTGAAATGAAATGAAGTGGAGTGGAATGAAGTGGAATGAAGTGGAATGAAATGGAGTGGGTTGTCATAAAACTTGTGAAATGAGAGAGAGAGGGAATTTTTTTTTTTTTTTTTTGGAAAATATAGGGTGTCGGGTGTTCCTGATTTTCACCCTAAATTTTCTGTATAAGACTGCCAATCAGTGATTGGTTTTCAGGCTTATACAAATTTTTTTTTTTTTTTTTTGAAACTGAAAAGAACAAAGGCTAGCCTGGTGGAGAAGAAGGATTCTTCTTCACCAGCCTTATTGCAGAATTATCTTGAAACATTTTGAAAAATTCCTCTTTTGAGAGTGGCTTATGATAGATCTTTAATCTGTGGCCATTCACAATAAGAGGAGTTTGAGATTCATCAATGGTCTTGATTCTTACCGCTCCATTGCTAAAGATCTTGTCAATCTCATATAGCCCAAGCCAATGAGTCTGAAATTTTCCTTTAAAATCTTTAAACTTGGAATCAAATAGCAATGCCCAATCTCCTTCTTGAAACTTCTTCTCTT
The DNA here is from genome assembly GCA_034641835.2 of Pinus albicaulis. NCBI lineage: Eukaryota > Viridiplantae > Streptophyta > Pinopsida > Pinales > Pinaceae > Pinus > Pinus albicaulis. The sequence continues at coordinate 1,041,544,835 of CM076570.1, read as the reverse complement.
TAATGTATTTGTCATGCCATTTAGCTCTTTGATATTGAACTAGATCAGTTCTTAGAATTGCCTCTTGTCTGATCTCATCTAGCTCATTCAACTGCTCCATTCTATGCTTTTGGGCTTCTGATAGATCCATCCCCAACTGAACTGCCATATTGAAGGTTTTGACTTGGAACTCAATGGGGAGCAGGACTTCTTTCCCATAAACAAGTTCATAGGGAGAATTTCCTGTTGTATTTCTCCATGTAGTTCTGTAGGCCCACAAGGCTTCAGGAAGCCTTTCTGCCCAATCTCTTCTATGTAGATGAACAATTTTGGTGATGATACTTCCGAGAACTTTGTTTGTAGACTCCACTTGACCATTTGCTTGCGGATGGTAAGGAGTAGATCTTCTGTGCTTGATTTTGTGTTCTTCCATCAGCTTCTCCACCAGGTTGGATGTGAATTGGCTTCCTTGATCTGTCACAATTTCTCTTGGAACACCAAAGCGAGTAAAAATATCCTCATAAAGAAAATTAACAACTGAATTTTCAGTAGCAGACACTAATGCTTTGGCTTCCACCCATTTATTAACATAATCAGTACAAACCAATATATACTTCTTTTGCTTAGATGGTGGATTAATATGTCCAATGAAATCTAAAGCCTATTTTTCAAAGGGTTCGATGAGTACCTGTGGTTGCAATGGCATTTCATTTGAAAGGGTAGGTTTCCCTACTCTTTGGCAGCTGTCACACCTTTTGACATATTGTTTTGCATCTTTGAAGAGGGAAGGCCAACAACATCCTAAAGAGAGGATTTTATAGGCTATCCTTTTGTCAGCAAAGTGTCCGCCGCATGGCTCATCATGACATGCCTTGAGGATATCAGGCATTTCATCCTCCCTGACACATCTTCTAATCACAAGATCTAGCCCTGTTTTAAACAATTCGTTAGAAATCCATGAATATTTTGAACTCTCCTGAATAATATTTCTTCTTTCACTTGGAAATAAATGTGGAGGTAGTTTCCCTGTAACCAAATAGTTAGCAATATCTGCATACCAAGGGATCTTAGTAGTTACTGCAAACAAGTATTCATCAGGAAACTTATCCTCTACAGGAGAATCTTCTTTAGTATTCTAAATCCTAGACAAGAAATCAGCTACTGTATTTTGTTTCCCTGGTCTATCCAACACAGTAATATTGAATTCCTGCAAAAGTAGGAGCCATCTTGTCACTCTGCCATTAGTAACAGGTTTGTTCATTAGATATCTAATCGCAGAATGATCAGTATGAATAAAAGTTTCATAGCCTGTTATATAATGTCTAAACTTATTGATTGCATGAAAAACATCTAAAAACTCTTTTTCAATTACAGTATAGTTCAACTCAGTGGGAGTCAAATTTTTACTGGTATAGTAAATGGCATAAGGTACTAAATCATTTTGACCCAACACAGCTCCTAGAGCTGTATCTGAAGCATCTGTAGAAATATGGAAAGGGAGTTTCCAATTTGGTCCTCTCAAGATAGGTGCTTCAGATATTCTTTTTTTAAAAGTTTCAAAGTCTGATTGACAATCAGGATCCCATTTGAATTCACAGTCTTTTGTAAGCAGTTTGAAGAGTGGAGATGCTATTTTAGTGAAGTTTTCTATAAATCTTCTATAGTATCCAGTAAATCCTAGAAAACTTCTAGAATCTCTTTGAAAATTTGGAATAGGAAACTTGGAGATGACTTCAACTTTTGATCTATCAACCTTAATCCCATCTCCTGAAATATGATGCCCCAAAACAATACCTTCAGTAAACATCATAAATCATTTTTCATGGCTTAATGAAAGGTTTGTTTCTTTACATCTTATAAGGACTTTTTCCAATTTTTATAATGCCTTTTCAAATGAATTACCATAAACTGTAAAATCATCCATATAAACCTCTACACAATCATGGATTAGATCAGAAAAAATTCCTAGTACTGCTCTTTGGAATGTTGCGGGTGCATTACATAACCCAAAAGGAAGCACTCGATAGGAAAAAGTCCCCCATGGACAAGTAAATGTGGTCTTATCTTGATCTTCAGGTGCTACCTAAATTTGATTATAGCCACTAAAACCATCCAAAAATGAAAAGTAATTTTTGCCTGCTAATGTATCTAATACCTGATCAATAAAGGGAAAAGGAAAGTGATCCTTCAAAGTTGCTTTGTTCAATTCCCTGTAATCAATGCATACCCTCCATTTACCATTCTTTTTAGGTACTATAACCAAAGGAGAAACCCTTCGGCTATCTGAAATTGGATAAATGAAGTTTACATTGAGTAGTTTTTGGAGCTCTTCTTTCACTATCTCCCTAAGGTTTGGATTCATCCTTCTTTGAGGTTGTCTAATTGGTCTACTGTTTTCCTAAATATAGATATGATGGATGCAAGTCTTAGGATCAATACCTTTCATATCAGTATACTCCCATGCAAATGCAGTAGAATGTTTTTGCAAGATTTTGGTTAGTTCTTCCTGTTGTGACTTTTCCAAATTTTTGTTGATATTCAATGTTTTTCTTGGAAGAATCTCAATGGTAGAACTACCGAACTCTTCCATAGAGTAAAGAGACATTTGTCTTGATGATAAATATTCAATGTCAGATTCCAACTGAAATTGTGTGGGGTCATATTCTGAAGATGTCTCAAAATTTTCTAATGTGTTCAGAATTTGACTATCCTCACTGATTTCAGAAATGGTAAAGACAGGTTGTATAATATCCTCATCATCGACCCATTCATTGTCTCCTACTTCTGTGATTGCTTTTGTTGGAGGATACAAATTGAATTTCTTTGTCGAATTACCATTAGAAATGTACATATCCCCAGATCTACAACTAATGAAAGCATCAGCTGTGGCTAGCCAAGGTCTTCCTAAGATAAGTGGGTACCCTCCTAGATTACTCTTGGGAGTCAAAATCATAAAATCTACTGGATATTCCCAAGAATCTAAGGAGACTTAAATATCTTCTAATACACCATCTGGTTTGATAATTGATCGATCTGCAAGTTGCAGTAAAGTAGGTGTAAAAAGAAGATTAGGAAGTTTTAGCTGGTCCATAGTCTGTCTACTCATAATGTTGATAGCAGCCCCTAAGTCAATCAATGTGTTTGGAATTTCTATCCCATTTATACGTGTCTTGACAATTGGACTACCTGGATCTACATACTTCTGCATGGTAATTTTTCCCATCATGATATCTGCAATTTTTCCTACTAGGTGGATTCTTCTTGTATCTCTTGGTTTCCTTCCTGGTATTTTGAGACTCAACTCCTTTATTGTTTTTGCTAGAATAGGAATCTCTCTAATGGCTTGTAGCAAGAGAATATTGATACAAACATTCTTTAATTCATCTAGAAAATCATAGTTAGGCAACAAGATTTGTTTTTCCACCCCTTTATCAATTTGTAATCTTTCAGGGAAAGGAGGTGTGGATGAAGATTCAGGTTGCTCAACTATAGGAGTTGTGGGGGTTAGCTTTTCTTTCTCTTTTTGAATGTTTGAGTTTTGAAGAGATGCTTCCTCAGAACCCTTATTGACTTTAAGAGAGTCCTCCTTAGAGGTATCTTTCTCTTGGACATCTATAGAAGGTTTTTCTAAAACTCTACCAGACCTGAGTTGTACATCATTGAGAGGAACAATCATATAGGTAGGAAATTGTTGTCCTTCTATCATGTAAGTATTCTGAGGATTTTTATTGTTAGGATTTGGCAATGGCTGAGCTGGAAGTTGATTTGTATTTTGTTGGAATGGAGGCATGAGTTGAGGATTTGGATTTTGTTGAGAAGGTTGTTGTTGTGGAAATGACAATGGAAGTTGTAGATTCGGGTTTGGAAGTTGTGGAGCTTGTTGATTTTGAAAAGATGGAGGATATTGATAAAATTGAGCAAATATCCCATAATGATTTTGCATACCTTGTACCCATGACTGATATGGATTTTGAGGTTGGGGCCAAGGTTGTTGCCAAGGATTCCAATTTGGTGGGGGTTGAAAATTCATAGGGTTGTTAAACCCTTGAGTTTGTTGCCCCTGCCAAGGTCTTCTTGCAACAAAACAAAGAGATTCTACTGAATTTGGATCTTCTTGAAAGACAGCTTTGAGTCTAGGAATTGAAGGAAAATCCTTGGTCTCATGATTCTCTGAGCAAATCATACATGTTTCTACAACTTTTTCATCCAAGGGACATTCCCTTAAAGCATGTTTCTTCCTACATTTCAGACAAAAGATGGCTAGAGCATCAGTTTCTGCTTTCTACTTGTTTTGAATTTTAAGGGTGTCTAGTTGTTCACTAAGGCTCGCTAAGATATCAGTTTTGAATTCATCAAGAATATTTCCAATCTCTGCCCTACTTACTGATCTAGTTGCAGATTTGTTTGCCCTGATAAGAGAAGGATCTCTAGGCCCTTTTCCCATTTTAGATTTTCCCCTTGAGAGATGGACACATAGTTTTACTATGTCACGAAGTGGAAGTTGAGAAATGTCTCCTTTCCCCATCATGTTTAAAATATCTATACATTCATCTCTGATGGATTTTAATAGAAGGGCTTTCAAAGTTTCCTCATCTAAATTGCTCATCTTTGCTCTTTTTAAGTTGTATTGAAATCTTTCAAGTAAATCCTCCAAATTTTCATCTTCTTTTTGCACCATTTTGAATACCTCATCCTTGTGATTGGTGGGCATGCAATAGTCTAGGTATCTATCCAAAAAAATTTGTTTCATATCATTCCAAGTCCTAATAGATTTGGTGACTAATCCCATGAACCATTTCAAAGCGGCTCCCTTCAATGTTGAAGGAAACAGTTTGAGTTTTTGAGAGTCTTCCATATAGTCATAGGTTCGGCACACGACTTCAAACTCAAACAAAAATGTTTCAGGATCCTCACTTCACAATCCATAAAATTTGGGGAGGATAGATGGTGAGATGTTTTTCATCGTTGTATGAATTTCCTCATCAACTATAGGGAATCCAAACGAGTTGTCTCCTTCCCTATTTCTTTCATTATTACCTGCACCTCCACCATTGTTGCCTCCATTATTTCCTCCTCCTCTACCTCCAAATCCATCTACTTCTTCCTCTGTCATGATAGTTTCTTCAGAGTCCTTAGAGTCCTCTGGTTCTTCTATCAAGGAAGGATGAGAGGGAGTTTCTTCCTTTTCTTCTTCAGGTGATTCTACTTCTTTTATTACAATATGCTCTCCTGTAGAGGTAAAGAAAGGGTCTTCTTCTAAATGAGATTTGTTAGATGGTGTAGGAGAATCCTCTAATTTAGCTGCTCCTTGAATTCCAGGAATCTTAAGGCTAGGGGTAGATGGCGGTGAATCTTGTCTATGCCTTGAAGAAGATGGATTTGCGAAAATCGAACTCTTGGCTCTAGCTATAAACCTTCCCCTAGAATCTCTTGCTCTATGCATGTCGTTTTTTTATTTTTTAAGTTGGGCTAATAATTCTCTTTCTGATCTTCCAGGTCACACTAGGTGCAAGAAGAGAGCATACTTAAGAAATTATTGAACCAATAACTCTCTTTTCTGATCCTCCAGATCACACTAGGTGAAAGAGGAGAGCATACTTCAAGAAGTTATCAATTTTTCCCTTCTTTTTATTGTTTTTTTTTTTTTAAGAAATTGGCTACCTAGTTACACTTCCCCGGCAACGGCGCCAAAATGTTTGGTAAATTTAGTGTGTCCTTAATTGCTACATTAATTTTTCAATCCGGGATTCGTAAGCTGATGAAGTGTGGCACACTATATGTGCAAGATAACCTATCTCTTATTTTTTTGTCATTTTTGGGTTTTTTATTTATCTTGGGGGTTTTTATCTTGGTTGGTTTCCTAATGTGAGATGGAAATTCTAAAAGACAAGTATGGATATAAATGTTCAAGGAAATTATGTCCTTTATAATGATTTCCCAAACTTCAAGCTTCAAAAAGGTTTTTAAAACATGCAATGACAAAATTAATTCCTAAAAGAAAATGAAAATGTGCCACTATACTAGTCAAACAAACAGTGAACTATTGATCATGAAACCCATTACCCTTGCTGCTGTCTAAATACAAAAGAAATTGTGCTCAAAGAAATCCAAGAATTGCAAGAAAAGTAAAGCTAAAATCAAATTACATCAACTCATATTCTGACCCCTCACCATTAGTCTCGCTATGGCTTTCGGAGGTAATCATAAACAACTTGAGCAATCTGATATCTAATTTGCAGAAAAAAAAACTAATATCAAATTACACACTCATACTTCAATCCCTCACCATTAGTCTCGCTATGGCTTTTGGAGGTAACTGATAATGACATGAGCAATTTAATATCTAATCTAACTAATAAAGCAAATGTACAAAACTGAAATAAATAAAACAGTGCTGGAATTAAAAGCTAAGAAAAATAAATTAGCAGAAGGACAAGGCTGATTCCATGTCATTAGTCATTGTAAAACTATGTGCAAATGCCCGGGCTGCCTACTGTAATCTGGAACAAAGACACTGATCAGTTAACAGCAGTATAAAGCATGAAAATTTATGGACAGAAATAAAACGTTAATACCATAAGAGATGTAATATATACACGTGAATAACTATGGCATAATGAACGTAAGGAAATAAAGCATGAAACTATACAGCAATAAAAAAAACCTCGGCGTGTGCAGGGGCCCTCTGCACAATCCTTGGGCAACAGCTATCAACCACGAATTATGCTTATGAATAGAGTCTTCTCATGTATTCAAAACGCAGTCATAACAAGGAAATAATGTCACGGCACAGTGGGCTTTCTTTTCAGCAAAATTACATTACAGAAGCTAGCTACTATGCGTATGAGAACGCATTATTTATAACAGAGGATGACATAACTACTTTCCTACAATCTGCGCTGATAAAAGACACGTGAACAACCACGTCCATAAATCTAGCATTATGGTTGCCGTGAAGATTAAATCTATGGAGGGTGGTCGTTGGATTCAGCTTATGGAGCAGTTCACAGGTGTTGATACGTCCCCTGAGATTTAGGAACGGCCACGCAAGTCTTCACGTGGTGAAAAACGGAGTTCTGTCACCGTAGGACTCTTAGGTTGACCACCGCTTGACTACCTTTGACCACGGCCTTCTTTGGTGAATTCGACTGAGCCAATAGGACTCGGTCCATATCCATGTCATTTCCAACTTGCCCATGTGGCTTGATTTGCCTGAAGACACCTACAATATAGAATTTAACAAAATGGCTGCGGAAAATTGAAGCAGCTGCGGAAAGTGACAAGATTCCGCAGCTCAATGACCAAAAATCTAATTCAAACAGTAGACACAAAACATAGTTAAAAACCACTTTAAATGCTCTTTTATGATTAATATGCAATGATGTTGATGACTTAGGAGGTCTAGGTAAATGGAAAAAGTCTAGAAAGGTGTATAGGAAAGATGCAAGTTTGGGACTCAAAAGATGTATCCTTTGAAATCTCTGTGAGCCTTTTTACATAATATGTCCTAGGCATCAGCTTATCATTGATAACAAATGAGGAAGGAAATCCATTTTTGTTCAGTGGCTCAATCCTATTGAAAAATATACTTACTCTAATCTCTAGCTGATGACATCTTTCTTCTAACTGTGTAACTAGACTCTTCTTGTTTAACACATTTTTTACCTCATGTATGGTGGATGTTCTATCCACTACTTTCAGTTTCTCCAATTCATGAATACTTTTAGGAATTCGATGATATTGTTGTCAGTTTGGGGCTTATCCCCAAGTTCGTCATTTGCCTTTTCATTGGAAAATTTCACTAAATAAATTAAATCCCTTTGTTCAAAAATTATTTTAATTGATGGCCATGTATCATTCATATATTCAATTATATCCAACCAAGTAATTTGTTTAACTCTTCCTCCCATGCTTCCAATTGAGGACTCCTGAAGGGACTTCTGCAAACCTTCATTTAACTTTTTGCTGATATGCAACTCTGTGGCATGTGTTGAATCTTTCCTTTTAGACTTATCTTGTAGGTCACTGAGTTGATCTTGCAACTTTTTAATTTCTTCTGTCTGTAACTACATGTTCTCCATAGCTTTAGCTAACTGCTCAGGGCCTTCACCTGGTGTACTTCTTGTTTTTTGTAGATGCTGGAATCACTATAAGAGGGATTGCCTGTAGTGGAATAATGGCCTTAGCTGCTTCTTTTGCTACTCCCTTATTTCTTATTGTCTTTCTTTAATCATTTTATCCATATCACTCTCCATTTTCTTAAGTTTTTATGCTTGCTCGATGATTAATTGCAACATTTCTGCCTTCTGTGTTTCATTTTCTTCTATCTCCTTGGCCATAGGATCTTTTGTCACTGGCATCTTGAGCCACCTCCTCAAAGAAGCTATGTCTGCATTATTATTCTTCACAAGTTCTTCTGCCACTACTACGTTTGATGTATTATGCACAAATCGCATCACTAGTAATCATCAAGAGATAGGTAAATCCCCTTGAGTCTTTGGCCATGGAGGATGGCTTTTCCACCTTCAGGGTTGTGAGCATGTGTTGGAATGATGCTCATATGCGATTCAGAGACTCATGACTCTAATAGTTAGTGTGGAGGATGTTATAGGTCAATTTGGGCACCATTCCCAATAACCTCATTAACTGGACATCATCTCCAGAACCAATGATTAAGGGTCTATCATTCCCTGTCATTTCAAGTTGCTATATGCCCTAAGACAGGAACAAGGCAAATCAAGCAAGACTTTCATCAAGAAAAGGTTTCCAAGGTTTGAAGCTTACTATATAGCATATGATAGATCACCAAAGTAGGCTCTAAGGGGCCTAAGTGCATTGTATATGCAAGTAGCCCCATGCAAGGCTGCTCTGCAAAGCACTTCCCGACATTCACAGGTGCGTTGGTCACATTGGAAGCGAAATTCTCATTGTTCCAGAATCTCCACTTGGACAGTGCCTTCTAGAAGAGTTCACATGTGTCAAGCTTTGAATCCAGGTATCCATTTGACATATACATGATTAGGAACATGTCTTTCCTATTATTGGAAAGTCATTGATTGCAAAACAACCTACAGTTCATCTATAAATTGAGCACAGATTTGAGTGCTTGAGAAGGAAGAATTTGAGTAGAGAAATGCTGGAGAATTTTCAATTGAGAGCTAGATTTGTGTGATTATTTGGTACAGAATACTTAATTTTGTGATGTGGCTATCAGGATCGATCTTTGGAAGAGTCCCACTGGGATGGTCATTTGGTTGTAACCTCTCCTTCTATTATCAATAAAGAATGCAACTTGTTTTTCCCTATATGCATCTATATTGGCTTTGATTTTCCATGTTGTAAGATCTTAGTTGATGTAGATGGTTTTTGTATGGTGTGTAAATTGAATAGACATCTGTCTCGCCCATCTTGTTGTTTCGGTTTCTATCTTGTGGAAATGCACTATGTGCTTAGTTAGGCTTCTGATGGGCAGCAGGAAAGGAGCCATTTGGAAGCTCTTGAACAAGTAAGCCTCCAATCCTCTGCATGTGTGTTGTTACACGAGGTTGGGAAAAATGGTTGTGTAATCTTTCTGTTGTTACTGACTAGCACTGTCTGCAAAGCGCGTGTTTTATCCATGTGCACAATTCTTCCAACAAATTTTCTGGCGGAGACTGTTGAGAGATTTCCCTTAGTTCTAGGTGTTTAAGCCTCTAATTTGATCTGTTTATCCACCCAGTAGTTGTTACACACAAATATTAAACCTTTTCAGAGCTTAATTTGCAAAGACATTGAGTTAAACAGTAGTATTTTTCTTTGTATACTGCACCGAATGCACCCTTAGACTGGACACAGTACTTTGCAGAGCATTGTCTCCCTTCCTAGCCTACGTTGTAGAGCACTGTCTCCCTTGGAGACTGTGTTGATCTTGAAAACACCCAAATTCCCTTGAATTTACCTTTGCAACTTACTTCAGTTTTGTTTGCTGTTGTGTTTTGAAAAGTTTGATCCTCAATTGACCAGTAACTCTATATACTTCTTCCTCCTTTGGCTAAAAATTTGTTCAATGTTTGTTTAAAAAAGTTTTTCTTTATCATTGACAAGTTGATTTCAAAGTACTTTTTATGGTCGCATTAAAGTCATTTTCTTTAAGTAGGAAATTTTCATAAATTATTCATTTGTGATCGGAGAAATTGTTGTTGAAATCCTCGTTTCGCTAAAGAAATTGTTGTTTGTATTCTTCATTTCTCAGTAAAAGCGTTGTTTATTGTTTGATCGTTGATTTATTCGCATTTATATTATCAATAAAATAAACGTTTGCATATGGGATTTTGTGTTTCTTGAGGAAACATTAAAATGCATTTATTTTTGTGCTCATTGATTTGTTTTCTCACAAATTATTTTCTCTCTTCCCTTAGTAGCTAAGTCTTTCAGTGAAAAAACTAAAAGTGAAAAGATTGCTTATCATTCTTAGTTTTCATTTTAGGAATTTCTACATACATCATCGCGATACCTTTGAAAGGCAAATTTTTAAGCAAGATCAACATAAAATTAATTTCAATTTACCTAAAAAAGCATTGGAACCATAACGATAACATTTAGAAGGTCTAGGCTAGAGATGTGTTCCAGCATCGTAAAACATAGCATTTGTCGTTAACTTGTCTGTGATACATTTCGAGCGTGATACCTCACTCCATGTACGTAAGTATATCATAGCTCGTCCACATAATTTTGGGTATATCAGGTGGTGCTACAGTATGATAAGTATAAAGGGGTGCTCTCACTATGCGGTTTTGCATCAGATAGCACTAATACGGACTTGGGCCTCCACGTACCTTCAGGTATATTTGGGAGGACAACCTTTAGGTGTTATCCATCCATAGTGAACCGAGTCAGCCGCCTTGAAATTGTGATACACTGAACACAACATTTGGGGAGACTACCTTCCCGTACTTCTTGGTTCGCCAGGAGGTATTCTGCAGTTCACAGTTTCTTGGTAAACCCTTTTGCCTAGAATTACCCTCTTTTTCTTTATTTATTCTTTTGGTTAAATTAATTAGTAATCGTGGAAGCACAAAATCCTTTCCCCCGTCGTTCACGTAGATTAGATTTAAAACCACCTTTACCACTAGAAGTTACTCCTGGTAGGCGAAGACGATCACGATCTGCCAAATCAAGTACAATACGTACCTCTAGTGAAACATCAATACTTCAACTAGAGCTAGCTCAAGTTATTTCTACACATCCCGGTTCATCTATTGTTGTCGAAATAGATTCTTCATAGCTACCCGTGGTCACGATCCATCCAATCAGTGAGACCATACCTCTTGGACCTGACATTGTTCAACTTGAAATCGATCCAGATCCTATCACATCATTGCTAGAAAATCTAAATTTAGAATTCAAACAACCAGAATTTCTTCCTACCTTGGTCATCCCACAAATTTTTGTAGCCATTGAAACTCCAATATCGCATATTCAACCACCTAAAATTTTCTTTGGGCCTGACGGTGAAATTCTTCCACCTGGTTTAATTGCGATTGAAGAAATCCTAGAAGACGATACACCTTTAACTCGAACCCACTTTGGGGGGGACCTTTACCTGTACGAGTGTTTTCCTATATCATTTCCATCTTCTTTTGTTGATACTGTTCCCATTCAATATCCCGTCAATTTTAAAGGGTATACATTTGGTCAATCAACCATGTCTGAACCAAAATATCCGATTGGGCCATCTATTCCAATTACGTCAATGCCTGCCCTCTCTACCCCATCGATGTTTATGAGTATTTTCCTCAATCGTTTCCATCTTATTTTGTTGATCCGGTTCCCATTCAATCTCTCGTCGATTTTAAAGGGTATAAATTTGGTCAATCAACCATGTCTGAACCAAAATATTCAGTTGGGTCATCTATTCCAATTACATCAATGCCAGCCCTAGCTACCCGATCAATGTTTACAACATCACCATAGTCATATTTTTATGGTGGCCCTACGGTCCCATCAGGTTACAAATCATTATCTAGCAATTTCTCTGTTGCATTGTCCAGACCATGGTCATTTCCAATGTCATCATCCGGTATTTTATCTAGTAATCCTATCGTTAGTACTGAACGGCTTGAATCATTATACACATCATCAGGGCAATATCAAGTTGGTCCTTCTGGGTCAAATCCTTTAAGTACCATATCAACTGGACTCCCAGCATTTGGAGAACAATATTTTTCTGTCTTATTCACCTCCTTATGCTGGGGGGCAACCTTTGATCACCCACAATGATAGTACTCTGTCTCTTTTTGGTCAATCGAATGCTACAATTAATGTTTGTTAATGGAAACCCACTCTGCCTATTCAACCAGAAACGGTTGTACATTCATATCAATTGGTTCAACCTGTTACACTCACTTCATTACCACTTTTCAATCAATCTTTACCCTTGTTACAAAATCAAAACATTGTACATCAACCTTATCAGGTGGATCCTTCAACTCAATATCATCAAATGTTGAGTCCACAGACTCCAAATCCTTTGGTTAATTTACAACAACCTGTATCAGGAATCATTTATTCACAAGTTGGTCCACCATTTTATGGGATGTCACAACCGAAACCTGGTTATACATATCAACCAAATCCAAGTTATTCTAATTTGGGTTATAACATTGGAGGGCAGACCCCTTCGCAACCTCAAGTGCAAATGCCTCAAACTTCATTCCAACAAGTATCATATCCAAGTTTTGGACAACAGAATCCTCAAACGTTTGCTATGAAAAACAACCCCTATCTAGGTTACCAGCATCAGATTCCTTATGCTAGTGCTCAAAGGCATGTTGCTGAAGCAATTCCATCTTACCCTAGATATGCTCAACCTGACCTTAATAGACAGCTGCCTTTTGTTGCAACTTTAGAATTACCAGATTTAAATCGGTTAACTAATGATCCTATCAATTATGCTCCTTGGTGACCGGTGATACCTCATAAATTACCCTCAGATATTCCTAAGTTCAATGGAAACCCTGGCAAAGATCCGTCGACTCATGTAATGAATTATCATTTATGGTGCTCATCAAATTCCCTAAATGATTATTCTGTTTGACTACGTCTTTTCCAGCGAACACTCACAGATTCGGCTGCAAAATGGTATATTGAATTACCGAGAGGTTATTTTGATAACTTCGCTGCGTTATCTACTATCATTTTGACCCATTGCTAGTTACCTATAAGATAGAAAATTGGAATGGAACTCTTGACCAACTTCAAACAGACCAATTCTATTCACATTTCTGATCATATTCATGAGTGGCATCGTCATCGACGAATGGTTAAGACATTTGTTCCTAATCAACTACTTGCTGAATGGTTCATTAAGTCCCTGTTACCATATATAACTGAAGATGTGGCTAAGGGTGGTGTTGTCACATAAGAGCAAGTTATCTCTCATGCCCAATATTTAGATTTGATTTACACTCAATCTGGCACACTCTATGAGAAAATTCCTAATGCGCTAAGATCTAATTTCAATGTTCCTCCTCAATTAAAGGAATCTCATGCCAGAGACAGCTTGATAGGCACTATAAACACACACAACACTACTGCATTTGATCTTGCTCCTACTTCCAAAATCAATGTTGTGTCATTTGACAAAGGCAAAAGTGACAAGCAACCAGGAAGTAAGAAAAAAGGGAAATCAAAGAAAAAGAAAACTTCTAACCCACAGGAAAGATCATCTGATCAACCGTCTGGACCTTGGACACCTCATTATCCATGCATAATTTGTAACGAGGAACACTTTGTTAGGGATTTTCCTCACCGCACTGAAGTCTCAAAAATTTTTAAGACTTCCAATGCATCAGCTGTGTTGACAGACCCATTTCCAAATCTGGACACTAATAGGGTTGCTACGGAAACAAATTCTAGTTCCCAAGTATTAATGTTATCCATCGCAAAACCTTCAACTAATATTTTGGTGTGAACGTGTAATAAAGATTATGGTAGTTAGGCCACTGATCAACCTACTACCTCGACTATGAATCCATCTACGGAATCAGTACCGCCTACTATTATTCCTAAATTGAGAATTAAGCCACCAAAGGGAGTAATTCATAAATCAACATATAATACTCGAGCAAGAGCTGCACAAAATTATAATATATTTGAAGATTTGGCTCATTCCCCTTTAGCTATGTTTGCTCTTGAGGTACTACAAAATTTTCCCTCCCAAAAACAGTCTTTATTGTCGACCATTGGTGGAATTGATCTGATTGATTCAAATCTTGTCGTCTTTAATCATACAGGCTATGTACCACAACTACCAGTAGAATTGGCATTCTCCATCCAAGTAAATGTTCTCAATCACCTTGTTCATCACACTATTATTGATGAGGGAGCATCTACGTGCATTATGTCTCTAAATTGCTAGAAGTCATTTGGCTCGTCGTGCTTATCTCAATCATCAACAACATTGAAGGCTTTTGATGGACATACATATAAACCTTGTGGTATTATTAATAACCTGCATGTTGAACAAGGGGGTAAAACAATAAATATTGATGTTGAAGTTGTTGACGGACCACTTGACTACAATATTTTACTGGGAAGGCCATGGGTATATACAATGACTACCATTTTTTCTACATATTTTAAAATGATTTCCTTTCCACATAAAGGTACTATTACAGTCATTAATTAACTATCCTTCTTTGCCTCTACTTCACAGGTAACTGGAAGCGTTTCGTATATTCACTTACCCCAAATAAAAATTCAGAACATTGGTGTAGGACTTTTAAAGGATTCCACTCTTATGGGAACCTTTGCATTACCACCACCTGCGACGTTGGCAGAAATTGCAAGCATAGAGACCTGCTACATGATCTCTTCCACTCTATCTGGCTTAAGGGAGAGTACTGGTGATTCTGAAATTTCTACGTTGGATGAATTTTTACTGCCCAACCCTATTGAGCTGGAATATCAATCAGTCTATTTGGCTTGGGCAGCAAATCCGAAATTAGCATCACCGAGTGTTTGGTTTGATCGTTCCTTGGATTTTGGTACACCATCTGATACATTTTCCTCACAATTTTTGACAGATGAAAATATATTGGAAGAAATGATGGCAGAAGGAGAACCATGGGAATATTATCATCATCGTTCCCATTTTCCTGATTATGAAGAAAACTATCTAAGTGAACTATATCACCCATCCATCAAAAATTTCTTTTCAAATTCTTTACCAATTAATGCAATCGATTCTGAACGTAATTTGTCAAATATAGAAGAGAAAATTTCTATTGACATTTCGACCAAACCTGGTGTTGTATAAAATATTCATGTTGGTGTATCTTGTTCTCCATTATAACTTGAATCATATCGCTCTTTATTTCTTGAATTTATTGATGTATTTGCTTGGTCTTACGAGTAAATGCTAGGCATTGATACTAGTATAGTTGAACACACTATTAATATGTATCCTGATGTCAAACCAGTGCGTCAATGGCTACGTCCTGTTCATCCGAAGAAAGCCGCTGCCATCAAAGAAGAGGTTGAAAAACTTTTGCGTGCTAGTTTCATTTACCCTGTTCCGCTAATTGAGTGGGTTTCCAATATCGTTCCTGTCATGAAAAAACAAGGAACCATTAAAGTGTGTGTCAATTATTGGGATGTTAATAATGCTTGTCCAAAAGACAACTATCCTACACCCTTTATCGACCAGATTATTGATGATTGTGCTGGATGTGAAATTTATTCGTTTATGGATGGCTTTTCTGGTTACAATCAAATCAATATCTGCCTAGATGATCAACATAAGACAACTTTTATCTGTCCCTTGGGCACATTCACTTATAGGAAACTTCCATTTGGTTTAAAGAATGTCGGGGCAACTTTTCAGAGAGCAATGGAGTATTTTTTCAATGACATCAAGCACATTGTTCAACCATATCTAGATGATTTACCAACGCATTCATGAAGTGGGGATGATCACCCAATGCATTTAACAACCACATTATTATGTTTCCCACACTACAAAATATGCCTCAATCCACATAAATGTGTGTTCTGCATTGTTTCTGGTCAATTTCTTGGATTCGTAGTGTCAAAAGAAGGAATTCTAATAGACCCAATGAAGGTTCAGGCTATTATTGATTTACCTACACCCTCAAATTTACTTCAGATACAGAAACTTCAAGGAAAGGCTAACTTCCTTAGGAGGTTCATTCCAAACTACGTCAAAATGGCTAAAAGATTTACTCAACTATTGAAAAAGGAGGTTCGTTTCCATTGGGACCAAGTTGCACGAGCTTCTTTTGATGCTGTCAGGGATAGTCTTGTCCAAGCATCATTAATGTATCCTCCTAATTATCAAAATGATTATTTCCTATATGTCACTGCGGCTAAAACGACCATCGCAATGGTATTGGTCCAAGTAAAAGATGGAATTGAACATCTGATATGTTATTTGATTCGTAATCTCAATGATATGAAAGTTAAGTATTCTTACGCGGAAAACCTAGCCTTGGCGGCTGTTCAAGCTGTCTATTGGGGTTCCCATGTTTTGGCAAGTTTGGCAATACCAAAAGATGAGACAACATCAAAACCAATTTCAAACCTTAGGATCTATCCCTCCTGGGTCCAGAGAGGGATCTTTCTATATAGGCAAAGGTATATGTCTTTAAAGCTCTGTTTAAGATTTTAGGCTACTTATAAGCATGAATTTATTCGTTTGTTTAATTGTTTGGTTGTTGGGAATTAGGAAGGAAGGGTTCAGTATAAGACAAGGATGAGAAAAGAGGATTTTAGGTAAAGGAGAGGTAATTCAGAGAACATTCGAGACCATTGGGCAATGGAGTTAGGAAAGCGTTTACTTGCTATTCAATATGCAGGATTTCAGTTGGGCTAGTCATCTAAAGCATTGGATCTTAAAGATGATAGTGTGGCATGAAATGGTAAGAAAGAAGGTGAAAATCAAGGAAACCTCCAAGGTGACCATTCAGGAATCAGATCCAGGGACAGGACATGCCATTAGATAGCTGTGATCCAAAACCTAAAAGGTTAACTCTTCAGACAAGGAAACATTAAAGATTGTAAATACAAAGGTGAAGGCCTGAGATCAGAGAGAGACTTTGAACTCTCAATGCTTCGACATCCAACTTAAGGGAATGTAGAAAGGTTCAATTAATCGAAAAGGACCCTAGTGAGATAGAATCAGCATCCTAAACCCCCAGTATCCCAATTATTTCAATTAAAACCCAACAAGAACATTTGAAGACAGATTCATCAATTCATACATTAGCTAGTAGTAGATTATAGCCACTACACTGGTTAAATTAACTTAAATCAGTACTCAGATAACACATAAAATAGAAAACATCGAAGGTAGGGAGAGAAGAAACATAGGGTACCATGCAAGGGTAAATCCTATGCCAGATTTTTTATGCATACCAGAAGAAATGAAATGTGATGAATTACAAAGGATAACAAAGACAGAGATAGAAAAACATCACCGCTGCTTTAAATCAGGATCCAAAGAAATGTGCTTGTCATATTAAAGAGCAACACTAGTCATGTACAATGTTGCCAATAGCTTGATACTTAGTCTGAAAACATCTTCCTCAGCTTATCTTACAACTTTACACAGAGAACTATATCTCAAAAAGAACAGCTTACAATTCACAGATTTCCGATCAACAACCCTTACAATGACTTTCTTCATGAGTTTTATAGCTGAAAGAGAGGCAGAGGGGGTAGATAAAACACTAAATGAATCATTAAAACAGAGTAGAAGAAGAGGGTTGAGGCCCATTCTATCTTAATGTCTATGCATTAATCTTCAGTACTCTTTGGAAGAGAGGGTGGCCTTTGACAGGCTGAAATTTACTCCAGGTATGTTCTTGATGTGCTTTCACTACAGTACTTGTAGTACTCTGGTGAATAAAAAAGGCCGATAAATGAATTCAAGGTCTACCATGCTACATAAAAAATGCTCTGATAGCATCAGGACTGCTGTCAGGGTGGAAATCTTCTCAGGGACACAATGTAAAATAAAGACAGTATGGGTACTGTGTCCTTTCTCGGGAGGAAACTTCTGTTAATGTGAAACATTGATGATATTGTTTTCTGTGCATTAGGCCTCATTAGGCCTTCTGTGATAATCATGAGGTCTTCAATCTGGTACATTTTCTCTTTAAACAATGAATCAAAGCTTAAATTCTTCAATTACAGGCCTTAAACTCTCTGATTATCCACTGATACTCTTTGTCGCTTCATTATTGTCTCTGTTTGCGAAATTGGGCTTTACTGGCACTGGAGAGGTTTTGTAGAGTTAATTTATGTACTTCGATGAAGACTTATGTCCAAACACCTTCCCAGGCACTCTTATGTAATCACAGGCTCTGAAAACATTTCATCTGCACCCTATTCCACTATAACAGTGACCATGAGCAATGGCAGTTTTCACCCCCTGTAACCTGCAAGAGCACACAAATCTGTTAAGAAATCCATGCAGTGGCAGGATGGATGTGGTGGAATGCCGTAATGATGGCAGCAAAATAGAAGAAAATGTTGTGGATGCAATGGAAAGCGGTGGAAAAATGCAATGAAACAGTGAAAATTGATCTGATGAAAGTTGGGTGAAATGAAAGAACTCTAATGTAAAACATTAAAATTTTAATGCTTGGCGGGATGATACAATTTAATGCAAAATACAAGGTTTGGACCTTTGAATGAAATACATAGAAAATGCATGGAAAACATATGAAATGGGCAGATATGGTGGGACTTGGTCATGGGCAGAGGGCGATTCAATTAGGACCGTCAAATCTCAGGAGGAGATCGATGGTTGAGATGGTCCAATGCAATGTTGCGGTTGCGCGATGAGAAATAGTGAATGGAACGTGAGATGAAATGAGGGCCATTGATCAAAATAGATCAATGATTAGGATCTGCTAATAGACCTTTAGGAAATAAAGAGGGGAAGTGGTTTTGGGAATGAAAACTGCCGTTTTCGCACTGCAAAAGCATGGTTTAGAAATTTCTCCAAAATCACGCAATATTGCTTGCTGCCTATCATGTGTCTTTTTAAAACCATTTATATCACGCAAATTTGGAGCACTAACCTCCAGATGCTGAAAAAATGTGAAATTACTGCAGGTCATTGGATCTAGGACCTTGAGATCCGACGGTGGGAGAAGGAGCGTGATCTGAGGAGGAGCATGGTCGATTAAAGTGTCGTCCGACCAAAGATGGTTTAATTGTGGGCCGTCAGATCTGAGGACGAACGACTGAGATTTACAAAGGGGATACACAAGTGGAGAGAATGGTTAGTGGGCGGGGGAAAATTGAGCCGTTAGATCATCAAGGATGGACGGTTGTGATCTAATCAGAGGGGAGCGATGGGAGGGCCAAAACTCTGATGAGTGATGGTGCGATTAGCTTTGGACCATCATATCCATGGGAGATTGACGGCTGTGATTGGATCAGAGGAGACCAATCGCGGGATACATGGCAGAATGAGGGCAAATCTTGGCTGTTGGTTCTTGTGGATTCAATGGCCAGGATTGCGTCGGAGGATCGCAATCGGGAGGGATGGAGGATGACATAGTTTAAAATTTACGATTGCGATTGGAGCGAGGATGTGAGGGTCATTGGATTAAAAGTGAATCGACAGTGGAGAAGGTCATTGGAGGTTTACAACGGAGTGTGATCGGGGAGCGATGGAATGAGTGTGGGCCGTTAGATCTATTCGGATCAACGGCGGGGATTATTTCAAAAGCCAATAAACCCAATACACTATCGCATCGGAAGTTTTGTTTTACAAAGAAAATAGGTGCTCCGACCATTTCTCTGATTGTCATAAGAAATTTGCAGGTTGGTGCTTGGTTTTAGTGCCCGGGCTTATGGAGGGGAAGTGGTTAGGGGTTGGCCGAAAGGGGCTTAGCCTACACATGGAAAAATATGGGTTTTTAGCCAAAAACAGAGCCTTTAAGGCTAAAATTAGGCTTTCGGTTGGGGAAAAAAGGGAGTTGCAATCAAATGAAAGGATTTCACTTGGTTTAAAAGGAAGAATTTGATGGTTGGGAAACTTAGGAAGGATTTTTGAGGTTAAAGGGGAAATTTCGCAAAGGGGAAAAAGGCCAAGATGGGGCATTTTGCAGAGATACAAGGGCAGACGAAGGCTCTTCAAAGCACAATTTTTTCACAGACAGTGAGGCTTTTTTGGATGGAAACAACAGTGAAGATATTTTTAAAGGAAACGAACACATAGAGGCTTCAAGGATAAGATATTTTCATGGGAAATGTATCTCTTGAAGGCTCATAAAACAATTTAGCCACCTGTTTGCTTGACAAAAAATTCATAGGTGGCTAACACTGTCCAAATATTTCACCATTATATCCTGCTCCGAAAAACAACAATAGTTTCAGATTGCAACCCCATGACCTACATCTTATCACATCAATTGCTGGGGGGCAAATATTCAAAATGGATTGTCATTTTGCAAGAATTTTATTTGGAATTCATCAAATCCAAGTCAAAGAAGTATTTAGTTTTGGCTGAGCTTCTCTGTAACCTTCCCTCTGATAGTAATGTAACTACGTCAGAACTGTCAATTCCCGACGAGTCTCTGTTTCTGATTGGATCATCTGATCCTTGGTATGGTGATTTCATCATTTATCTCCAAACCCAAACTTTTTGACCTAATACCTCTCGCATTGACCATCGACGTATTCGATACCAAGCCAAAGATTATCTGATCGTCAGCGATACACTTTATCGTCGTGGTGTCGATACCATTTTAAGGAGGTGCCTCACTCATGAGGAGGCCAAAAAAGTGTTAAATGATTATCATGTTGGGGCTTGTGGTGGACATTTATCTAGATTTGCTACCACGCAGAAGATACTCCGTGCTGGTTACTTTTGTCCTAATATTTTTCGAGATTTTATCCTCGCTGTCAGAAGTTGTCATGGATGCCAGATTTTTTATCGTAAAATCCGCAAACTGGAAGCACCAATGCATCCTGTCATCTCTACTGGACCATTTAAAAAATGGGGTATTGAGTTCATGACCTGTAACCCTCGTTCATCTAGGGGGCATGGTTATATTATTGTCGCAGTCGACTATTTTACCAAATGGGTTGAAGCGATGCCTACATTTAATAACACAGGACAGACAGCTGTATTGTTTTTCTTTAATCATGTTATTGCATGGTTTGGGGTCCCACAGGCTATAGTCACAGATCATGGAAAGAATTGTCGCAATCACATGATGTCTGAATTAACTGCCAAGTTAGGATTGTCACATGATAATTATACTCCTTATTATCCACAATCAAATGGACAAGTTGAGGCTATTAATAAAATTCTTAAACAAATGCTTCAATGAATGATAGGATTTCGTAAAGGAAACTGGCATTTGATCCTGTACTCTGCCTTGTGGGTGTATCAAACCTCGGTGATAAATGCAACCGAATTTACTCCTTTCCAATTGGTATATGGACTAGAAGCTATCTTACCAATCCAATGTGAAATATCATCGTTAAAACTAGCAATAGACTTGTTACCTGACACCTTAGAAGAAGAAGCATGTCTCCTTAACCTCATCCATCTAGATGAAATGCTCGTGAAGCCCAATTGGCCAATGAAGTGCATAAGAGATGTATAAAGGCACAATATGACAAAAATGTCCAGCCTTGCATCTACTCAGAGGGTGACTTGGTCCTTCTTTACGATCAAGAAGCTGATGTAAAGGTACAGGAAAATTTGAGCCTTTATGGCATGGCCCCTATATTGTCAAAAGAGTTCTTGCTAAGGGTGCCTATGAGTTAGTTGATTACGATGGAATTCCATTGGTGCAACCTAGAAATGGGTTGTATCTCAAACGTTATTATGCTTAATCATGAGCGTAGTAATATTTTGTATTATATTGTACATATGTTGTTGATTTGCATTCACTATCTTAATTTATTTTTAGATTTTTCTTGACATTAGTAATCCACTTTACATTTCATCGCAGATGTCTGAATCTTCGGAATAATTTGTTGGATATGCTGATGGTGCTAGTCATAGTACACAGAATCTATCCTCTGCAGTGTGGTCCATTTTCACTCCGAACAACGAGTTAGTGAGTTTTCAACGGATTTGTATTGGTATATCGACGAATAATATCGCTGAGGATAGTGCGTTGATTGAACTTCTCTCTAATGCCATTTCATTTGGTATTAACTGAATAATCATAAGGTTAGACTCACAACTTGTGGTACTACAACTTACTAATGTTTATACTGTTAGAAATCCAACACTTCTTAGATTATTCCTAAGAGTTCAACTTTTGGAAAGACTTTCTTATTTTATTCAATATCAACATATTTCTAGAAATTTAAACACATTAACTGATTCATTAGCTAATCAAGTTTTAGGCAGACATTTGCAACATCGATAAAGTAAACATTCACATCATTGAATAGGATTTCACAATAAACATAACAAAAAATCTGAAAACACATAGACAGATAGTTATAGGTTTTTACAAAATTTGTGCCCAAGACACATTGGTCATATGACCTCAAAACGTATGCAAAATGTCATAAGTAAACTAGTGGTGCTCATGGTAACATGCTATAGATCTAGCAATCCTATGAAGCAACTGCATCCAACAGTTAGGAACCCCAATAGTGTGTCGCTACAGTCGCATGAGAAGCTCTTCGAAAAGGCAATCCAAAATTCCGAAGGTCAATCCCTCTATGTGCTGCCGAAGCTCAGTCGGAGTCTCAGCTATTAGCCACCTATAAAATTTGTCATACCAAATGGTGGCTAAATCTTTCTAGCCTTCAAGAAACAATTTATCTCCAAATTGTGAGTTCTTGAAGTTTAAAGATCTTCATTATACTTGGGATTAATCTTCACTATTGTTTCACTTTGAAGACCTTAAGAACCTTGCTATTTACCAAGTCAAAAAACTGCTCAAGAGGCTGCATTTCATCCTCACATTTCTCCATTTTCACCCATATTTCCCTCACAAAATCCCTCCATGAACCTTCATTCTAACCTCTAAATCAGCCCTAACCCTCTTAAAACCTTATATTTCCCCTTTATCTGGTTTTAAAAAGCCCCCTTTAACTTATCAGAACATTGTTTTAGCCTTAAAAATCATTGTTTTAGGCCTAAAAGACATGTTCTCTACACTACATAGAGTTAAGCCCTCGAGGGCTTATATTTCTTCAAACCCCCATCTCATATAACCCTAGCCCCGTAACCGGGCGCTGAAATTCCTAAAAACCCCGTGTTATAACCTTTCCCTCTGTTTATTTTTTTCATTTTCAACATTATGGACGTCTAAAACAAATATGGACCATTGATCTCTGTGGATCAATGGCCATCGGGCTACCCGATCTCTACATTACCATCTGTCGTGCCTTCTTCCCTTTTTAACTTTTCTGCCTCTTTTTTCAATCTCAACCATCTGATAGATTTGATCCAACGACTGAGACGTAACCCGATGACCAAAATCCACTGGGGCCTACCATCCACTACATATAACACCCGCCCTATCAAACGCTACCACATGTTTTCCACTTTCATTCCCATCATGCAAATTTTTCATCGCGCTCGATCTGCGTCGTTGGATCTATCCCTGCTCATCCAACGGCCAAGAGTCCATATCGCGTAACTTTTTCCCCTGGAGTTTAACGCTCCAAAGTCACGCGATACAGGTGGTATTGAAAATCCACGTGTCGATCGCTAATGTATATTGCGTTCCAAAAGTTAATACCACTTACCCCCTCAGAGCCCGCGCGAAAACTGCTGTCAGTTTTTTCGAAACCACTTAACCTCAAACTCACACCATAATTCAAATTTTTGTTGGTTAGCTGTTCTGCCAGTTTTCGTTCCTTCTTCCACTACATTTCCTCTATTCTCAATGCTCCATACCATTTCCATCCAGCCTCTGTATCCAGTATAACCATAATCACAGGTTTTAAATAACGAACTTATTGTGTTGTGTAGGGTTTTCAAAGGAGTTATTCTGTATTTTTTCATAGTCACAGATAGGTGACTATATAAATCCAGAGTCATGATTTTGTGATTTATCAGCGAAGAAAGGAACATCGAGGTTTCAAACATGTTTTAAGCCAACTGGATCACGATCCAGGGTTTAACAGAAACCCCCCAACTACAGCAAAACAAAACAGTAAAGTGTATCAGTATGAAGCAATCAACGATGAAGAGATTAATGCCAAATATTGAACATCAGAACGCTAATCCACAGTTTAAAAGACATCAAATCAGGGTTAAAGCACGAAAACCCGAAGATGAAGATCAAAGGCTTAATTAAGCCCAAACATAGTTCAGAGAAAAATTAACAGTGTTTTAAGTTAACACAGAGAAAATATCAGTCAAAGAAAGGCCTCCACTGCCATATCAGAGGTCATTTAATCCTTCTCAGCTAGTGCCACCTACAGTCTCATAAATCAAAAAAAGGCACAGTTATTGCCTTAGTTAGTGATATTTTGTTAAAGATAGCCAGAGTTATTGCCAGTCTGTCTAACAGAGTCGAAAGTCAAAAAAATCTGCCAAGTGGATTAAATACTTAATATAAAAAAAATTAATACATAGGAAAGATTAGAAATCTTCTCTATTGAGCCCCTCAAAGGCAAAGAAGCATTAACTTGTATTAATTGAACTAAGAGACCCTATATTTTATTCCACCTCCTCTTTCTTCTATAAATACTTCTGAAGAAGATGCGTTGTTGGTTGGTTTTTGATGTAATACTTGTTGCTTGAAACTTTCTGCATGTAAATAGTTCTCAAAGGCTTTGAAGCTCTGTTTGTAATTTGAAGAAGTTAGGCTGAGAAGAGAAGTTGTTGCTGTTCTGAAAACATTGGACTTGAAGTATGTAATTGGACTTGACATCAATATACAAGCTGATTCATGGGATCCTGGTCTATACCATTGGTGATGTACCCTTTTTTGTACTTTTTTTCCTTCTGTTTTCCATAAACTGTCCATTTTTCTCTGATAAAGAACAACAAATATAGAGCTAGGATTTACTCTTTGAAGTACCCTACTCTCACTGATAAGCTTTATCTTTATGTTTTCCTCCAATTGTCTATTTAAGAATGATCTAATACAATCTAAATAGTTAAGGAATGTTGGTGAGCCCACGTATTACTGCCTAAAACTTTAAACATTGTTTTTGAATGATATTTCCATAACATGCTAAGTAGAGTTAAACTAGGAAAGTCTATGGTTTGCCCTGTCTTCTAGTTCTTCCTCAAAAGGTGGTTTGAAAGTTTCCCTAAGAGTATGCTGAAAGCAGGTCTGGATTTTAATGACATCTAACTTGATCTTAAGCTGCACTTTGTTTCTTATGTGTTTTCATCCTTTCTAAAAGTAGTCAAGAGGATTACTGGATTTTTTGTCTGAAAAGTTGGCTCTAGTACAAGTTTGTCCAAAGAAGTCTATAGTTAGCCTTGCCCTTTGGTTTACCTCAAAACAGTTGCTTGAAGGCTTTTTCTTGTTTAGCAAAGTTAATTAATTCTTGATTGAGTTGTTAGCTTTACTTTGTTTCTCAACATAATTTTTAATGTTCCATTCCATCATTTTATCTAAAGAGATCTTTTGTTATAGATGACTTGCCCCATGGACTACTCTTGAAAATTGTTTTTCAATTAAAACCTTTTGTGACTCCATATCCCAATGGATTAGGTATTGTTTCATACTTATCCTATCAATCGAACCTTGTTTTGATTACTTACACCTTCTCCCCTTTGGAACTCTTTCATTTTCAGGACTTTCCTCAACTAAAGATCACTCCCAACCAAACAAAATAAAATCTTGCACTTAATAACTATCCTAATATCATATTTTGAGCCTTAAAGATAAATCAATATTTAAAACCTATATAGAGAGATCCCTCTCTGGATTCAGGAGGGCTAGATCCTAGAATCCCAAAGTGGTTTGATGTTGTCTTGTCTTTTAGTCTAGGCAGAGCTAAAACACAGGAACCCCAACATACTGGCGACTCCGCTGGGGAAATTTGGGTAGATTACCTCTGATACACTCTTAGAAACTTAGAAATTCCCTTAAATCAATAATATTTGGTGTGATTAGCTAGCTGGCACCAACATACTGGAGCCTGCTGTGGGATCATTTTGTAGTAATAGATAACTTCACAACTCAGAAAACCCCTGTATCACATGCATCAAAAGTATGTCCAGAATGGTTATTGATTGTTGATGGTGAACAACATTCAAACCTTGAAAACAAGTAAAAATCCTTCACCTGGTGACTCCACTAAAGATCATTAGGCCTGCTGATTTTCCTTGGTTTTCCAAATACTCCACTGGGAAACCCTTTATCATAATATCATTTGAACTCAGTAAAGAATACTTTGAGGATTAAGTTTTCTTGTCAAAGAATAGTTGGCCTCTTAAAGATTGTTATATTTGGCTTAAACTTTTCTGAATAGTGGGTCTAAAAACACAACATTGTGGCTTCAAAAAGAGTTTATACCAGGAGACATCCTAACCCAAATCCTCTTGAGATAGTTGATAATCCTAAAATAATCCTTAGGAAATCCCCTAAGGTTAAAGATCCAACTATTGTCAGATCAGTTGTAAGAGCTAACTCCTTTCCTGGAAACCTTGTAGCTCTTGGAGATACCTAAGTTGACTTACCTATTTCAAGAAATTTACCAAGAACTAAGTCATTTAGTGGTATAGATCAGTTTGAATTTGAGCTTTCTAGTTCCCCACAACATAGTGGTGACCACAGTGATAGTTGAGAAAACCATCCTTCTACACCTCCTGATTCTCATTATATTCAGAATTTTGGCTTCTCTCATCCTAGATCTTCTCAACAGTCTCTTGCTGGTCCAAGTACTTCTACAATCCGTCCATCCATTGTTCAAAACACTCCATTCCACCCTCTCCCTCCTTTCATAAATCCTCCACCTATCAATCCTCCATTTGTTCCACCACCTCCTATCATGGCAACATGGTATACTCCTCTAGTCCTTCCTTTACCTTTAGTCAATCTACCACAGGACTATCAATCCAAAATACCATTGTATGATGCCAGTAGTTCCACTACTACTCATTAACATGTGGACAAAATGACTGACTACTTTACCAAATGGATAGAAGTCATCCCTTCTAGGCAAGCCACAGACTCTGTTAGCATAGAATTCCTTGAAAATCATATCCTTTCTAGATTTTGCTGCCCTAAAAAGATCATCACTGCTAATGCTGCTACATTTGGATCTAAGAAGATGGTGGAATTCTGTCATAAATATCAGATTACATTGGGCCAGTCCACTACTTATTACCCTCAAGGTACTGGGTTAGAAAAATCCTCAAATAAAGTTTTGGTGAATATAATCAAAAAGTTGCTGGAAGACAATAAGAAATCATGGCACAACAAGCTAGTACATGCATTATGGGCTGACAGATTAACACTTAAGAAATCCATTCACTAGAAAGTTTGGCCCAATTTCCGACGGCCACTTCGTCGCTATTCCGACACATGGTCGTTGCAAGAGCGACAGTTTGAGGATGGATAAAACGTGGTTCGCCATGCCGTCACAATTTCGATGCCTCGACAAAGTGTCGCAATACCGACACTTTTTCCGTCGCTTCCAAACAAGCGTCGCTCTTCTGACGTTTCCCAAACCATCATTGTTCCGACGTTTGTAAACTGTTGCAATTCCGACGAAATGTGGTTTGACATTTTGAACATCGCTCTTCCGACGTTTGTAAACTGTTTCAATTCCAATGAAATGTGGTCCGACATTTTGAACGTCACTCTTCCGACGTTTTTAAGCTGTTGCAATTCCGACGCCATACAAAAGTGTCGCAAGACCGAAGCTTTCCAGAAGCATCGCAATACCAACACATTCCAAAGGCATCGCAATATTGATGCTAGGAAGAACTGTCGCAATATCGACGGATGTCACAAGACCGATGAAAATGGAAATCGTTTAAAACGTCGGAAGACTGACGCTTACAAAGCGTTGGTATACCGACGGCGGGTTCAATTTTAAAAAAAAATGAAACTTTAAAACATGACAGTAAATCTCCAATATTTGTTATGAATTGTGGGCATTCCAATTGTTATGAACATAATTCGACCGTGAAATATTAATATAATAAACCACTCTGCAGCGCTTCGACTATAAACAATCATATAAACATGGCTCTGTATTTCAAAAAATAGGTTTAAAATAGAAATAGGGCAAAAAAAAAAAATTCCAATTGTTATGAACATAATTCGACCGTGAAATATTAATATAATAAACCACCCCGCAGTGCTTCAACTATAAACAATCATATAAACATGGCTCTGTATTTCAAAAAACAAGTTTAAAATAGAAACAGGGCAACATTTTTTTTTCCAATTGTTATGAACATAATTCGATTGTGAAATATTAATATAATAAACCACCCCACAGTGCTTCAACTATAAACAATCATATAAACATGGCTCTTTATTTCAAAAAACAGGTTTAAAATAGAAACAGGGCAACATTTTTTTTTCTCCAATTGTTATGAACATAATTTGACCATGAAATATTAATATAATAAACCACCACGCAGTGCTTCGACTATAAACAATCATTTTTTTTTCACTAGAGAAAAAACGTTGTTTTGAATATATTATATGAAGAAAAACAATCCATGAAGTCATTACATTTTCACATGTGAATATTGGAACCCAAATATCCATCCAGAAAAGTGGAAGTCCCACCCCAGACAATGATAGAAAAATACCCCATGTCACATACAGGGACATGATATAAAACCTAGTAACGGTCCACATGGAGATTATCGACAATTTGAGAAAGCATCCAAATATTCCCGAGACATCTATAAGAAAGTGAAATAGCAGTATGTAGAATAGTAAAGCAACAGATAGAGTACCGACGTCCATTGTTCCAAATACAAATTAAAGTACCCAAAATCCTTGAACAGAGAAAAACGCTAATCATGTGAGAGTGTGATATGTCCAAAATATAAAAAGACCATCAGACCATATCAATAAACCAGCAACGTAGACCAACATCGCTAGTTTTGAAGGCAGAGTGATAACCTGTCAACACATAAAATAGTATCATAAAGCGGATACAGGAAATGTGCAGAGACATGTACTGTTGATATACGCCTCACACAAAAATCATCCATGATAGAGAAAAAATATGTATAAACCCAGGGTCGATTGTATGTTCTGGCTCGCTTGTTCCCGGAAATAAAAACCATCTGCAGAAACCCAGGCTCGCTTGTAAGATCAGGCTCGCTTGATTCCAAAATTGGTAACCATCTGTTGCATCCGAGATGTAAGGTTCAGGCTCGCTTGTTTCCATTAGTAGCCCGCTACAACATCCACCTTGTTCATAGCAAAAAGGTTCTTGTAGATATACAGAGAAAGAGTATAATACGTAGACCATATAAACATGGCTCTGTATTTCAAAAAACAGGTTTAAAATAGAAACAGGGCAACATTTTTTTTTTCCAATTGTTATGAACATAATTCAACCGTGAAATGTTAATATAATAAACCACCCCGCAGTGCTTCTACTATAAAAAATCATATAAACATGGCTCTGTATTTCAGAAAACAAGTTTAAAATAGAAACAGGGCAACATTTTTTTTTTCCAATTGTTATGAACATAATTCGACCGTGAAATATTAATATAATAAACCACCCCGCAGCACTTCGACTATAAACAATCATATAAACATGGCTCTGTATTTCAAAAAACATATTTAAAATAGAAACAGGGCAACATTTTTTTTTCTAAGTAAATTTAATCTATTAACAGTGATAATAAAATTACAGCATGACCGAAGTCAAAAAAATTGCCCAGACTTATGGCAAATTTGTCATCAAAAAATCAAAAAAGAAGACTGCCCTCATACGGGGAAACCAGTCTTGAACGTTTACAGAATTCAAAAATATTATAGAGGTCTAGCACAGTAATATAATCTAAAACAGGCCCAATTAAGTGGGCCGCGAAGAAAGAAAACCAAATTAACCAAACTACTCCTCCGGTGGTACCTCGACGATTCAGCACCATCCTTCGGAAGGTCCAGGATTGCCAGGTGCTATCTCCACATTCATGCCACCGCTCCCCTCCTGAAGGCCCGAATGCTAGCCAGCTTTTTCTGAGCTCAGACCTGCTGGACGGGTGCATTGTTCCTCCACTTGGGCCTCCTCACGGAAAACCATGGTGATTGAAGCTATGATTCGTGGGCGGTTCAGAGAGGAATTAAAGGAAAAAAGCGCAGTGCACGTCATGGGAGAAGGTGAAACGATGGGGAAATGAGGAGCATGGGAGCCCATATGGTAGCCAGATCCTAGAACCCGACCACGCCCACTTCTACTGTTTGGATAGTGACCTATCTAATAAATCACCGAACTGGGAAGACGACTCAGTCGAGGGGCTGGAGGGAGCGCACAGGGGTTGACCTCTAGTGCTCCCCATGCGGTAGCGCATCCTTTGACGCAGGCGAGGCATGGGTGCAGTCTTAGCAATGGGCACAAGACAATACAGAGAAGCAGGATTCCAATAAACCGAGCAAGACAGACACAAACTAGACCGAGAGAAATGCAGATTTTCACCAAGGTCTAAACAACAGTTCAGCTGGCCACTTCTCCTTCTCGTCACGGTGAGCAGGTAGTGTAACCCAGCAACTGGAGAGCATCTGCAATTCAAAGGTTGCGGCTCATCTGAAAAACCATAGCGAAACGCCATTTTATCGACCCGACTGCAATGGCATCGAAGAACGCCCGTCATAATTAATTAATCTCTCATTAATGAGAGCCGAAGGCCGGATCATATTGGAAAATGCAGAATCGGTAACATGAGTGGAGGTTCGATCTTGAACAGTGTTAAAACTTAATGCGATTTGATGTGAAAACCTTGGAACTTAATTGAACAGCATTAAAACTTAATGCGATTGATATGAAATCGCCACATCCATGTCCCATCGCCTTAAATGCCATCGAATGCACCCGCATCCGGGAACAGAGAAAAATTTGATTGAGGACATGTGGCAGAAATTGATTGGAGCAGATCTTTGTTTGGGCCACTCGCATAGTGGAAATCCAGAATCGAAAAAGATTAGGGCGAATTTGATAAGAAATTCACGTCACAACTCTCCCTCCGTACGCCAGCCCAACTTCAGACCCAAAAAAGATTAGGGCGGAATTCAATTGGTTTTCACGTCACAAAATTGGCCGACATCAGCAGGCTATTTTGGAACGCGAATTTGGTTTTAATTATGGTTTATCATCGTTTGAAGTCCGGCAGGCTCGACTTAAATACAATTTTGTTTGATCCCATCTTATAAAATTTGTGTTGGTTTTCTTTGATAATACAAATATTTATAATAAATCACGGGAATACCACACTAAACATGTGGAAAAGTTATATAAATTATTGAGAACAATCATTTTTATGTAAAAATATCCAAATGTGCTTTTGGGAAATAGGAATTCGAGTATTTGGTTCATATTGTTTTAAATGAAGGAGTGAAGTTGGAGCCTCAAAAGATGCAAGCTATTACAAAATGACCTATTCCTAAGAAAATCAAGGTTCTTAGAAGATTTTTTAGACTTACATGATCTTATTGATAATTTGTTAAGAATTATGCATGCATTTCAAGTCCACTCACATATCTCTTGAAGAAAATATCATTTATATGGAATGATGAGGCTACTTTGGCATTCTCTCTTTTAATGGATGCCATGTCTTCTACACCAACATCGGTTACACCTACTTTTGGTAAAACATTCATAGTAGAGTGTGAGGCACTAGGACAAGGAATTTACGTAACATTAACACAATAAGGGATATCATTGGCTTTTAAAAGCAAGGAATTCAAAGAAAATATTTGGTGAAATCTACGTGTGAAAAATAAATGGAAGCAATATTACATACAATAAAAAAATGGGGATAGTATATCATTGGGAGGTACTTTAAAGTCAAGATATACCATGATAGCATAAAGTATTTTTTGAAGCTATGATTTTCATTAGAAGATTAACAAAAATGAGGAAAAAAAATGCAAAGTTTTAATTTTGAGATAATCTGCAAAAAGGGTAAGGAAAATTTAGTACATGATGCTCTTTCTAAAATAGAAGAGGCCTCAAATTTATATCCAATTACATTTTCTATTCCTAGGTGGCTAGAAAAAGCTTGCCATAATGGAAAAATGACAATAGTACTAAACAAAAACTAAAATTTATAAAGGATAGGATGAACTCTATGGAGCATTGGGAGTGAAAGAGAGATATACTTTGGTGCAAATGTAGAATATTTTTATGCATGCAAGCATATTTGAATAAAAAAATATTAAGGGAGTCCCATGTCTCTCTGATGGTAGGACGCAGGGTTCCTTAAAACATCTCAAAGGATCAAAAAATATATTTTTGGAAGGATTGAAGAAAGATATTCAAAATTTTGTAAGAGAATGTCAGGTTTGCATAATAAATAAAAGAGATATAGTAAAATCTCTAGGGTTACTTCAACCATTCCACATACATATTCGAAGACTAGAAGATATATCAATAGACTTTATTACAGGGTTACTAAAATATAAAGGTAAGTATTACATTTTTGTGGTCATTTATATAGACAAATTTCGTAGATTTTTTTTGTAGAGCTCAAAGTACATAAACAACAAGCCAAGTGGCAGAAGTGTCCGTGAAAGAAATTTACTTGTATTGAAGATCACTATTCTAGGAATAAGGAGTTATTTTCTCCAAAAATGACCCTAGCCAAACATTGACAATGCATCAAGGATATCTTTCTATGCTTCATAAGTACATATGTTCTACTTCTAAATCATGTCTTGGAAGTGGTTGTTTTGCTAGAAATTATTCACCAATTGGTTTCATACCAAAGTATTTTTCTCATTTTCAGCATCCAATACATGAAAAAGATAATGGTTTAAAACAACATAAATATTTGAAATTTTGCAAGAATTGTCTAGCACACTTTGAATATGAATTTTGAAGTCAATTGCATGATGCTGTATAGGATCAAGTGTCATTTTGAATACCAAATGTTTCACAAGAAACTTCTCAACATGCTACCCTGCAGTAAGGATTAAATGACAATATTGCATCAACTATTTCCATAATAAAAGTGCACCTCAGCCATAAGACTAAACAACTACAAATTTTGTAGATCTAACAAGACCACACAATCAAATGTATTCCACAAGGCCAATACTGTATGAAAAATGAAAAGGAGTTTGCAACCAAAAATACCTTAGGAAACTAATTCAGGTAGATACACCAAACCATCAGCAAAAAGGAAAACCAACCTACTCAAAAGGCAAGTGTTTACCTCCTTTGACAAAATTTTGAGTTCCAAAACAAGGGCCTTTATTGTCTTGCCAATGCCCCAAGTAATTTGAACGGGGTTTGCACCTGCTGCAACAACCTAAAAAAAAAGGTTTCATTTCAAATTATTTTCCACAAATTTAAGATACAACCATTGTCAGTTTTGTATTTCCTAAAAAGCTCATAAATTTTGACAAAAGAACCAATTTTTTTTAATACCTGATATCAATTTTTTCACTCAAAAAATATCTTAGACTCAATAAGCCCAACCCAAAACTAAAAAACCAAACACCATAAGACACTACAAAAATGAATAGATGATCTTAATCCAGTACTATCGACAAAAAGTTACCTTTACACCCTCACTTATTAAACCCTGTGTTGTTGAATTTTAACTTCAACTGCTGCAGCAGAAGGACGGATGCATCAGCAACATTTTTTTTTGGAGGTTGCTTGCATGCCATCCAGAAATTTAATTCAGCATTTAAAATTCCTGCAAGTTTTTTTTGTAGACGGCCACAGCCATATTTCTGTACAGGATTGTATTTAAACACAACAGCCAACATTAACGCAATTCACCAACGAGAAATTAAACAAACAGAAATTTACCCGACAGTTTTGTAAATTCAAAAGGAGGACACGTGGAGCATTAATATTGGATCGCATGAAATTGAAGGGAATCTGAAAACCTGAAAACCGGACCCGAATTTTTTATAGGGCACATTGGATTGAGAATTCGAGTTAAAATTAGGCAGACGTCAGCATCCCATTTTGGAACGTGAATTTGGTTTGAAATTCAATCTATTCAGACTTTTGAAGTCCGACGGAAAGGGTTCTTTAATTTTTTGATAGTTTAATTTTATGTATGCTTTAATATATACATATGTTTTAAACATATGTTATATATATATCATATGCGAAATGAAAGGTGGGCCATAGAATTTAGTTTTAATTTTATTTTTTTAAAAAGAGGGTTTATTATAATATGTTTAATATGTTACGACATATAAAAATAAACAGGACAAAAAAGCTTGGTATTTTTTTTATAGACAGTACGTAAATTTTTTATTACACAGCAGTGTGTAAAAAGTGAAAGACTGAGTGTAACTTTTTAAGTGTGTCTGCACAGCAGTGCGAAAGTGAAAAACACAGCAGAGTGTTTTAGAGATAGAGTATGTTTGTTTTGAATAGACAGTGAGTTGGTTTTATGCACTGTGTTTTGTAGTAGTCATAATTTCGTAATCCCTCTCAGTGAGGAAGAAGTGTAATAGTTTTTTTTTGAGTTATTGAAGGGAATAGAAGTTTGTTTTCAAAGTATTGAAACTCTGTCTCCTGTCAAAGAAATTTTTATTTTCTCTCTGTTAGAGGAAGGAAGATTTATTCTCCATTCATTGTTCTGGAATTTTTCAATATTCCACATGTGCAAGAACAACAGATGTTGTGGTTCCATCCCCAGCTAAATCATTTGTCTTTTCCATAGCTTGCCTTACTAACTTGGCCCCAATATATTCAACTGGTTCCTCTAATTCAACCAATAAAAAGGCCAAAACCATAGCATTGAAATACATTTCATTACATTGTCAATAACAATAAAATTTGACTCAGCCATAACCCTTTCCTTTTATAGTTGTGAAAATATTTATGCATTACTCTAATGTGGCTAGTCCATAGGCCAAGTAGACCACTGGGTAACAAATATGTTTCCTTTCACCTTTGAGTTTTTAAATTATGCCTACCAAATCTAAGACATTTAAGAGGGGGAACTAATACAACGTTAAAAAGAAAACCAAAGCACACATCTACAAATTACCTCCTTAGCTACTGTCACACCATCATTAACTATTTTTGGAGAACCATGCTTGCTCTCCAAGACAACATTTTTCCCTTCGCCCCAAGGGTGACTCCAACAAGATCAGCAAGTTTGTTCACACCGCCTGCAAGACAAATTGACAATGCTTTCGGTAAGTGTGCAATTGAATGCCAGACCATATGCCAAAACAAACCTCCATGAAAAATTAAAATAAAACATTAAAATCGAATATAAGTGGACAAGGAAAGATCCACCGCAGTGAAGTTTCACGTGCAGGTGACCTTCCTTTAAACATAATTTTTTCTTTGACCTGCAATTTTTTTGTCACTGAGCCATCCTTGTTGAAGTACAACTCCTTTTCCATAGCTCTTGTATTAACTACCTTCTCTTTGTCACATAATCTCATAGTCCCTCTTCTGCTTGAGCGATTAAAGGAAATGGGTGAAGAAACTGAAAGAGAAAACAATTGTCTACCATAATTATCAAACATTGCACCCAACTTCTTCCCCTTTCCATTGTTACCCAATGAGGTAGATGTGGCAATTGTTGTCATACTGCCCAAAGCAGAGGCCATCTTCTCTTATGCTGAATATAGAATTACAAGATCTTCATATTAGTATGAACCATAAAAAACATGACTCCCATTGCTAAAAACCACTTTTAAGTTGTAACAGGCAAACTAAACAACTATCACAACTTTTGGCAACTTCTGGAGCATTAAGAGAGAAAAAACCAAAGAGAAATACAACCACAATCCTCATTTTAATGAGACCGGACTATATATTTGCATTAAGATAATAGAAAGAAATCACGACTATATTAAGGCCAGCACAAAACAATCTTTAACCGGTGTCTCTCGTGGCCTTCAGGTTGCCATGCTAGAGGTTGCATATTTTTAATTTAAATTCTTGACCTCTCGTGCCCATCTATGAATGCATCCAATGGGATATCTACATCAAATGCTCCTTTATATCCCCGAAAACAAATTCCCTACTACAAGAGCACCAGTATTGATGGATCACCCCACACCATCCCACCCACTAGAAACGGTGAAAAAGGAAACCCGAGAAAACTTCTAAAATATCTCAGGATGACTATATGGGTGGTTCTTATGAATCAACCAACCATTCAGAGCATTCTCATCAATCCAAACCATGAGTATTATGTGACGATATTCAAGCAGGCACTGAATCATATTTCTGAAGCTATATTAGAGAAACCCTAAACTCTCACTGAAAAAATAAAAATATACTCAGCAACAAAGATGATCACACTCTAGGTAGCCCTAGAGGCTATTTGGGGGTGATGAGTCCAATAGGTCCCAATGAACTGTTGCCCTCGCCGAGGAATACTATTGCAGTGGAATTTGATACTATTTTGGATGTTGAATTCCACGATCCTAATCGAAACCAGTACCTTCAGCTCCAGTACATGTTCACAAAAGAGGGTGCCATAGTCATTCATGCGTGCAGAGAGGGTGAATTGCAGGCATTGCGACAGGAGGTGTTGTTGTTGTTGCATTAGCCACTAGATTGTTTATCTAGTTCTGTTACAAGCATAAAGTATTGAAAAGGACAGACAAATTTAGTTCAAATATTATGAAATTGCCTCGGAAATTCTCCTACAAAGAGCTCAAAAATGCTACGAAAGACTTTTTTTTAATGTGATTGATAATCGATAATTGCAAGCAAGGGTAATCCCCTTATGAAACCCAAATTTCTGAGCATTTTCTAAAACCTAATGACAAAGTCATTATAATGAAAAAGCGCCTAGGTCCATATTACATCCAAATCTACCAAGCACCAAGATCTATAAAAAAATCCATAGTATCCGCGAACTAAGAAGAAGAGGCAGAAAATGTATTCTGCTTACCTGTTCGAATAGTGGTTGGGGCTTACGTCACGGCAAAATTTGACAGAGCCCATGTAGCATTTCTTATCATTGAAATTCTGGTAGTATCATTCAACTGGGCAAGCACATGCCTCAGAGCTCCATGACTGAGGGCAAGATCCCTAAATGTTTCAGAGTCTCCAACAATATTTCCAAAAGCCCAAACAGCCTTACACAAACACCAGTTGAACTCAAAGTTGGGTACTAGTTTTTTAAATCAAATTCCAAAATTACAGACATATAAAGATAGTTGGGAAGAATAATTTTATGCCTCTAAAATAAACGTGCTACCTATTCTCGAACATTATCATTCCCAGAGGTAAGAATTTCCATAAATATAGGCAATGCCCTGTAATCAATCACAACCTTTGTATTCTCAGAGGTTCCTGAGACTATATTAGTCAAAGCCAAAGCTGCTTCAAACTGCATTATCAATCACAAGGTATCACCATCAAAGCTATAATTTTAAGATAACAATTTATCTACCAGTGAAACTATAATTTTAAAATAGATACACCTAGTGATATAGACACCTAGTGAGAGTAGAGCTTAGGAAATTATAATAAGAATTATTACAAGATATCACTCACAGTGCAGTTGATTGTTCATTGTCTGTTATAACTATAATTTTAAAAAAGAGACACTTAGTGATATAGACAACACCAAGTGAGAGCATAGGTTATGAAATTATAATGAGAATTATTTCAAGATATCATATTACTCATAGTACAGTTAATTGTTTATTGTTTGGTGTAATAATTGTTTATTATTTATAAACACAATCAAACATATTATGAGGTACGGTGATGAAATTGACAACGGTCTCATAACAAACCATAATGGGCACATCCCTTGGCAAGATAGACTCTGAATAAGAAATAAAGCAAAACAAAGTGATTACTTATAGGATCATAGGCTTCCTAAAGAACAAGATCCAGATCGAGTAGCATCTGTAACCCCTAAAGCAACACCTCTCTCTGCAAGACGAATCGCTACATCTTTCATATTTAGTCTAGCAAATTTTCTAAGCTCGTCACGAGAAAGAGGATCAAATACAACTATCTCATCAAGTCTATTCAATAGCTCTGGCTTGAAATGTCTTCTAACCTGCAAAAATATTCAAAGGCATGTCAAAGCACTACAGCCAACTTCGTGATAAACTTATATGAAAAATATGCATACACAGAGTCCAGGAGAATCAAACGGCAGGTGTATTGGCAGTTGCCGAAATGCAACAACTAAAACGGCAGGTGTATTGGCAGTTGCCGAAATGCAGCTACTAAACCGGCAGGTCTGTCGATGGTTGCAGGTGTGTGGATTGTTGCTGGTATTTTCAAACCGATTCCATGTGTTCGCCACCTATAAAATTTGTTACAGCAAAAGGTGGCTAAGACTTTTTGAGCCTTCAAAGAAAAAATTTTATGACTAAAAAGTGTTGGCTCTTGAAGACTTTTGAAGGCCTCCTGCCTCTGTCCTAATTTTTACCATTGTGCCTTTTCCCCATTCAGAAATCTTGCTGATCCCCAAGACAGATTACTGCTGCAAGCACCTTTTCCCTAATCCCCTTCCTTCCCTCAAAATACCCCTTGTTTAGTCTTTTTTCCCCTTTTCCCTCTATCGTTGCCCATTTATAGCCTTGAAAACCATTAAAAAACCATAAAAATCCACATTTTTGGACATATATGGGTCTTAGCCCCTTCCTGCATAAACCCCCGGTCGTAGGATCCTCCATGTAACCCGCGGCCCCGTAGACGGGCGCCTAGCCATATTATATATATCCCGCCCCGAAAATATTAAAAACCTTATGTTATTTTCAAAACTTTGGGTTTGTAATTATTTTCTATTTTTCCGCCGGTTTGAAGTTTCAGTCAATCCACATGATCAATATGATCTA
This sequence comes from Pinus albicaulis, assembly GCA_034641835.2. Lineage (NCBI taxonomy): Eukaryota > Viridiplantae > Streptophyta > Pinopsida > Pinales > Pinaceae > Pinus > Pinus albicaulis. Next base: position 1,041,505,947 of record CM076570.1, on the reverse strand, counting down.
CAGATCGACGATGCGGAGTCCATCTCCTCGGTAGTCCCAACCATCCACTCACAGATTGCAAAACCAGGCAGTTTTCATCACACCACTTCCAAGAGCGTGGCAGTTTCTTTCATTTCGCAGCGATTCCATACGCTGGCCGACACGTGTCCCGGGCACTGTTCACCAAACCGTCGTCCATCGCGCATTAAACATCAGACGTGGACCCCACGCGATATTGGCATCCACCATCTGATCTGAGGCCGCCCATCAGATGGCTATCACTCACCGAAGATGCCCGACAGTTAACCAGACTACGGCGCAATGGTAACAGCATCTCCGTCGGGTCCATATTTCATTGCCCTGATTCGTCGCCCCATCAACATGTTCTGCTTTGACTTTCCTTTCTTCACTCCTGACCGTCGATCTCTGCACGATTGACGACCCTGATTCAAAGTCTTCTATCGCCCTCTCTTTGACTCCTCTAATCAAATCCCAACCATTGGATGATGCCATCCAACGACCACACTCTCTCCATGCGCCTTCTAAAGTAGTCAGCATATACATGCAGGATTTTATAAAAAAAAATTGTATTTTTTAGGATTAATGGTTTTTCCGCCATGACTGAATAATTTGCAGAGGCAGAGAGTGACGATCCTCACGCCTCTGATTCAGCAAAAGAAAATCCTTCGCAAGGTCTAAAAATTCACGTTTCATCGGTGGTTCATCAGGCATTGATGGCATATTAACCATGCGCAACCCTGCACACCAATGAAAAACACAGTAAATCAAGCATAGTCAGAGAAATATCAGTGCCGAAGATAAAATATATCAAGACAGAAAATTGAAGACAGATCTACGGGGATTACGACCAGCAAATGATTATCAAAAGCCCGATTCCCGATTAAAACACGGTTAAAGAGGAAAATCATAAAATTTCATCAGACAGAGAGTTTCCACCACCACATCAGGGGAAAATTGATCCCCCAGCTACCACAGAGCCACCTACAGCCTCAAAGTAATCAAAAAGAGGCCGAGTTATGACCAGACCTAGAGAATTTGCATCAATGCGGCTGAATAGTTAATTCAACCAAAGGAACTTATTGTAAACTGACAGCAGAAGTTATTATGAGGATAAAAAAGAGCCTTAAAGTCAACAAATCCTTTCCAGCAAGCTTGATAGTTAATATAAACCAATTAATACAGGAAAAATATCAGAATGTTCTCCATTAAAGCCCCTCAAAGGCCGAGAGACAGTAAACTGTATTAATTAAACTTAGAAGATATTTTATCCCATTCCACCTCCTCATTTCTTCTATAAATACTTCTATAGAAGATGAGCATTTGTTGGTTGGTTGTTGTTTGATCACTAGTTGTAATATTGAAACTCTCTTAAATAAATACATAGTCTGTTGAAATTGAAGAAGAAATTGAAGTCTTGGAAGCTTTGATGATGTTGTTGCATGCTTGTTCCTGAGAAGGCTCTCTCATTGGATCCATGAGCTTGGCTCTTGGTGAAGTATTATGAATTGTTTGATGTTTTCTCCTATTTTCATTCTATTCCATAATATCTTACTATAGTAGGTTGAAAGTTTTAGGCTAAGAAATGACTCCTAGAAGCACTTAGACCTGTTCATCCTTCACTGTTTAAATTTTTTCTTCTGTTGAAGTATTTTAGAGTCTTTAATCTCTCTCTTTAGTCTTCATGCTCATTTATTTCCGTAATAGTTCGAAAAGTTGGTTTCAACATGATTTATGGTTTTCCTTGCTTGTCTGCTGCCACTTAAAAACTATTATTGAAGTCTCTCTTTGAAGTTTCTTGTTTACAGCGAATCAAGGAGGTCTGTTCCGATCTTGCCCTTTTTCCTTGCTTAAACAGTTGCCTTGAAGGTCTTTATAGTTGAAATCATAGATGTGTTAGGTGTTCCCTCTTCTATGGCTCCAATTATTACACTACAAGAAAAAATCACATTGGTGAGGGTCATGCTTATGACAGACCTTTAAGGTCCGTCACCAATGTCACATATGGTGACGGCCTTTAAAAAACCGTCACTGTAAGTGTATATAGTGATGGTCCTTTATGGTCTGTCACCAAAGACATTTTCAATGACACTTTTGGTGAGGGTTGTTAAAGGCCCCTCACTAATTCTCTCTTTGGTGACACTTCTAGTGACGAACTTTTAATGACCCTCACCAATGCTCTTTTTGTTACTTTTGGTGACGGTCAAAAAATGTCCGTCATCATTGATCATTAAAAAACCGTCACTGTAAGTGTATATAGTGATGGTCCTTTATGGTACGTCACCAAAGACATTTTGAATGACACTTTTGGTGAGGGTCGTTAAAGGCCCATCACTAATTCTCTCTTTGGTGACACTTCTAGTGACGAAGTTTTAATGACCCTCACCAATGCTCGTTTTGTTACTTTTGGTGACGGTCAAAAAATGGCCGTCATCATTGATCATTCCAATGAGTTTTTGATGACACTATGTACCTGTTAATATATTTTTTTGTCAAAAGTTAACAATTTAATACCATTATTGTGGAGTATTTTTTATAATATGTCCAAAGCCATAGTGGTTAGGGTCAATGAATTTTTTAGAAGTAATTAGTGTGTATCATTTCCCTCAAGTAATAACTAGTCAAATAGAGATTTCCTATGAGTCAACAGATGATTCATATATATTAAGTTTATTATCTAGAAAATTCCCTTTAGATAAAGTTCCACTATTGTGTGTAGGAAATATACTATTTAATACATAATCAAGCTTCGACAATTCTATTAATGAGAAAGACCTAACGATCCTCACCAATCTGGGCACGCCTTAAATTAATGCTTTGGCACACACTAACACTTCTTAGCACCCCACATGTATTGGAACATATTTGTACCTAGAACATCTTGTGATGACACTTACACCCAAGCACATGGTGACATGCGCTAGCACAACATCGTACTCTGCTAACATGTGTTGGCATGCTGCATATAGTCCCTAGCATGCCCTGGAACACCTTGGTTTAATGCATTGACATACATTAGCACTTGGCACACAATGCCACTTGGCATGTATTGGGACCTATTATTAGTGTGCCTAGCATGCCCCTTTTCAAAAAGATAAAGTTCTGACTTATTAACCCTCTTATTGGTTCTTCCTTTTGTTGCCTTGACACATATTGACATACCCTGGTCCCCTGCACCACATCCTTAGCACCCAGCATGTATTGGCATATCTTGGCACTATTAATTGGCACATGATATAATTAGCACACCCTGGAACTCCCAAGCACACTTTTGGAATTCTTGACATGCCTTGATATTCCCTAGCATGCCTTACCAATGCTTAGCGTACATTGTCAGTCCCTCCTTGGCATGACAACTAACACTCATTAACACTAGTCTCTGGCGCACGTTCCTCATAGTCATTAACTTTCATGAATTTTTACTTAGTGCTCCCTTAATGTTTTTTCCTAGTAATCCTTAACACTCATGAACATGCATTATCACTCTCTAGCACACTTTAGCACTCTTCAACATTACCTTCCACTTCATAACATGCATAACACTAGTTCCTGACACATATTGGCGCTTGGCACGTGTTGGTGCTTGGAAAGTCTTAGCATGTGTGGAATACGTTGAGATGCCTTGGTATGATTTGGCATGGTTTAATATTAAATTTATTTGTGATTATCAATTGTTGGAAAGTAGATGAGAAGCAACAAAGGAATACTTGGCACTTAGAATGCACTAAGACTTTGCACTTGGAACCTATTGTTGCCTAGTGTTGGTGTGCCTAGCATGCCCCTCTTGGAAAAGGTAAATTGATGACTTATTAACCCTCTTATGTGTTCATTTCCTTGTAGTTTAACTTTTTTTTCCCTTTTGTTGTCTTGACATTCCCTGACATGCATTGACACACCCTTGCACATCTTGGCATGCCTTATCACTTAGCACATATTAGCATGTTTGACATGTATTCCCACTATCTCGCACATCAAGGGGGTGAAGAGAGATGTAGACCTAAAGTAGGTCGAGTACCAGGGCAAGTAAGGGTTGCTAAAGGGAGGTCATGATCATCCTCCAAGAGCAAGATCATCATGTGAGTGTTCAGAAGAATGTTACATACCTTAAGGGTCGGTTTGCGCTAGGAAGTAGGATGGCATATTGTTGGTTCTCTTCTGGCAGATCGAGCTTAAGAGAGGTTTCTCATGAGAATCCGGGCATGTGATTTCAATGGTGTCTTTGTGTGAAGGCCGCATCAAATTCTGAAATGTTGAAATTTGCAACAAGAAACAGTGAGATTGGCAACCAGAAAGGACAAAAAAAAATGCACCCACACTGGTGAGGAATTTTGATGCACTAGGAGTGAGGAATGTGGGGCGTCTAATTTATTTTTCCCTTAAATAAATTGGACAATAAATTGTAATTTCATCTCATAACAACTTGTGTTAGTTAATTAAGTCATGATGACCGAGTTAGCTCAAGAAATTCAAGTACTTGAGGGTCTAAGATGAGGCATCTAGAGGGACTCTAATATTTTTTGGGTCCAATTTAAATTGATGCATTAGTGGGGTGCAAGTGTAATTAACTCAATTAAATGCGTTAAAATCAGTTTAACTGGTTCTAACTAAGTTATGAGCTAGCGAGAGGTCTAGTGAATTAAATTAGATTTAATTCACAATGAGTGATCAATCATATAACTGATAATTCGCTATTAATAGTTGTATGCATGTCAGTTTTGAGGAATACCCAATTGAGACAGAGGTTAAAGGGAAAATAACTATCAGTTGTATTCAAATAAAATTTCCCATGTGAAATTATAAAGTCATTGGGATTCCATAATGGATTGTGCAATCAAGGAAGATTGATTTTCCTAATTAATAAGCAGTTAATTCCCTAGCTAGGATTGTATGAGCAAGGCAGGCTGAAGTAAGGATCAGAATTGGCTAAGTACTAGACCGAGTTTTCCTAGATCAAAGGGAGACAATTGACAGAGTGTTGGAGAATCTCATGAGAGATTAAGCATTAATGTTTTGTTTCATGATTCCTTGACTTAATACACAATAGAGATAGAGGGCCTTTGAGCAGTTTCTTTCCCCAAATACATCATGTTGTTGTAAGATTGATAATTTATTTCTCTTACTTATATGTGATTGTGCGATCGTGTTTTATTTCCGCAAATTGTAGGAAGGATTCAATATCTTGTTTTAGTAGATTACAAGATTAGATTGAATCTTGTTGGTTAGATTTTCTACATGGTATTAGAGCAGAAATTTTTTGGGTGGCGAGTTTGCATAGAATATTTGAATATTTTGGTGTAAAATTTTCAAAAACAAATAGGCTATTTGGATTCCTTGCGAAAATCTACCGAAATAGAAAAAAAAAAATCGGTCGAATCGGAGCTCGGATGAGGGAGATATCATCGATTTAAAATCAACTCTTTTTTAGAAACTTTTTGTAACATCGAGACAATTACACTGTGCATGAGTCAAGAACCTATATGTAATTGAGGTACCAGATGCATGCAAAGCTTTGAGGAGAAAGGCAGAAGTTAGAGACTTGGTGGTTTAAAGGGAGCATAAATACCTCTTAACATGAATCTTCATGAGAAGCGGTCTCAGAAGGTTGTGGAGTAGTTGCCACAATTGGAGAAGCAGAGAGGAGACTGAGTGGAAGCATCCACTCAAGAAGAGACCTCCATGAGGGGGAAATTTCGAGCTAGATGGGAAGAGGGAGCAGCCATACCTGGAGGTGTAAGCTGGTGGGGTGATGTGTAGACATAATCCCAAGATAAGAAATTTGGGCAAGGTCCATTGAGATGGCGTGTGATATCATGGATCGAACCTAGCTACGAGGAGCCATAGTACAATAGTAGTAGGAAGGATCAGTTAAATTGATGTAGTCAGATGTCAGCAAGACAGAAATCAGAGTCATATGTCAAATACTGGATCACAAATTAGAGTTAGCAATAGTTCAAAGGGCACGGATGTAGATGTCAGCAGCAGCGCAAAGAATCCAGTACTAGACAGATGTAGAAGCTAGCAGTAGTCAGAAGATTCTGATGACAGATGCATTATACTGAGTAAGTTGTTCGTAGGCTATTCAGTTTTAGGGCTTGTAGGTGCAAACAACACTAGAGAAGTGTAGCATGCAGAACATTCCAAAAGTACCGAATGGAGATAGATTGAATTCCTTTCTTGTTGAGAGGGAGTATTGAAATTTGCAACAAGAAATAGTGAAATTGGAAACTATAAAGGACAAAAAAAAATTCACCCACACTAGTGAGGAATTTTGATGTACCAGGAGTGAGGAATGTGAGGTGTCTAATTTATTTTTCTCTTAAATAAATTGGATAATAAATTGTAATTTCATCTCATAACAGCTTGTGTCAGTTAACTAAGTCATGATGATTGAGTTAGCTCAAGAAATTCGATTTAAGGTGATCGAGGTGGATATTGGTAGCCACCCGCTTATTCCACTTGGGCCCTCGCCATTGTCTCTTTCAATTTTTCTGTTTCCTTAATTATAGCACAGTTTACTATTTTTGTCAGTTTTTCAGGTCCTGAACTTCTGGAGCCATTTTGAGGCCCCAAACGACGTTTTTGGGCAAGAAAGGTTTAGCGATTTCATAGAAATCACATTAGCAGTTGTAGTCCTCGAAGAGATCTTTCTAACAAGGTATCATGTGCATCAAACGAAGATCATATGACCAAGTTACGACCCCGGAAAGTTGGCTGCCCAACTAACCCCAACGGGGCCCATAAACTCTTGGTGTTACATCTCCTCGAGTTAGGGTTTTGATTGTTTAGGATTTTATCTTATTTTTAAATAATAATAAAAGACCCTTCATCCTTATTGTAACACAGTTCAAAGGAACATAACTATCAATTGTATTTATAGAAAATTTCCCATGTGCAATTATAAATTCATTGGGATGCCATGATGGATTGTGCAATCAAGGAAGGTTGATTTTCCTAATTAATATGGAGATAATTTCATAGGAATTGCGTGAGCAAGGCAGGCTGAGAATTGGCTAAGTATTAGACCGATTTTTCCTAGATCAGCAGGAGACAATTGGCAGAGTGTTTGAGAATCTCAAGAGAGATTAAGCATTGTATTGTTTCATGATTCCTTGAATTAATACAAAATAGAGATAGAGGGTTTTGAGCAGTTGCTTCCCCAGATACATCTTGTGTTGTGCGATTGATAACTTGTTTCTCTTACTTATATGTGATTGTGTGATCATGTGTTGTTTCCACAAATTGTAGGAAGGATTCAATATCTTGTTTTAGTACATTACAAGATTAGATTGAATCCCGTTGGTTAGATTTTCTACATGAAATATAAGAGAGGGTTGATACCATCTTGCCTTGTGGTGGTTAGTAGGCTGCAAGGTCTGTGATAAAGACCAACATAAATGGAGGAGGGCTTGCACTGTAATTTAGAGCCATAAAAGAAGTCGACACAGGTGTAATATTTACTTATTTAACCCTAGTTTGAGGGTCGACATTGAGATCTAAAGTTCATGTCAAGATTAAGTCAAAGAAATGCACAGAATCTATGGATCCATATGAGCTAGGTCGAGTCTCTTATGGAGGCAAGAGTCATGTTTTTTCTATGTGTTGATAGGGTTTGTTCTACAACAATTAGAGGTACATAAGTATAATGCCCTAGTTAGGACAGTTTCCTAGCATGTTTAGTTCATAAGGTATGCCCTTAAGACTGTGACAAATTTGCGTACAAGAAGACAGGTTGTGACCCTTAGAGCGAGGTTTATTTCTGCAATAAAGAACACAGATCTGGAAGATGGTTTGCAGATTTAGTATGTGTGGAGACAATAGATCCAAAGGAGGGTGGAACCTGAGCAGAAGATTGAGCATGCAGAAGAAATGTGCCATATGGAGAATGGATTGTCATGCAGAGGAGTTGATTTTGGTGGACTTTCCATAGAGTTTTAGACAAATATCTGAAGAAACCTATAAAAAATTAGTAAATGGACTGTTAGTGGCTGATTTGTGACCCCAGTTTAGTCATCTACAGATTGTTAGAAGTATCATAAGAGGAGTAATTCATATATGTTCGTATATTGGACAAAAAAGATCAAATTGTCGATACACAAGAACAGTGATGTTGAGAGGACTCAAACCCTTGTTAGGTGGCAGATTTGAAGAGCACTAGATGAAGACAATATTGTGGGGCCCTAGATCAGTAAAAAGAATCGACTGTGGTTGGGCAGATTGATGGTAGTCCAAGTACAGTTGGAGGGTTGTTAGATTACTGTCAAAGAAGAACCCTGACTCTTGTTCTGGTGAAGGACAACAAAATTGGTAGAATGGTAGGTGTATAGGGCCTAAGGATGTGCATACTTTGAAGGACTAAAGTAACATTCAAGTGGGCCAACCAACTAGCCCTAGTTCACTATATTGTAGAGGATTGATTCAGTGAGAAGAAGGGCAACCTCCATAGCCCTGGACTTCTCATCTTGGAGCTGTAGTATGGAAAAAGTGGGCATACCAAAGAGTTGTTCACAAATGGAATTGTGAACAACTTGTTACCACTCAAACTAGTAGTGGACCTAAAAGGGGTTCCTAAGAGGGAAATTACTAGGACAAGGGAAACAATGGAGGCTTAGCCCATTGTCACCACAACTAAGGCTCCGTGCTCTTCATGGAATTTCACCGATGGGTGGAGTATCAGTAGTTTAGGAAGCCAATTGTAGAGTATAGTTCAATGAATAGGTGGGAAGTGACCCTCGAAACCCTTTCCCTAAGATAAAACAAAGAGTGGGAATTGCTTTCCTTCTAAGCAAGTGAATTTATCTTCTAGGGAGAGAAGAGGGGGATTGAAGGATTGAGGGAGAAGAAAAAGACTTATAAAGAAAGTTCTCAATCCCTAAAATCCTTTGGGAACTTGGATTCCCAAATGGTCGTTGATGAAAGGCCTTTGACACCAAATGGGACCACACGGGGCCAAGTGGACCCAACCCAGGTTCGGGGATGGAATTTAGCAACCAATGATGTTCCTATACTGGACAAGGAGAGGGGAAAGGATCAGACAAGAGTTTTTACTTCGATAGGTCAAATTGATCCTACTAGGTTCTATCCTTGGGACCACTTAGGAAAAAATTGATCCTAGAGCTAGGGCTTGAGGTATCTGAATATTCCACCGTCGAAATTGGCCCAAGTTCTGAGAGTGAGGGTACCCAACAACGCACCTACCTCTAGGAGATATAAGTTTTCCTCTAGCTATATTCCTAGGAAATTGTTGCCCTAGGTGACCTAATGGGGCTAGACCTAGGAAATGTGAAAATTTTCTTTAACTCTAAATCTCCAAATTCATCAAATTATATCTTGTATTCAAACCGGATCCCCTATGTTAACCATTCTGAAGATAAGGCTGAGAAATTACTATAGAACCATGACCTACATGTAGTGATATTATTCTGTGAGCAGACAACCTACTTTTGAGAAGACGCGGAAAGGTAAACACTCTCTGCCAAGATTTTCCATACAGCCCAGGTTGAGCAACCACATATACATCACCAGCTTTTTCTCTTCAGATTTGTGACTTAGAAGAGCTTTGTCTGACCACCTCCAGGTTGCTCCCAGAGTCACCCAGGCAAGCCCTCTCAACATCATCCTCTTTCTGTAGTACCTAATTAGTAATTTAATTAACCATAACAGTTTCTTTATCATGCAGGTATTTCAAATATATTGCCAATAAGCATAAAGCTTTCATGTTAAACAATCAGGTCAAAAGACTTTAGACTATGATGCAAAAAATACAAAGAAACCTCACCAACACTCAAAGGACAAACAAATTCAAACCTCTACAAAGTATAAATAGATATCTGATAAACTTCATTCCACCACAAAAATGTGCTTAACTAAAGAAAATTCTAATCACTGTGCTTTCAAGAGAAAGCTTTCAAGGGCAGTGATGTTATAAACATACCCCTAACACCTCGTGAACAATCAATGTGTATAAGTATACCATCATAAGGCTCATTTTAAACATCATTATTATCATTTTATAAATCATTTTTATCAAATCAACAAGAAGCAAGCAACAATTGCATTCAGTTCCACTGAAGAAAAGTATATGGCAGTTTCATATTCTTATTATGAAGCTATCTAGATTTGCAACTTGATTGTAGAGTCAACCAATCACTTGTTGAAGCCCAATATTGTCTCTTGTGAGAATCAAAGTTACATCAAGCTCTATGAAAATCCAATGTGTCATAACCATTTCAATCACATTGATATTCAATACAATTTCCTAAGATTCCAAGTTCATTAGGGAGTTGGTAGTGTTGGACCACATTCTGACAAAGTTGCATATGGTTAATAGTTTGACAAAGCTCCTAACAAAGGGGAAGTTGCACATGGTTAACGCTAGTCATATCTATAGAAGGAATATTATAAGCATAATTTACTAGAAAAACAAAAGGACATTATCAACGGAATAGTCATGATAATGCAGGTTGTACAAAGGATATCTACATGTACAGGATTTTCTAAAAGTTTAAACACCAGCCCAAGGAAGAAAATCAAGGGAAGGGCTTGCTGCTTCATCAAAGCACTGATCCTAAGATTTGCCTAACAGAAACAGAAAAAAAATGCAGCAAACCAGAATTTTCCTGCTATGAAATGATGGAAATATTGCAGACTGGACACTTGTTTTTCTAAAGCAACCACTGCTTGATGCAGGCCTCGTGATAACTGTGACTTCACTTTAAACTACCCAACTCATATCTTTCTAAATACTCTTCTTGTACAAACAATTCATACCATCATTTTCATACTCTGATTTACCATCATTAGCAAGGGTTTCCATATGTTTTTGAATCTGAAGAGGGAGAAAATTTTACACTTTAAAACTACCAACTAAACCTATAAATCTACAAACAGATTTTAAAGTCCAAGCCTGCTTCATTCTTTGATAATCTTACTGATTACTCTCTTTTTCAGTGATGTTTTCATTATGCCTTGAAAAATATAAGGTAACTTGGTGTGAAATTGTAAATTGATAATTCTAGCTGGCAGCATTTCAAGACTTATGGAAAAGAAGTGGACATATATTAGTTACTGCATTCAAAGAAAATTCCTCCCCACAGATATTATAAATACCTGGAAAATGCTGCATTTGACTTCAATATCCATACTCTGAGAAGCATACTCTGTTTTTGAGGAGTACAAGCTTTTCTCTAAACACTTGGAAATAGTCTCCTCACTAAGTCCTGTGCTAACATCCTTACGATGTACGATGTATTTCTGTAGTTTTTTTATTAAGAACAATAGAGATTTATGCAAATAAGTGTGCATTCGCATTATTTGTGAATGCATTCACATTATTCACAATAGAGATTTATGCTGATTGGATATTATTTGTGCTAATCACATTTTATATTAATGTTAGTAGCATAGTAATCAGCGTAAAAGAGAGGCAGAAATTTGATTGTGTGCCATGTTAGGTTCTGGAAATGCTATAACATGTGAGAAGCAATGAACCAAAACCTCTCATTGCAATTATGAACCAAAACATAGTGCCATAACACTTACCTTATGTGACCCTGAAATATTGATTTGTGCATCAAATTTGTGGACATTAGTACATATAGACAGTGAACCTATCTACCCTACACTGATATGACCTTCAAATTTGAGTATACTTGACTGAGATATCATATTTGAAAAAGTTTGATACATTGACATATTGCCACGATGTATTGGTCTTAACATTGACACATTCAACCTCCATTGACATTGAAATTACACATAGACCACAATGTAAGATAGACCTTTGGCATTTACACTTCACAAGTGTTTTGGGCATTGATATGTTGACCTCAGGTTAGTAGCAGTATCCAATGTCCTTGAGCTAGTTCATCCTACATCTTAAATCTTAGACCCTAAAGCTTTAAATGCATTATACCAAAATGTGAAGGCTTTAAACCTTGAACCCTGCTTATTAAGAAATCTGAACACTAAAATACCCTTTAAAGCCCCAAAATCCGTGATGGACATTGGTTAAAATGTCCTCAAGAGATATCCAACCTGTCTACAAGGGTAGTTATGCACACAGATATTCATAAATATCCCATTGTAAGTTCAAATTCCATATTATGACCCAATTACCTTTTGAAAATGACTAAAAGCATTGCAGTATGCTTAAATAGCCCATTGGACGTGCACATTCCATACTATGACCCAATTAGCTTTTAAAAATGATTCTAAGCATTGTAGTATGCTTTAAGAAATGACCTTTTGAAAACGATTGTAAAAAAATGGTGAAACACTTTAGGAGCTTTTGGCATTATAGATAAATTGTACTTAAGGACTCTTTGATATCTCTTGGAAATACAAGAGAAATGATTCTGAGAATCATTGCAGTATGCTTTAACTGGTCTTTTGAAAATGATTCTAACAAAAAAGGTAGCAAACTTGAGGAAGTTTTGGCATTAGAGATAAACTCCACTGAAGGACTCGAGATATATCTTAGAAAAATAAATTTGTTCTAAATTACTAGGAGGCCGTTGCAAAGGCTTTTGCAGCTTCACGTACATTCAAGTTCCATATATCAATTAGGGGCCTTGGTCTGATCTACACTTTGACAGAGGCAAACTTCATTTCACTATATATATATCGCAAGGAGATGCAAATTTTTTGTGGGAAAGGGATTTGAAGATTATTGATCGTCTGTGAAAGTAATAGACCTCATTGAAATCTGACATATGTGCACTCCATATTGCTGCATCTAGAGTTGATTTCCTCCATAGGAAGTCTAATACGAGTCAAGTTGTCTTTGTGGCATAACTAATAATATATGAAAGGAATAGTTTTCATGTAATAGTATTGACTAACCAGCATTCATTGTAGGCATATTAACATTCACCCCTTGAAAAAATTCATTCTTTAAATTTTCTAATCACTTTAGTTATTCAGATGAATCTTCCATTGGAATTGGTCAATAATTTCACAGAAAATATGGGAAAAAATAGAAATAAGATTAATAAAAGCTGTATTTTTTTCTTGCTTGTGGCTTTACTGATAAATGCTATTAAAAACTAAGTATCAAAATGCACTGCAGATTGAATCCTTACTGCAGTTCAAACACTATCATCCACTGCAATATGTGGCATCATCCATTCTATTTTCGGAGGTCAGTCTTTGTTAATTCTTGGGGTGGCTGAACCTACTGTGCTTATGTATACATTCATGTACAACTTTGCCAAAGATAGAGAAGACTTAGGCCCAAAGTTGTTTCTGGCTTGGACAGGGTGGTAGGTACTTCAAATTTGATCACCTTGTGTCAACAAGTTACAAATTCATTCTAAATTGCAATAGTAGAATGTTTGATACCTGCAGTACGATGTATTTCTATAGTATTTTTATTAAGAACAGTACAGATTTATGCAAATAAGTGTGCATTCACATTAAATAACTACAAGTACTCTGCTGATTATACATAGGGTATGTGTGTGGACTGCATTCTTGTTGGTTTTGCTGGCCATTTTGGGTGCATGCTCAATTATCAACAGGTTTACCAGGGTAGCTGGGGAACTTTTTGGGATGCTTTTGTTCAGAGAACTTATCAATGAGATGAGTTTGATGTTTAGATTTAAAAATAGTCTTTAGTAGGTTATGCACTTGAGGCACACTCAAACCTAAAGGATTTTCTCTTGGCCTTAAGTAGTCTTGTGCTGATTGGATATTATTTGTGCTAATCACATTTTATATTAATTTTAGCAGCAGAGTAAGCAGCGTAAAAGAGAGGCAGAAATTTGATTTTGTGCCATGTTAGGTTCTGGAAATGCTATAACATGTGAGAAGTAATGAACCAAAACCTCTCATTGCAATTATGAACCAAAACATAGTGCCATAACACTTACCTTATGTGACCCTCAAATATTGATTTGTGCATCAAATTTGTGGACATTAGTACAGATAGACGGTGAACCTATCTACCCTACACTGATATGACCTTGAAATTTGAGTATACTTGATTGAGATATCATATTTGACGAAGTTTGATACATTGACATATTGCCATGATGTATTGGTCTTAACATTGACACATTCAACCTCCATTAACATTGAAATTACACATAGACCACAATGTAAGATAGAGCTTTGGCATTTAGACTTCACAAGTGTTTGGGCATTGATATGTTGACCTCAGGTTAGTAGCAGCATTAATGGGATTAAAGACCATCACCCTAGTTTTACTAACTTAAGCACCAGGTGTCTAATATCACAAAACCAACCTAAGGAGTCAACCTGACACCAAAATCTTCCTAGGGATGAGGCCAAAAGAACTGCTTGATCTGCAAAAAGGAGCAGTGACATCAAAACATGATGAGGAATCACACTATCATTAGCATATGCAAGCTCCTTAAGGACTTGTTCCAGCTTATCAATTTAGATTCCAAAGTGTAAAAGAGAGAGTGCATATATGCATGATAAGCCAAATTTGTGCTTCCATGAGCATAAAAAACAAAGGAATAAGAAAAATATCAAAATGAAGAAAGAATTTGGCTAACACTGAACAAAAGTAATCCAAAATATTATTCTCAGAGGATTAATATATGGTCCTCAATTATTACTAATTCCAGCATTTTGTTTGTGTCAAAGGTCTAAAATCAGTTCAATCACCAGTCTACTTCAGCTGGTTCCATCCAACCTTGGTGAAATTCAAATATCATGTTTTGAAGATTTTGAGGCTTGAGCCTAATTTCTTCGGAGCTTGTTGCAGTCGTCACATCAAGCCTAGTTTTACCAATAAGGCTTGTTAAAATCATCACATACATCCTCTGTTGCATATAAAAACAACCATTGTTTGCAAAGAGTCTTGAAGAAATAGTCTAGTTTCGATTTTGTGAGCGATTCTGAACTGCTTGCATTCATATTTGATATTTACATACTGACAGGTTAATATCTACTTGTCAAATAGTAACAGTTATGGGGGACTCAGGTTATGTAACTGCATTAACTATAAGAAATCTCAGACATATTAATATGGATAAGTCTAAGTTTGTGCCATGTGAAATACTACCATCAGGTTTATTTCAACAGACCAAACTTCTATCCAAAGGTTCTTTCCCAAGATTAACAAAGCCATCTTGGAGTTTAAAGGCTTATACTGAGTGAGATAAGTACCTTAAACTTTAAACAAATGTTTTATAGATTTCCTCTATCTTTAGAGTGTTAATCCTCAAAGGGAAAAGATGAGGATGAGCATCAAAAGAGAAATGAAGTAGTGGGAGTGACTAATTGAAATATCCATACAGTCTATATGGCTGAACTAATCGAAAGAATCGAACTTGTTAGAAAAACAAAACATAAAGAAAGGGTACCTATCACATCTTGAAGTGGTCACCCAATTAGTGGAATCTATATAATCAAGAGGTAAACCTAAAGATAAATTGAATGTAAAGCGGTTAGGCCACAAACTCTACTTAAACAATGACACGCTAAGAAGAAGATTCCATGTAGCAAATTGCACTAAAGCATAATAATGTGAACTCTTTCCACTCATATAACCAAGACTTCATCACACCATGCAAAATTATGGATTTTATGATAACATCAAAGAGCCTCATCCCGAAAAGATATCCTAAAAGTGAATGTAGAAATATTGCGAACGTGAATGAGAAGCATACCCTTTGCACCAAGACACTATAAGAGAGACATGTAAATTGCACTCCTAAATGCTATGCATTAGTTGTTCTCTACAAGAAAAGTGAGAAGTAGAAAGAGCTTCATTAATTGGATTAAAGACCATCACCCTAGTTTTACTAACTTTAGCACCAGGTGTCTAATATCACAAAACCAACCTAAGGAGTCAAGCTGACACTAAAATCTTCCTAGGGATGAGGCCAAAAGAACTGCTTGATCTGCAAAAGGGAGCAGTGACATCAAAACATGATGAGGAATCACACTCTCATTAGCATAGCAAAGTCCTTAAGGACTTGTTCCAGCTTATCAATTTAGATTCCAAAGTGTAAGAGAGAGAGTGCATATGTGCCTGATAAGCCAAATGTGTGCTTCCTTGAGCATAAAAAACAAAGGAATAAGAAAAATATCAAAATGAAGAAATAAGTTGGAAAATATCTATCATTAGCAAGTGCAGGATGGATAATTTAAATGGTTTCATAGTTGTTTAAGCCTTAATTGAAAGGGATTCTGGCTATCATCAAAAATCACAGAAAGCTTGCAACCCTTACACAACATTTACAAAGCATGATAAGACAATATATATCCAGCGTGATAAGGTTTATATATCCAGCTTACAAACAATAACCAAACAGTAGCAAGAAAATTGTAGTACATTTGATGTAAAAAACATATAGCTTAAAGAAGTATAATAGTAATCATGTATCCAACATCTTAACCATGATATTAATCACAAGTAAGCTATCACAATCTGCGTCCAGAATCCTCAAATGTTTGGGATAGTAATTTACCAATTCATTGTTCTCTCTCAATCATTGATCAATTCAATGTCACTACTCTTCCAACATATAAAAGTGTTAAGTGCATCTGCTAAATACTCGCATTGACTACTTCTACGTTTAAGCTTAATTTCAGAATCCGAATCAACCAAGATTGATTGTGGGCACACAAAATAATATCCTTCTCCTAATACTTCTCCATTGGGCATGACAAAATTTGGTTCAGTGTTTTTTATGTAACCCTTTGCAACCTTCACTTGACCATTAAAATATGTAAGTGAACATTTTTTCCCGTTCAATGCTGTATTTGAAGGTAGTAATTGCGGTTGACCCTGCAAATAAACAAATTCTTGTAAGATTCCATAGAATAAAAAGATAATATTAAAAAAGAAAATAAACAAGTATAAAACTTACCCGTGTTATTAAGTCACCACTTGGGTCATGAACAGGTTGTCCTGAAGTCAATGGAGTTTGTTCTAGTGAAGCCTAACTAAGACTTAAGGAACTCTTCTAAAAAATAAATAGTTTGAATATGATACCATGAAATCAGAAGATGAACGGTTAAGCTACAAAAATAATATTTCATTAATTACATATCTACAACAATACAATCATGTTCATATTGGCATTGTGCTTTTAAAATTTCAATCTTCAAAGATGGCATTCATCAAAAATTAAATAGCCTACACGTAATTCTTACATTGTTGGTTGGTTCTGGATTAACTCGACCATTTTCTTTTCCCGCCTCCGTGGCAGCTTTCCATTGCATTAATTCTTCAACAACTGCCTTCAATATTCCAAGTTCCTTGTCTTTTTCTTTCAATTTTTCTTCTGTATTATGTAATTGCCTCTTGTAAGCACGGTCTTTTCCAAAAAAATCAGTTGGAGTAACCCCATAGCCAACCCCATGTACATGACCCCTCCTCTCAGGCCCCAAAACTATTGCAATGGCATCTTCCTTTGTTGCATATGCAGGAGACACTGAATCATTTTGTATCGATTCAATTTGTTTCTAGCAAAGACAAAATTTCAACAAATACATGTAAGAAACATCATTAATATTTAAAAAAGAAAAAAATTAAATAGATACAAAAATAGTTCGGGAACTTACTATTCTCTCTACACTAAATGATGACATTGGAGTGCCATCCTTCTTTGTATGACATTTCATCCACACATCAGCCCTAGTTACAGGTGCATCATTTTGATTGCAAGTTTGATTCTAGTCACAAAAATTACAATGGTGTAGATAAGTATATTTGCAATTGGTGATTGTGAACAAAAAATAAATTTGATTACAACTTACAAGGTCATGTTCAACTCTAAAGTAACCTCTACGGCCAGAAATGTGGGTCTCTGGTTCTAATGTCCTATTTTCCTGATTGAATTTTTCTTTCTCCTGTAACTCAATAAAAAATTGATGCTTAGATTGAAATTGATTATATGCAAGGATTCAAATTCAAATCTCATTTAACGATAACAAGTAGATTTTTCATTCATTTTTACCTTGAATTTAGGGTCCGATCGTATTCTAACAAATTCAATCCAATTGGTTTCATTTACTCCAATAGGAACATTTGTCATCCTCTCCTCATCTGTGTTGTATTTCAAATAATAATTTTTATACAAATTATATCTGTAAGTTCTCAAGCACTGAGATATTGCTTTATAACACCATTGCTCCGCTGGCAAGTCTATTTGGTAGGTACGCTACAATAGATAAACAACAAATTATTAGATACAAATACTTATTTGAAATTAAACTTATCATGCACACATTCACATACACCAATGAAATTTAGAAAAAAATCCAATAATGATTTGGTTGATACTCACATTCGTTGCACTCCATATGTCTTTTTTAAGTGCTTCAGGCACTTGTTTCCATTCCTTATGTTTGATGCCTACAATCTCTCTTGCAAGGACACCTAAAAAGGAGGAGAGTTTCTCTGATTGTGGACCAACAGGTTGTCCCCTCTCATTAAATTGAATTTCAGGCAATGCAGAGGCTTCTGTAGTGTTTCCAAAGAGGCATTTTGTTTGTCCCCTACCCTTCCTTTTCACATTTGTTGTACTATGAGGTTCAATACTTGGATCTTATCCTTCCAAGCCATGCTCTTGTTGTGGTTGTTCTTGCTCCATATCATGATCTAGTTGTGATGTTTCTTTCTCCAAACCATAAATTTGTTGTGATGGTACGTGCTGAGAATTTTCTGGAAAACAAATCACATCTTTTGAGACAATAACAATATGAATCTCTTAACATAAAATCTTGAAGTATTTATACAAGAAATATAAAGTTGAAAAATGATCATACCTTCCAATGGTTCATCCACATTTTTCTCAAGAATATGTGCATTAGAATTGGTGTTGACACTAAAGCAACTAGATTCATGTTGTAATGGGGAAACATATCCTGGTGCTCTATTTTGTGGATGTTTTTTGATGATGCCACATCGAATGTTGTCATTTTTTTTGGTAATGTGGCTTAACTTTGTGGTTTTACTCACTGTTAAAAGTGATCTCTTACGATGTCTTTCATTTCTATTGGATACCTACACATATAGATTGCGACACTTAATAAAAGTTAGTAAGAGATCACTTAAAGTAGAAAAGAAAACACAATAATTGTTAAAAAATCATTGACGTCCAAAACGAAAAATAATTTCTTACCTCGGTATGGATATCCGCGGATAGACTGCATAACAAAAAAAACATTTTTATTAGCAAATCCTTGTCATTTCATAAGAGTTCAATTCAGATCATAAGAGTTCAATTTCATTTTTGTTCTTAAAGAGAAGTATGAGTTGTAAAATTTTATAGTCTAAAGCCATAATGACATTACCATTTCTAGGGAAGAAATTGCAGGGTGGTGTGAATGGGTTCACATATAACAATAATTGAGGAGTTATTTTTCCTAAAGATAAACAATAAACTATTTCCGTGTAAACAACTAGGCTAAAAAAAGTTTAAAACAATTTATATGTGAACAACTAGGCTAAAAGAACCATTACAGAAGTCCAATATAAAAAAAGAAAGAGAGAAAAGCATCTAACAGTAATCATGTTGAGTGAAACACTTGAATGATATATTGTAGCAATGGATGCCATGTGCATGTCAATAAAACTCTCAAAGCCATTGCGGTTATCATTCTATGGACTCCAAAAAATGAAACTAAACAATAGAGGCTCATACTTTTCAGGAATAAACCCCAGTTTCTCTGGAATCTATCTATATTCATCTTCATGTGACTACGTTTTAGGCTTCTACATAAAATTTGTAGCATACATTATTGTAAAGAGACCTGTTGTGTCATCGAGCATTATTAAATAAGGTTTACAATTTTAATTCTAAGTGAAATAGTTTAGGAAAGAGGGCTAGACACAGATAAAACAAGATGGAATTGGTAGTTGAACAACAGTGGAAGAGAAAATTGCACGGGTAGTTGAACAGCAGTAGAAGAGACAACTACACGCTAACATACTGGGCTTCTAGTCGAAAAAGGCAAAGGAAAAGTCTGCCATATACAAAATTATGAAATTCAATGGGTTATCGTAAGCAGTCCAATTATAGAAGAGATTCAAAGCAGTCTAGATTCTTGATGTTGTTGGGCCTTAGTTTATAATTTTGGGACTTGGAGAACTATATAAATTAATGCAGGTCCATCTGTTGACAATAATCTATAGCGATTAAAACAAATCCCATTTAAATGCAAGGTATGTCACGAGTACGGTCATTTTGCCAATCGATGCTCTAAAATTGTTAATGATGAAAATGTTCAGCCCGAGAAACAATGGGAAACTGTCAAGAGGAAAAAGACTATTGCTGCCCAGCTAGAAGTATTCAAGATGTAAAGCAAAATATATGTTTCTGTAAAAAAATCAAGCTCGCGGTGTAATATCCAGATCAATCATGGTTAAGAAAAGCATAAACAAGAGGTGGGATCTTGATAAGACTCAACAAAATCATGGAATAGTGTCGGAGCATTGAAAAATTGTAAGATGATAAAAAGTAAGATTTGTAGGTTAATTATTAATTGATTTCTGAAGGGTGAGAAGATGAATAATCAAAGCAGATTATTGTAGATATTACAAAACACACCAAGCTAATAGCCTATGGCCTCTGCTTTTTTATTTGGCTTGGGATTCTAAATCAAGTGTGCAGTGGAGTTCCTCCAAGGGATACTTTAACATTGATGGGCAAGGATTGTAGGCAGGAGAAGAAGTTCAAGGGCCAAACAGCACAAGGAAGCAAAATGTGAAGATTTTTTTTCAAAATAGTTAGCATTTATATGTTTTTTTGGGTTTATTTTTAGGAGGACAATTTGTCTGTCTAATAAAAAAACACAGAAAATTAGGGACAACAATGATAGTTCTGAAATAGATTTGATTTATCTAGGTTTGAACCGGGTACTTCGCACCTTCTATCCATTGGAATTTCTATAAAATTTTTCCTCCGGGGTAGGCCAAAGCCTTTTTAAAGAGGTGATGCAAAATATTTGTTTCTGTAAAAAAAACCAAGCTCGTAGTGACACATCAAGATCAATCATGGTTAAGAAAGCATAAACCAGAATTGGTATCTTGATGGCACTCAACAGAATCATGGAATACTGTAAGAGCATTGGGAAATCAAAATATGAGAAAAAGTGATCTTTGTAGGTTAATTATTTCTAAAGGAAGAGAAGATGAATAGTCAAAATAGATTATTGTAGATACAAAGCACACCAAACTAATAGGTTAGGGCCTCTACCTTTCTATTTGACTTGGGATTCTAAATCAAGTGTACAATGGAGTTCTTCCAAAATGGCTGGGTCTTGCATTCCTTGATAGTTTAACATTGTGCCCAGTTGTTTTAAAGATTCAGATTTTAAGGGTAGGTCCTATTATTTAGCCAGTGCAACTTCATAGTTTTAACTCCACTTTTGAGGTGTCTTTCCACCTGGTGTTGCTTCACAGTTTTTCTATATTGTATGATCCTTCCAATTGACTGGTCATTTTTTATTTTTTTTAAGTTCAGACCACTCCATGCTTCATCTTTCCTTTCCCTGACAAGCCTGAGGCTTTGTGCTTTTCTTTGATTGCTTGAGCCTTGTCATGAACAAAAGGGAAAATTTCTTTAGTACGAGAAAGGAAAATGTGTAGAGCCGAACACTTTGATTCTCAAAGGGGTTGCAAAGATCTCCTCCAAAAGAGGAAGATATGAGGAGCAACCTACGAAGCAGGTGGTAGACAGAATAGGCATCTTGCTGAAATCTATGTTAAAGAATCTTCAAGACTAGGGCAGAGTGGGAACCCAAATAAAGAATAGGAGAATCCCCAATGTATTCCTCACAGATCCACTCCCCGGAATCCTAAACAGAGACTTTGGAGGTCTTTTTATTGGCTACATTGGACTCGGATTCACATTCAAGATATTCTGGCTAGCCAGTGGTATACTTGGCTGAAAAGGTATGATGATGCACAATACAAGCACACTGAATGGAGCATCAATCCTGCAAATGAAATATTGGAGAATGGAGCTCTAATCAAGGGACTAGAAAAAAGAAGTTGAATCAAGGTTGTACAACTTGAGGAATCCCTAGTATCCCACTATGATGAGAAAGACAAAAAAGCCATCCAACCAATTTTGGAAAAATGGCTGCAAAGAAGTCAAGGAGGGATAGAAAAGGCAAGGAGAATGAAGAAAGAGAGACAAAACAGAGTACATACATTGCAAATACAGCAGTGATTGAGAGAGAAGAATGAAGCAAAAAGGCCCAAGGCAAAAATCTAGGGAAGGTTTTGCAGTTGTTTAAGAAGGTTTTCATATTTTATCAAAATGTTTATCACGGGTTGCAAGATGGCACCATCCAAGATAATAAAATCTTAAAGGCTATCAATCTGATCTCTAGAAAGCAAATCAGTCCAACTATAAGGAGGTCAAATTTTGTTATAGGGCAGAAATATATAGTGGAGAAAGTCATATCATGCATTGGAAAGATGTCTAGAATATAATGCATTAAAGCTCTAAAGGCCACTTCCAAACCACAACAGGGGATTTGGTTGTGGGCATTCCGATTTTGTATTAAAAATTTTGAATCAATAAAAGGAACACCTTTTAATTACCAAAATAAAACAAGCTGGTATCACTATTGATATCAAAGAACATTGCAAGGCAAGGCAACTTTGGAGAGACCAATCTAGACCTAAATAAGAGAGAAATCATGTTTAAAAAGAATGCATACCAGGCTTTACAAAACCTTCATGTCAGGACTTGGTTCAAAGGCCATACCACTGCCTTTCCGTACCTTGTGACTAGTTCCATGAAAGCTAGAAAGACTGATCCATGTCTTTGTTTCCTCATCTAAATGAAAGCTGGGAAGACTTTTCCATGTCTTTTCACCAATATTGTAAACAACCACCTCTACCACTAGAAAATCATTAGTTACAAAACACGCACGATCCCCAACACCTACGCAGCACATAAATGGGTATTCGGGCTCAATGAAAGTTGGGTATTCTGGCACATAAACGTTCACATTAGGAGGCTTCTTTCTCCACATTTTTTTGATGAAATTGTGTGATGACAGGTGATTATTCCACTGCTTTGAGACACTATGAAATATGCACACACATTCCACTGGTAGAAACAACAATATTTCTTCTTTCAAATGATCATGCAGATCATTGTAGGTCGTTGAGCAATTTTTCGACTGCACCATTTTCAAACAGGTCGTAGAACCGGGAAAATTGTAATTCAAGGCATTATAGTTAGAATGCCTTTTTTCAATATTTGATAACAAAGCTAATGGTCTTTCCATAAGGAAGGTCGGAAAATTTAATTTGCAGGTTGGTTACGTAATTGAAAAAGAACAGCAATACACAACAAACACCCATGCAAATTAGAGGGCTCAAAGTACACCAGAGCCATTAAATAATTTGCGAATGCCATTTCCGAATACTGAAAAATTACTTAATTTGGTTTACTACTTGTGTCTGGACATTGCACAATGCGGATGATGTTTGTGATTGCTGTACACTGGCAATTTGCTGTGTTTGCTGAGGAACTACTAACTGTGGTTTTAATGGAAGGGATTAGCATGCAAACATCTAAAACTGTGGAGGCAATCCGGAAATCCAAAATTAAATGTAGATTGCGTGGTTTTGCCTCATAAAAATGGTGGAGGCCATCAAGAATTAAAGCACATGCAGCCTAGCCAAACATGCATTGAGGATAGATGTCACCAACGTGATTTGGGACCGATGTCACCAGCACAATAAAAAGGTTGACGAACCCAAAAAAGAACTGATTCAAAAAAATAGATTTATCTGCCTAAATATACATGCACACCTGCTTCATGCACACCTACTTCAGGCGAAGAAAAAAAAAGCAGCTAAAACGTCCAAAATCACAAAAAATAACTTAAAATAATTCATTATTATAAAACATAAATTTACCTTTTTTTCATTTCTTCTTCTTGTAGTCATGGCGTGCTGACTTCAATAGTGACTCCAATTGTATCTAAAGCACACTCAAATGAATAGGAATGAGTTCTATTCTCAATTTAAATAGTAAAAAACCCTAAAAATATTGGTGGGAAATCTAAATCTTAATAAAAATGGTGGGAAATCTAAAAATAGCAATAAATATAAATAGTGATTTCATTGGATAAGAATGAGTTATATTCTCAATTTAAACAAAATTGAAATTAGAAACTCTTAAAAATATTGGTGGGAAATCTAATTCTTAATTTCATTTAATAGTAATGAGTTTTATTCTCAATTTAAACCAAATTATTAAAAAAAAGGTAGGAAACTCCAGAAAACATTAGTGTGAAATCTAAATCCTAATAAATATGGTAGGAATTATAAATATTTTTTACTGTTATGAAATTCTTGAGATGTTTCCACTTGTGCAATTGTGCTTCCAAATATGTGAACTCAACAATAAAACACACCTTAAAATACATGAATCTTGTCTCTCAATGTGCGAAAGAAAAGGTAAACCAACTAGCTATGACGTTCTTCTTTTATACATGAGACCCTTGACTATGCCATGAAATCCCCCAAAATCTTTTTAAAGCATGGGAGCTCCTCTTCATGCACGAAGCTAGTGGAATATGACAAGTTATCCAAAATTAATCCAAATATGTGATTTGTGCCTTAGGAAATGTGAATTAAAGTACCCTCGGTGGAAAAACATGCATAAATATTTGTTGCTTGGTGCCTTTAAATGTGAGATGTTGCCACTTGTCAATTGTGCCTCTTCTTGATGATGAAACCAACACCCTAGTTTTGTAAGGATCACTAAGTGTCATTTTGTGTCAACCCAAGGTCGTTTCCATTGTCACCTTAGCAACAAATCCTCTCACTTTAGATTAATTATTGAATCCTAGGGGTGTCCTAAAGCACAAATTTATGGGGGACTCTTTTATGTGACTAGATCACTAGCTAGCATTGAAAACCATCTTTACATTGTATGGTTCAACATCTTGATGATTCCTGTCCTATTGACCACAAATTTTGTATTCATTATTGCTTTCATCACAACACCTACAATAGATATTGATGGTGTTCATAAGCATATTTATAGTTGTGATAAGTGGATTAGGGGCTTCCTTATCATGACCCATAACCCCTAATACGTTTACTCCCTTAGCCAAGGGGGCCCAAGGGTGTACTTGTAGGGGCATTGAGACCAAATTTGGGGGATCATAACATTAGGAAAAGTGGAATGAAATAACCAAAAAGTTCCTTTTTTTTGGGGGGGGAGGGGGGGAAGGGAATCTTATGGTGTCTTGAACAGGCCAAGGGGACACAAGGGTAGCATGTATGTGTAGAAGTCAGAGGTGCAAGCATGGTTTACTAGGATCTATAATCCTAGCATTAGAGAATGAGAAGGGGGCTTAGGACCTAATTTCATAGGGCCTAGGGGACCTAGAGGGAAAGCAGCGAGAGAAATTGATAGGGGAACCCAAAATAATCGTGATAAGGGTATAATTCCCCTAACCACTTCCCTCTGAACAAATATGAATTTCTAAGAGTCGCAAGGGTTAGGGATGTTTTCAAAGATGACTGCCCCTTCTGCTTCCAGTTTACCGATAGGGAAAAGAGTATCTTTGAAGATGAACTAATTTCTTGCAATCCACATTCCCCGGGCAATCAAGAGGGGCATAGTTCTAAATTTTTCATTAGGAGCTTCCTGCCACCATATTTGCCATGCTTCTGAGAGCAGCTGGCCTTCCTATCTCTGAGGAATATTTTTCATCCTTAACGTTTCATTCCAAAGTCTGATGGTAAAGGGGCAAGAAAGAAAAATGTGTTGCACTGATTTTTCACTGTCTTTGCACAGAGAGCACCACCGTGGACCAATTTTCCCTTTTTTTTTTAAGGAAATCCCAGGTGGGACTTTCTTTTGAAGAATACACCAGAAAAAAAATATTGTCTTAGCCGGCCCTTTTAGCTTACACAATGGTTTTGACCACTAGATAGGATCCTCCCACCCATTCTGAGACATCAACCAAGCATAACCCAGCTTAGGGGTATACATACCAGTCTGAGACTGCACCCACCGCAACTCATCGTTCTTGTCAGTAATTCGGATACAGGAATTCAGTAGGCCAGATCTATAGTTCTCCCATTCCTCAAACCGTCTTTCCTCCAAGAATAGAGCATTCCCAGATAGCCATTCTTGTCTCCAAATCGAATAATTTCCAAAGTCAGCTACTTGGTTTAGGAAATGCAACCCTCTATTATTAAGGTGCTCAATCACGTCTCTCGAGAGAACAAAAGAACCCATACAGCCCACCCAAGAATCTCGACCCAGTCTGACCAATCTCCCATCCCCAACATTCCAGGCCAAACCTTGTTCGATAATTTTTACAGCTGCCACCAAAGCCTTCCACACCATCGACGAATTCTTGAACGATTTTTGAGGCAGTCTGAGCCAGAACAGAGTTGGCATTGGGTCTATGTATTTCCTCCTTCTTACCGAAGTCCAGAGGTTCTCTGTAGTGATTAGTCTCCAAGCTAGTTTCGCATCTAGAGACCTTGAGAATGGAAAGACGTCCTTTATTCCCCAACCATCCTAACATTTTGGTCTGACTAATTTTTCCCATGCAACCCAAGGGGTTAAGTGTTCCGACTTGGAGCCTGCCCATAGGAATCTGCTATAGATTTTGTTGATCTTCATCAGAATAATTTTTGGCATCCAAAGGAGGCTAGCCCAGTAAACCAGAATAGCCATCACCACAGATTTGATTAGAACCAACCTCCCTGCTCTAGACAGCCATTTGAAACTCCAGTGATTCATCCTGTTCTCAATTTTAGCTAAGAGCCATTTCCAATCCTGAATCCGATAATTATCCGGCTTAAGAAAGAAGCCCAAATACTTAAAGGAGTCCTATAGAGTTTTAACTTCAAAGTGAAGGTAGTCTTTTATTCTATCCACTTCCACCCTTGAGAGCCCTACAGTGGATTTTTGGCCATTTATACTTAGTCCAGTCGCTTTTAGAAAAATGTCTAAGATCTTCTTTAAACACCGATAGTCTTCTATACTCCCACTACTAAATAGAAAGATGTCATCTACAAAGAGGAGATGGATTACCTAGAGATTGACCGCTACTTCAATACCTTTGAGCTCCCCTCTGAAGCCAAGATGCGTCAACTGCAAGAGTCTTAAGAACATCCAATTGATCCTATCATAGGCGCCCTTAGAGAGGTCAATTTTTACTATAGCTCCTTTTTTCCCACTCTTTTTGAGGCTGTGGAGGGTTTCTTGAGCTACCCCCACTGCTTCATGGATTTTCCTTCCATCCAAAAAACTGAATTGCTCTGCAGAAAGGGTTTAAAGAATTTAAAGAAGAGCAGGGTTAAGGAGATAAGAGCGGGAGTGCAGTCCTGGTTACTTAAAACCTTTTTTCCAAAATTTCCTACTATGTTTCTGGCATACTTTTTCCCTGTCCTATTAACCCCTAACCTATATTAATCCATGAACCTCCTAAGCCATAAATCCTTATCCTCTTAACCTGTGACCTTTAACCCTTAAACACCTTAACTACTAACCCCTTAACCACTTTACTTAAAACCTTTTTTCCAAAATTTCCTACTATGTTTCTAGCATAATTTTTCCCTGTCCTATTGACCACAAATTTTGTATTCATTATTTCTTTCATCACAACACCTACAATAGATATTGATGGTGTTCATAAACCTATTTCTAGTTGTGATAAGTGGATTAGGGGCTCCCTTATCACAACCCATAACCCCTAATACGTTTACTCCCTTAACCAAGGGGGCCCAAGGGTGTACTTGTAGGGGCATTGAGACCAAATTTGGGGGGTCATAACATTAGGAAAAGTGGAATGACCTAACAAAAAAGTTTTTTTGGGGGGGGAGGTTATCTTATGGTGTCTTGAACAGGCCAAGGGGACACAAGGGTAGCATGTATGTGTAGAAGTCAGAGGTGCAAGCTGCATGGTTTACTGAGATCTATAATCCTAGCATTAGAGAATGAGAAGGGGGCTTAGGACCTAATTTCATAGGGCCTAGGGGACCTAGAGGGAAGGCAGCGAGAGCAATTGATAAGGGAACCCCAAATAGTGGTGATAAGGGGATTACGAGTCCAATTATCACAAAACATAAGCCCTTAACCCATAACCACTAAATTCCCTTTTCCCTTAACCCCAAATCCATATTTCTTTAACCCCTACACTCATAAATCATAACCCATAAACCCCTTCATTCATTAAATCTTATGACATTAACCCCTAACCTATATTAATCCATGAACCTCCTAAGCCATAAATCCTTATCCTCTCAACCTGTGACCCTTAACCCCTAAACACCTTAACTACTAACCCCTTAACCACTAATAGCTAAATCTCCTAAATATTGAGTCCTTAACCGCTAAATCCTCTGACCCTAAATCCCTTTGGCCCTTGATGCTTGACCCTTGAAGCCCTTAACCACTAAGTATCCAAAGCTGAAAACAACACCCCAAACCAGCAAATTGACCTCCTAGGAGAATCCTTCGTCTCTAATTGAGCATATTAGAAACATTACTTGATTCTTAGAGAACTAGGTACTAGTTACGAGGATATGTGTTTGTGGGTAATGCCATTATTATCATGTATACCAAATGTAGACAATTGGATAATTTGCAAAGCCTCGATTTGAATTACTCACAATATCTACACTTCATCACGTTGAGATGGAGCTTGTAGTGTTCTCTCACATAAGGAGTTGTAAATGAAAAGGAACAAGCTCCTATTACATGGAGGGTTTAAAGAGTTTAAAGAAGAGCAAGGTTAAGGAGATAAGAGCGGGAGCACAGTCCGGGTTACTTAAAACCTTTTTTCCAAAATTTCCTACTATGTTTCTGGCATACTTTTTCCCTGTCCTATTGACCACAAATTTTGTATTCATTATTGCTTTCATCACAACACCTACAATAGATATTGATGGTGTTCATAAGCCTATTTATAGTTGTGATAAGTGGATTAGGGGCTCCCTTATCACAACCCATAACCCCTAATACGTTTACTCCCTTAGCCAAGGGGGCCCAAGGGTGTACTTGTAGGGGCATTGAGACCAAATTTGGGGGGTCATAACATTAGGAAAAGTGGAATGACATAACAAAAAAGTTTATGTGGGGGGGGGGGGGGGGGGGTATCTTATGGTGTCTTGAACAGGCTAAGGGGACACAAGGGTAGCATGTATGTGTAGAAGTCAGAGGTGCAAGCATGGTTTACTAAGATCTATAATCCTAGCATTAGAGAATGAGAAGGGGGCTTAGGACCTAATTTCATAGGGCCTAGGGAACCTAGAGGGAAGGCAACGAGAGAAATTGATAAGGGAACCCAAAATAATGGTGATAAGGGGATTAGGAGTCCAATTATCACAAAACATAAGCCCTTAACCCATAACCACTAAATTCCCCACCCCCTTAACCCCCAATCCATATTCCCTTAACCCCTGCACTCATAAATCATAACCCATATACCCCTTCATTCATTAAATCTTATGACATTAACCCCTAACCTATATTAATACATGAACCTCCTAAGCCATAAATCCTTATCCTCTTAACCTGTGACCATTAACCCCTAACCCTTCACCCCTAAACACCTTAACTACTAACCCCTTAACCACTAAAAGTACAACACCCCAAACCAGCAAATTGACCTCCCAAGAGAATCCTTCATCTCTAACTGAGCATATTAGAAACATTAATTGTTTCTTAGAGAACTAGGTACTGGTTACGAGGATATGTGTTTGTGGGTAATGCCATTATTATCATGTATACCAAATGTAGACAATTGGATAATTCGCAAAGCCTCGTTTTGAATTACTCACAATATCTACACTTCATCATGTTGAGATGGAGCTTGTAGTGTTCTCTCACATAAGGAGTTGTAAACGAAAAGGAGCAAGCTCCCATTAGAGGGCTTTTCTGTGTGGGAGTGTTGGAGGCAGAGTGGTTTCTGGTATTCCATCTAGTTTTTTCACAAATTTTGTCATAGTTGGGCGTGATCGTGGAGGTCCCATTGAGGAAACCAAAGAGACAAAAGTGACTGCAGAT
Organism: Pinus albicaulis; assembly: GCA_034641835.2. Taxonomy (NCBI): domain Eukaryota; kingdom Viridiplantae; phylum Streptophyta; class Pinopsida; order Pinales; family Pinaceae; genus Pinus; species Pinus albicaulis. The sequence continues at coordinate 1,041,475,960 of CM076570.1, read as the reverse complement.
TCGTCATGAGGAGGCTGCGCATCATTTTGAGGAGCAGCAGGGGGTGGTTCCCTATCGAGATCGAACTCTGGGGGGCATGGTAGCGGAGGGCAAAGTCAGAATTTCAAACACCAGCCTAGATCAAGTAGCACGCACGAGCTCCCGTGTAAAAAATATATTCCCTAATATAGTTTTTATTAATGCTCTAATTAAACTAACATTATTACTTTATGAGTCTTCAACATCATTAAATATTAAATATAGCTTCTATTTGAATTGAAATTCTGTTCTTGAAATAAAAATAAAACTTAATGAAAACCAAAAATACTAGATGACCACAAAAATACTAGATGACCTCCTTTTACTCAAATAAAAATAAAACTTAATAAAAACCAAAGCCAACATAGCAATTGCTTTATAATTTTTTACTACCTATTAAAATCTAATTTGGCCGCTAGTCTAAACTCTAGTAAATGGACCTCTTAAAATTTATTCCTAGATGTGAAATGACCTCCTTTTCTCAAATAAAAATACTAGATGACCTCCTTTTGCTGAAATAAAATTAGAACTTTATGAAAATAAAAACGAATATTGCAATTGCTTTATAAGATTTTGGTACCTCTTAAAATTTAATTTTGGGCGGCTTCTTAAACTTTAATTTCGGGCGGCTTCTTAAAATTTTATTTCGGCGGCTTCTGAAACTTTAATTTCGGGCGGCTATTTTCCCTTGGCCAGGTTCGGGACAGAGTTCGGTGATCTTTAACAATCTTTATGATTTTGGCGCAGATGCCATACCCTTCTATTCTTCGCTGCACTCTGGATTCGACTATATTCTTAACGCGATTTTATTATATCAAATCTGGTTTAACTCTTTTTCCAGCTTTAATTGAGATATTATTCTCCTGATTTGGGGGTTTCTCTGCAATTCGGAACAGAAAACATGTGGTCCATTGCCAGCATATGGAGATAAAATTGCAACCTTCGACAACTCAAAGAGGGAGAGTGTGTATTGATAAGTTCTAAAGGTATTTTCCTGATATCTATGACTTTCATTGTTAAAATTTCAATAGATTTAAACTTGTATACCGAATTATGTAGAAGGCAGCGGTAGGGTTGACAAGATTTTATAAAATCAATCATCTTTTTTTTGTGGTTAGCAAGACCAGGCACTCCTTAGAGCTGCTCTCATATGCTGATTGTCCCTTACTTTTGTTGTAGGAATTAGTCCTTACGGCCCCTCCAACAAGCCTCATACAAACATGCGTTATCTCTATAATAACTATAGTGCCTGAGACTCTCTTAAACAATAAATATGCCACCCCTTTTGGTACCAAAACAACCCTACTATCAACGTATTTATAGCTACTCCTCAGCCCTGTTATATCTTCTAATCTGACCTCAAAACAGTCATTTCAGGCTTCAGTCTTCTCTTCTTCAAGCTGTGGCTTACATCAAAAGGTGTTTTACTCCTAAATATTTTTTCTTGGATGTTATCTTAGCCTCCCTCACCTTCTATTTATACACAATATAAAGGCTTCATTTGGGTGTCCACATTGGCTTGACAAGTTGTCACATGGCTTATTAACATCAAGCCAACCTAGACTCTTCTTTAGCTGAACCTTTTTCTCCTTGATCTAGACACCCACAACTCCCTCTGAGTTGCTTCGCTGACCACACTCTGATTCACTATCCCTTAAAGTAGCTCAGATACTCTCTGATACCATGTTGCTTTTCCATGATCTTGGGTCTAGGATAGTGTCTTAAAATATTTCACGCTACCAAACCAATAATCACAATGATACTACTTTGCACAACAAAATATAAAAAGCAGTAAATCTACCAATGCACAAAATATAGAAAACTTCTTACAATTTTTAACCCAACTTTGTTATATTAATCAACATATGATACAACAGTCTAGTGCTCCCATACCAAGGATAATGGCCTTCATACACCCATTGATACAAGATACAAAACTGGGTTTGGTGTCAGTCCATCGACAACCAATCTGCCCTCAAAAAAATACTCTGACCATGTCTCTGTCGCATTCTCTCTCAGATCTTCTCGGTCATGCCCTGTACCAGCTCGGTCCTTCGGCTCCCAATCTGTAGCTCTTGACTCTATCAATGCTCCAAGTCCATCTAGCCACTAAAGCTTGGCTACCAATCTGCTCACTAGTTGTGCCTTGGTCCATCAAGGGCACAACACATCGAGACTCCTGTCGAATTGTTCACAACTTCGTTTGTGAACAATTCTCAATATTCTCATTGCTGCTCCTCAGTTACTTAGGGACTTCAAACCACTATGGTCTTCCTGTGCTGCACTGATGAAGGCCAACATAGGGCATGAAGGGCTACCACCTATCGCTACAAGATGTCTATATCCCACAATGAACATAGGCTAGGAGGACTGCCCATCATCTGATGTAGAAGTTCTCCACACACAAGTCTAGGGCTACACAAGTGACAAAACTGCTCCTAGTTGATCAGACCCTTGACCTCTAGCAACCACCGAGGTCCATGAAGTTGGTGCACACCAGGCCCCAACATGGGTACTATCACACTGTCCTCCAACATACCATAAATGCACAATCCACGTTCACACTTGGCCCACTCTCACGTTGCCCTCCAGCAGACCACGAGTGACCAATACTTGTTGTAGCATCTACCTCTAGCTAGGGCATCCTCACACTTAGGAAATCCTCCTCGTGGCTACCAAGAGACTTCTCTAACAGTCCTGTCCTAGGACACCCATTACTTCATTGCAAGATCTGGTCCTAGTTGGGGTTTCTTAACACCCAAGAGAACCCCAACACATGGCTCCCACAGGTTGCATATGAATTTGATCCTATCATCAATCATTACACTGGTTAGGGCTTCTAACCAACACATTAGCCCTCCCTTCTTCGCTTCCGCAGGCTGTACTAAAATGTTCCAACTGTCCAAACTAGGACCAACAATTTAACACAAAAACATACCTTCTCATGTGTTGGTACCTTGTTGTATTCTACAATCTAGTTAGGGCTTAGCGACAATCCATGTCAGCCCTCTCAACACTTGCTAACAATCATTTCTATCAATGTGGCTTGCCTTCACCCTAGAGTTTCTCCCCTACGATGATTGTCTCTTAGTTATGTTGTAGGAATTAGGGCATCATTCAATTCTGAGTACACAGAACTCCCAGGCCATTAGGCCTTCTATGACATTCTGATATGTTGCCTTGTTGACTAGACAAACTTGCTAGACAGTTCCTGAACAGTTGAAGCTTGCATGACAAGTTCTATTTTCTGGTTTGAGCGTTGCTAGACATACAATTTGTGCAATCTACAGATTTGTTCTGCATGGCCGGAATAATATCTTCTTTGCAACAGAAAGGCGTGAAATCCATAGTAGGTATTTGATACATACCTTGTCAAAACATGGACTGTCCTTTGCGCCAACGACTCCCTAATATAGTAGCATACACTTCCATTCTATCAGCGTACCAATTTCAGATATCTCCAGTCCTGCTGCCCTCATCAGAATACTTACTAATGATCTAATCATGAATTTCCAAGTGTGTCCACCTTCTGTTGTACAAGGTCCTTTATGACAACAAGTCCAAGTCATGTTGTCACCTTCGCACATCATAAAGATGACAAGCACATGATCCAAACACTGCCCCATAAATCATGGACCCAACACACCTCCACAAGACACTACTGTAATATAGTTTGCACTGTTAGATAGGGCACGTACTGCAGCCCTAGTTTCATCACACAGTCAGCAAACAAACCCTTCTACGGTTGTGGTTTACCTAGGAGGGGTTCCTTCAATGCCATACTACCTCCTTAGGTTGCTATCCACTCTTTGAAAACCCTCTAATTTGACCGACCTGTGTGCTATGCCCTGTGGCCTAGCACCACAACTTCAAATCATGCCCAAGTCTGCTCAGAGAAGGCGACTTCCTTTTGCTGTCCTTCAGGACCTTCAAACAATATTTAAACCCTTAAATATGCCCATACATTGCTTCAGATCTAGTGGTTGTCCTCCTGTGACAGAGCGGTCTTCTTCCTTGGCTTCCACATGCTGCTAGATAACTGATGCAAATCTGACCCTAAACTAGGATCCAACATACATCAAGATACACCCAAAATGCATACTTCATCTCCCTTTTTCAGGGTCTGCTCCATGCTGCAAATCTGGACTGGTTAGGGCACGAACCATAGTCCCTAACACCCTTTAATTTTGGCCCATAAATGCTCCTTAGAGCTGCGTCTATCTCTTCCTTGAAGGTCATGACACTTAGCTGTAGGTCTGAGCTATTTCTAGTCCTTAAGCAGTCCTTGAACTTCCTTAATCTCTGTGGCAGGCTTCAGTGAAACCTCACAGGCCTTCGACACTCTTGTTTATAGACAAACCACCCATCAAATAGTCCATAGAGACGTCTTTCCTACCTCGACCCTCTGAAAAGTCCATCAGCCCTCCTAAATTGACCCTAAAACAATCATCTATGCCTCCCTGTTCTTGAACTTCATTTGTTGCAGCTAAGACAGAGACTTAGTCTCTCCTCCACGAGCTATTCACTTGTGATTATGTTGCACAATGGATCAATAGATCGGATATTTTCAATTCAACACAAATTGGGCATTGTTTTCCCCATAAAGCTCTGATACCATGTTAATTTCTGAACATATTCTATGCCATTTCAGATTAGGGCACACAATACTGAAGGAGATAGAACATATTAATAGATCAATGGAAGACAATCCAAAACAAAGATAATGAATGGTGGCGTTACGGCGATCAACAGGATGCTTCTACCAGCAAAGTCTCCAATAGGTCATTCAGCCAAGCATGTCACACATAACCCCAGAACAACCCAAACAAAGAACACTCCATAAATACGCAGCACCAAGAACGCAAATCCATTGCTATCAAGAGAGAAGAAAATCAAAGTGGAATAAATTCAAAGTCCCTCTTAATTAGGGACCTCCAACAACAATGGTGAGACACCTAGTTGCTCATGAAGAATCCTTGTCCTCGATGTCATGGATTTTGATATTGAGGAATCTCCAACCTTTTAGCTTTATAGGGCATAGATCATCCATCACTTTCATCTTGAGTCATGTCAGCTATCAGAAAGTGATTCCTCATACTTCCTTATCTGGTCCACTATTATGCCATGCTTCTTTCCTTGGAGCACTCCACCAAGGGTCGAGCCCTCCAATCTGTATCCAAACTCATCAGAGACAACGTGGCTGGTCTGCGTGAAAGTGCATCAGCTACCACGTTGTTCTTCCCCTTGACATACTCAATGTCAAAGTCATAAGCCTGGATCTTGCTGATCCACTTCTGCTGCCTCTCCTATAGCTGTTTCTGCTCCAAAAAGAACCTGAGGCTGTTGTGATCAGTCCTCACCCTGAACCTGTTACCCACTAAGTACTGTCGGAATTTGGCCAATGCATGCATAATGGCCAGCATCTCCTTGTCGTATATAGGATACAACCGCTCATGAGGAAGGAGCTTCCAGCTCTCATAGGCTATAGGGTGGCCTCCCTGCATCAAAACTGCGCCGATCCCCTCTCCCGATGCATCACACTCCAAAACAAAAGGCTGCGTAAAATTTGGCAACGCAAGCACTGGGCAGCTGCTCATAACCTCCTTGAGCCTGTTAAAGGCCCGCTGTACTGTATCTGTCCAACTGAATGCCCCCTTCTTCGTCTAATCTGTAAGGGGCGTAGCAAGCTGAGAGAAAATCTTGACGAACTTCCTGTAATAAGTGCAGATACCAACAAATCCTCGAAGTTCCGTCACATTTCTCGGCTCTGGCCAATCTCTGATGGCCCTGATCTTTTCCTCGTGGACCCTCACATTGTCCACTCCTATGATGTGACCCAAATACAACATCTCCGTCAACCCAAACTCACACTTGGAGAGCTTATCATAGAACTGTTGCTCCTCCAAGATATGCAACACTGCCTCTATATGCTGGAGATGCTCCTCCCAAGTCCTGTTATATATCAGTATATCATCGAAAAAGACCAACATAAAATTCCTCAGATGACTGTGGAAGATATGGTTCATGCATGACTGGAAAGTAGTTGGGGCATTGGTTAGCCCGAAAGGCATAACCAAGAACTCAAAGTGGCCATAATGGCACCTGAAAGTGGTCTTGGGAATGTCCTGTTCTCTCACGCGAATTTGGTGGTACCCGGATCTCAAGTCGATCTTTGAGAAGAACTGTGCTCCTCTCAACTCATCCATCAGCTCATCTATCTGCAGTATGGGGTACCTGTTCTTCATGGTCTTCTTATTCAGGGCCCTGTAATCAATGCACATTCTCAATGTGTCATCCTTCTTCTTCACCAACACCACCGAAGAAGAAAAAGGACTAGTGCTAGGCCGAATATGTCCAAGAGCCAACAACGTCTAGATGGCCCGCTCAATCTCATCCCGATAGGCTTTGGGGTGCCTATAGGGTGTGGTAATAACGGCCTGGATGCCCTGCTTTAGCTCAATAGTGTGCTCAAACCTTTGATCTGGTGGCTGTCCCGGCGGTATCTCCCCAAACACCGTATCATATCTGTCAAGGATGGCCCGTATATCTAGATGAATTGTCTGCTCGGTAGTCCCTGTCTCTGATGCCCGCAACTCAACCGTCCACTCTATGTCTCGCTTCCGGAAGTCTAACTCCATCCGGTGAGCTGAAACAGTTTGGGGTGGGTAAGTGTGCATCCCACGTAGCTCTGATGCTTCCCGGTCTTCTTATCATCCCACTCCATCTCCAAGGCCTCCCAATCTGTGGTGACCTTCCCCAAAGTAATCAACCATTGAACACTGAGAATCCATCGAAGCTTTCTGTCGGTATGCCTCTCCGCTCAACCATCTATGCATCGATGAAGTTGTGGGTTGCCCCACTGTCTACCAAAACCGAAACTCACTGCCCCCGTATTGCCCCTCGGACACGCAGCGTCAAATACTTGGGTACTCCTCGCAATGCTGCAAGGGTTCCCCCTGTGGGTGCAAAAGATGCACCTCCTGCTCCTGGAGGTGGAGGTGGAAAATGGTCTTGCGCTATCTGACTGTCTCTTGCCTCTCCATCCTCATACTCATCCTCTTCCCCGCTGCTCTCGGAGAAGATCTCGATTAAATGTGCTTTTCCCGCAGCACATCTGTGTCCTGGTGCCCACGACTCCTGATAGGTAAAGCACAACCTCTTCTTCTTCAACTCCCTCCTGGCATCATCATCTAGCTGTACCCTACCCTGATTCCCATTTTGAGGTGGAATCCTCACATCCTTTCCCTTTGGTTGGAAAGCCTGTCTTTGGGGGTAAGGTGTCCTAGTCCTGGGTAAGGCATCCTGCAAATCCCGGGTCCTGCCAATGGCATCCTGGAGTGTGGCTGGTCTAGTGGATCTGACTAGACCCCAAAGTGGCTCTGCTAACCCCTCAACAAACATGTAGATCATCTGTGTTGCGGATAGATCTGGCACCATCACTGAAACCCTCAGGAAATCTGCAATATACATCTCCGGGCTCCCAGTCTATTTGAGCCTCGTCAACTCAACAAAATGCTCCTCCGGATCCCTCCGGTCAAATCTCTCTATCAGTCTCCGGGTGAACTCGACATATGTGGTCACTGTCGAATGCCCGAGTGTCACCATCCCATGGAACCACCAGTCCTGGGCCTCACCATCCAAATGCAGCATAGCCACCTTGATGGCCTCCAACTCTGCCATTTGGTTAAGCTAGAAATATATATCCAGCTTCTCCACCCAAGACTTTGTCGAACTGTTTGATGAGCCATCAAACGTTGGCAAATGGAATCGGCTCGTTGTATGTTGTGTGTCCCCATCATGATAATGTCGGTGCTCTCTGTGATGATCACCGGGTCTGCTGTCCCGCTGGAGCTGAACAAAATGTCTAAATGAAAGGGCATCCCTAAACACCTGCCCATATGCCTGGTACTCAGCAAAATAGTCACCCATGTGACCAGGCATTGGCTCGTGCTTTACTCCTGCCCCTGTGTCTGCACCCAGAAAGGTGGGCATAGTGGAACGTGTGGGTGCATGTGATGCCTGGTGTGGAGTGGCATCCCGCTTCGGCAAATGATGGGATGTGCCTGACCCCTCGCCAACATGGAAACCCCTTTGGGTTTCATGCTGTCTAGCCTCCACAACAGTGAATCTCTGACCCATCACCTCAATCTGTCTCGCCAGATCCTGCATTGATTTGAGGAGTGCCTCCCCAAACTGTTTTTCCTCACTATCATCTACCATTGGCTTTTTTTGTTCTGCGTCCACCACCCTAGCACAGTCACCCTCTCTGTAGGTGTTCTCCAACCTATGCTCAATATCTTTGTAGTTCCTACCTCTGTAGCAGATGTAGGGTTTCTGCCCCGGTGTCATAGACAACTAGCTCCACAGGCCGAGCTATATCTATGGTCTGATACCACTGTAATATCCCATTTTAGAGATATCTCTAAAACACAAGCAAATTCCAACCAGAGATGGACTGGGAGGGCATTTACCAGATATTTCACCTCTGAAAAGAGGGTGAGATCTGGAGGCTATCTGGCCCTTTCCAGACTCTGTCTAAGAGTATGGGGAAAACACACCAAGTGGTATAGTACTGGAAAGCTCAAGGAGAAAAATAATTGTAGTGCAAGCATACAATAGCATATATATATAGAACACCAACATATACTCAAGAAATGCAAAGAGAATGTTGAGCCATTTTATTATGCTGAGAAATATAAGTGAGTACAATAGGTGATCAGAGTGATGGCACCTAGACTTGCTCAAGGCAAGCGAAGAAATACTCTCAGAATGTTGATGGAATGGCTGCTCTCTGATCTGCGTCCTAGCTGCTAGAAAACTGCCTTGTAGCTGCTACTGCTGGAACAAGATGAGTATCTGGGGCTTCTCCCCTACTCGGAATAAGCTAAAACTCTGGAATCAGCCTCTAGTCACCAAACCCAGAAAAACCCAGAGAGCATTTCTGGAATGACCGACCCTCGAAAATCACCCCCTTGAGGATCTACGCTATCCTCCAAGGCTCTGCGCTGAGGCTGAATGGAAACCACCAAAACACGGCCACAAACTCTGCCAAAATCCTCCCACAGGAAAGGGCTGGCCCCTTGCTCAATCTCCAAGCTCAAAACCTCCGAAAGAAACCCAATCCGGAGCTTCCCAGAAATGGATTGCGTCCTCCCTCTCAGGACTGCGCAGTCTATGGATGCAGTGCTCCTTTGCAAAAGCCAAACTCCAACCCTCCTGCAAAATACCGATGGGACAACCTCACCCGAGCAGGCACTCAAAGTCCCCCAGGGCTGAGGATGAGATCTTCGAACGAAGACACTCGGTGCACTAAACAGTGCTGCAGACTAGCTAAACAACCAGCATGCTCAAGAAGTCGAAATGACTAGCTCAATATCATAAACATCGAATGACCAAAATGAGGAGGCTCTCCCTCTATATAGCATTAGCCTCTCTCAAACCCTAAGGCTCACCTCCTCCAACGTAGCCTCCCTTTGCCACGTGCTCCATCTTGGCCTGCACAGTCCCTCCATGTGGTCTACGTGGGCCCCCTCTCTACGTGGTCTCTTGGCCCCCTTGGCTCACTTAAGTTACAACGTGTGTCTACTAGGGAGTGCACTTTTTATTTTTTGAGTGAGTTATGTCCCCCTCTACTCACTTTTATTTATAATCTAACTACATAAGGCAAAATTGACCAAAATAGAATATTCCAATTAGCCATTGCTAATTGGGAATATTACATTTATACTTCATTGTTCCTTCACCGAGTCCCTTCTTCTTTGATGATTGTAATAGAGATCGAGCCCATCACTTTTCTCTATCCGAAAGATATTTGAGTTGTTGTTGACTGTGATCTAATCCTTAAGTGCCACTTAATATGCCCTTCTTTGACTGCCACCTTAGCTCTGATACCATGTTGAGAATCTTGTAGGGTCGTAGTCTAATAAAATTCTCTTCATGCTAATTTCTTGTGATCTTGTTTATGTATATTCTTCTTTAATCTTTCATCAAGTCAATTATCAAATTACTCACTCAAATGTATAGAGACAAAATTATTTTTCACTTGTAACTGAATTTCTTGACAATTAGTTAACTAATCTATCTTCAGTTCACTTTTTATCTATCTTTAGTATCAACTAACTTATATATCTCTTTGCAGACACAATTTCAAAGGACCTTGGAACATATTATCAAATGGACAAAAGAAATTGGATGAAATTGAAAAATAGGTATAGTTTGTATATTTGATTATTCATCATGATATGTGAAAAATGTATAAGTGGTAACTTTTTCTCAATTAAATTTATATGACTTGTAAATTGGTTATGTGTAGAACACTAAAAGAATATAGAGATGGGGTTGAGGAATTCTTAAAGTTTTCCGAGGAGCAATCAAGGAATAAGATGTCCACAAAATTTCCATGTAATAAATGTGGCATAGTGAAAGTACAAACATTTGATAAAGTACGAGAGCACTTGATTTGTGATGGTATAATCGAACAATATAGCATTTGGTATTTCCATGGAGAGAGCATTCCCATTCAGGTATCTTGAATTTTTTTTGAATTGATCTAGTTTTACTCTTATATGTTTTACAATAAAGATATCACTTATTTTTATATGTGCAAACTTCAATTTTTTTTCTTTGTCTCCTTTAGATTCCATCTATTATTGGCAAGGACAGGCAACATTCTGAAAATGAGCCACATGAAGTTCTCAAGCATATTTCATCTCAAATGGTAAGCCATTTCATATTAGTCAAGGGTCCTATTTGACTAGGTTGACCAAATGCTATTGATTCTAATTTTCATAAAAACCATAAAATTATTAACATAAATTTTGATTTTCTTATTAATAGGGTTATGAACATGTTGTGGAACGTGATTATGATAATCAAGGTGATGAGCATGAAAAATTGTTTAGGAACGATAGTGAACCTCTAATTGATGATGATGATGATGATGCAACCATTGTCGGTGATCAAATGCTTGAAATAGTGAATGATGCCAATCGATGTCTTAATCAAAACATCAATGAGAGTTGTGATAATGAGGGGTTGGCATCAACAAATGTACTAAATGAAGTTAATGAATATAAGAAGCTTATCGAAGATGCCAAGAGGCCATTGTACCTAGGTTGTGTTGACTTCACAAAACCGTCAGCCACTGTAGAATTCTACAATCTGAAAGTGAAGAGTGGATGGTCTGATACAAGTTTTGACCAAATGTTAAAATTGCAAAAAAAGGTGCTTCCTAAAGATAACACATTTCCAGATTCTGCATATGCTGCAAAAAAGCTGATAAAATCATTGGGGTTAAACTATGATATGATACACGCATGTCCAAATGATTGCATTTTATATCGAGGAAGATATGAAAGTAAAGATCAATGCCCAACATGTGGAAAATCTCGATGGAAGGTGGATGCTCAATCTCAAAAGGTGTGGAAAGGTGTTCCAGCCAAGGTGTTAAGATATTTTCCCATAGCACCAAGGCTAAAAAGAATGTATAGGTATGATCTTGAACACTATAATTTTATTCAAGTTTTCCCCTTCTTGTATTATCTTTACCATTTGTCATAGTGTTATTATATGATAATGCTTTATATAAATGATTTTTTTTTTTCTTCATTATAGCTCTACAGATATGTCACAAAAAATGAGGTGGCATCATGAGAATGCAAGCAATGATGGTCAAATGCGCCATCCCGTTGATAGCCCAGCATGGAAAACTATTGATGACAAATGGCCTAGTTTTTCTAGCGAACCTCGCAATGTACGACTTGCAATGGCAGTAGATGGATTTAATCCTTTTGGAGACTTGAGCAGCACATACAGTGTTTGGCCTGTAGTGTTAGTTACATACAACCTTCCACCATGGTTTTGCACAAAAAGGAATTTTTGTATGCTAACATTGTTAATACCTGGTCCCAAGCAACCAGGAAACGACATTGATGTGTATTTGGAACCCTTGGTAGATGAACTAAAGGAATTATGGGACCAAGGGGTATGGACATATGATGCTTATAGTAAGACATCATTTAACATGAAGGCAATTCTTATGTGGGTGATCCATGATTTTCCTGCTTGTGGGAATATGGATGGTTGCACAAAAAAAGGCTATAATGCATGTCCCATATGTGGGAGGAACACAGAATCAGAGTACCTCAGTTGTAGCAGGAAATGTGTGTACATGGGACATAGGAGATTTCTTCCTCAACGTCATAAGTTTTGCTCACAAAAGGCACCGTTTAATGGGAAGGAGGAGCATCGTTATGCCCCTCCAATTGTAAAAGTGTCAGATATTTTTAAGGAAACAAAGGGAAAGGAAGCAATATGGGGGAAGATTGAATCAAATAAAAGGAAAAGAAATAGTAAAACAGGTGAAAAAACTGATGTTGTGGTGTGGAAGAAACAATCAATTCTATTCAATCTACCATATTGGGAGGTATGTAGACCCATGATCAACCATGCCTAATTATTGGACACAACTTGCTTAGTTGACCTCATTGTGATTAGATGTCTTGGTTGAATTGACTGTTTATCTTTTTGTCCATATTAAATATTTTTCTGATATTCTTGATGTGTTGGAATGCAGAAACTCCTAATAAGCCACAATTTAGATGTAATGCATGTGGAGAAGAATGTGTGTGAAAGCATTTTTGGAACCCTTCTGGATATAAAAGGGAAGTCCAAAGATGGGAAAAAATCACGTGATGACTTGCAAAAAATGGGCTTGAGGAAATCACTATGGCCAGAAGTTAAAGGAAAGAAAATATTCCTTCCACCTGCACCACATACTTTTTCAAAGAAAGAGAAACAGACCCTATGTCATGTTCTTTTCATGTTAAAGGTGCCAGACGGTTACAACTCTAATCCAAAAAATCATATATCTATGGAAGAGCTTAAGTTCCATGGTATGAAAGCACATGATTTCCATGTTCTAATGCAACAACTCCTCCCAGTGGCTTTGCGTCATGTGTTACCAATTGTTGTCCGAAAGACGCTTTGCAAGCTTTGTTACTTTTATAGGCAAATCTGTGCAAAATCAGTTTTAGTAGAGAGTCTTGATAAGCTGGAAAATGATATTGTGGAGACATTGTGCTTTCTTGAAAAGTACTTCACTCCTTCATTCTTTGATATAATGTTGCATTTGAATGTACATTTGGTACGTGAGCTTCGATATTGTGGGCCAGTTGCATATAGATGGATGTACCCCTTTGAGAGGTACGTGAAACTTTACTTTTTTATCAAGACAACAAATATTTTTTTTTAAAGATTTTGACATTACTTAATTTTTTTGTTTGTTAATTTTGTAGGAACATGAAAGTATATAAGATTTATGTTAAGAACAAAAATAGGCCTGAAGGATGCATTGCTGAAAGCTATACTGTGGAGGAATCAATAAAGTTTTGTGGAGGATACTTGAAAGGTATGGAAGCTATTGGATCCACACATGGTCGAAATGAAGTGTGGGATGAGGAAGTTGAAGAAGTTATCCTTGATGGAAAGCCACTATCTGCTCCAATTCCTTCAGAATTGGATGGCATTAGTTGGGAACAAGCCCATAGGTGGGTTCTATTTCACACAAACAAAGTTGATCCATGGATAGAGTAAGTTACATATTTGGCCTGTAATTTTTTTTGTTTGTTTGTTTAAGGTTTAAGATATTTGACCTTTAATTTTTTTTTATTCATATTTAATCAAAACACATTAACCACCATATCTATTGTCCATAATTGTTGAATTAGGATGCACAAAATGGAGATTGCCAACTCAATTACCCAAATGAAAAAAGATGAAGCTCTATTGTAGAAACTCCACAGCCATAAATTTACTAGCTGGTTAAAAAAACAGGTAAGTACATTATTTATATTATAAGTGTACTTAAAAATCATTACATTGGAATATTATCATGCAGGAAATTAAATATTTTTTTTAGAGGTTGAATGTATGAATTCTAACTACATTTAAAAATCTAAAACTATACAGGTGGAGGGAGATGGAAATGTGTCTGATACACTTAAATGGCTAGCGCGTGGTCCCAGGAAATTCGTGAATAAGTAAAAGGGATACCTAACCAATGGTTATAGATTCCATACAAAAAGCATGGAGAATGAGAGAACCACCAAAAATAGTGGCGTGTGTATGGAAGCTCAAACAATGATGAGGTCAAGTTCCAAAGATGCAAACCCTATACTTCAAACCACAACATTTTATGGAGTGGTAGAAGAAATAATTACATTGGACTATTTTTGTATGGAGTACACATTGTTCAAATGTAATTGGATTGATGTATACAATAATAGAGGGATCAAAACTGATGATTTGGGTTTTAAAATGGTGAATATGAAGAAATTTTTAAGCCAAAATCATTGGCAAGATGATCCATTTATTCTAGCATCGCAAGCTAAACAAGTATTCTATGTACAAGATCCAGTTGAGACTGACTGGTATGTAGTGTTAACATGTCCTCCAAAAGGATTGAGAAATAATGCATCATATGAAACCGAGTATGCAGATTTGTCACATGTTGTGGACTTTCAAGACACAAAATGTGTAATTGAAGAAGATATAGCTGATGTCGATGTCAACGTTGACGTGAACGTGGATTATGTCCGTTCAGATTGTGAAGGAATATGGTTGAACCTTAAGAAATAAAATATATTGATTTTTCTATTTTGTTTCGAGAACTCCAAAATTGATATTTGGTTATGAAGAGAGATTCCTTTGTTTCTTATCTATAAAATGTTTTAGGCCCATTTAGTAGATATATTTTTAGTCCCTGCCAATGACAATGACTATTGTTTTCGGATTGCACCATTAATCTTGTCCATACAAAAAATTGAACACATAAAAATTTGATATGTGTGAAGTTTCTGCAATTTTTATATTTTTTAAGATTGAAATGAGAATTTTCTATATTATTATTAGATCATAGCCCTAGAAATTACTCATTTAAAAGAACCTAGAAAATACAAATTTCTTGGGCACATGCCATTTTTTAGCCTTCTTCAGCGACTGTTGGTTTCAAAACGAACTATTCAGTTGTGGGTTGCAAAACAAACTATGGAGAAAAAGGAGCATAAAGAATCTGAGCATATTACTGGACGGTCAATTGGAGGATTCCTTAGCTTAAGCACAGTTAAGCTAATCATTCTGCATTTTCTTCCATGCAGGTCAGCAAAAACCAGGATGAACATTTACAAAAACGTAAGTGCCATTCTCACATCTCAGTTTCTTTGCCAACAATGTTGTAGGATAATATCTACCTTTAATCTTAATATTTCTTGTTTTATTTCCTAAAGGTTCTAGCTTTAAGAGACTGTATAAGCTAATAATTCTGCATTTTCCTCCTAGTCCTTGAGATAATACTAACTAGTATTCCATCTCCATTCTTGGTGTTTACTGGTGCTTTAAAATATTACATTGACATTCTGATCTACTGGGGATTTATAATTGTAATTCAGATCTTCTTGTGCTTCTTTATGTATTTTCCATCCGTGCAGTGATTGTTTTTCTCCAATTGATAAATTGCTTCTTCCAACAGTTAAAAAATAATATGACTGTAAACTTGCCATTCAAGTATAATTGTTTATTTCCTTGGAAACTATGTAGGTGCTTGATAAGGATGGTGACTTTCTTTAAAAAGGTAACCTGGAAAGTGGTGCAAGCTGGTCAGTGGAATTGGGTCGTCAAACTATGGGGTGCCCTATCATAGTGGAGAACATGAGTCAACCCCAAGAATCGCTTATAGAGGTCAGTTAAATTGTTAGATTAACAAGGTTTTTATATGCACTCAATAATTCAATTTTGTTATTTTGAGACATGGTTTAAAGTTGTCATGCTATCTTCTGTTGGTTTTCACCAATTTTGTAGATGCTATGTGAGAAGTGGGGGCTCTTCCTTGAAATGGATGACATCATTTGAGGCTTGGGGTTTATGATTTTAAAGGGAGTCATGGAAGCTCACAGTGACAAGATCTGGGATCGCTTTGTTGTTGAGGTAATGCCATAGTTGCAAAGACCTTTCATTCCATGTAAATCTTCCTCTTTTGTTTGTGTTTGGTTGCTTGAACAGACCATAGACTTCAAGAATTGGCATTGTGATTTATAATGAGAACAGAGTATGCAATTTATTTGAAGGCTACGTGTGTTTCTAGAGACCAAACAAATTGCATGGTTGATGCTTAATAACTATCACTTGGAGATTTTTCTTGGGAATTTGATTGTGTAGGGTTGTAGACCATAATATATTCTAGCTATATTCTAGAACAGAACATCGTCATTATTTTCAATGATTAAAGTTAAAATCCCTTTTCATTCCCAATAATATCTTTAAGTTTCTGAGGATAGGTGGCTTCTGGTGCAAGCTGCACTGATTTCTCAATATTTTCAGGTTCCTCTACCAATGGATAAGTCTGGTCAATATCTCCATTCTCTGCTGCCATGCCCGTTTTGGCTATCTTCATAATGTGTCTACAATCATCAATTCACTTTCCCACACATTCAATATTAATTCATTAGATTGTTGTTTAAGATGAGGCTTCTAATCTGTGTTGATCTGTGAAGTGCCCAATAAAATAAGAATGAGAAATGCTTTCCCTCATTTTACATTTAGACTTGATTATGAAACTAAAGACATCGCAGAACTAAAATTCATTTCCCAACAGAGTTCTACGATACACATTAGCTATTTACTAATAAAATTATGAAGACTTGTAATAGCTCACCTTTTGGAAAGGGAAAGGTCCTATTGAAGTAGACATATTTTTAGTCTCTGAGTTTTTCACTGCATCACATTCACTCAAATTAGCAATGACATATTACGAAACTAAAGACATTGTAGAGCTAAAATTCATGTTCCAACAGAGTTCTACTATGCTTGAGTGTTAGATATTTAGTGATCAAATAATTAAGACTTGTAATAGCTCACCTTGTGGAAAGGTAAAGGTTCTATTGAAGTCATAGTTTTAAAAACCGGAACCGGTGACCGGATCGGTGGACCTAATGAACCGGGTTTCTAACTGGAACCGGTCTAACCGGGAGCAGTCAGATGCCAATGAACCGGTTTTAAAAAAATACATTAAATAATTATTTTTTTAATAAAAAAAACTATTTTTAAGATTTGCAACCATGATTCCAAGCCAATAGAGACAAAATATGCAACAGGAGGGCAGTTAGCCAGTACTGGAGCTGATGTAACTGGTCTGATATTGGCTACTGGGTTTGGAGCTTCACTTTACTTTTTACGCAAGAAAAACATGAAACTAGGTGAGAACATGAGCCATGTATTATTTTGTTCACATTGCTCCAAAGAAGAAATTTGTCTTGGATGTTGAAACTTGAGATCTATGGAAAATCAAGAGGATAGGATTAGTTCCTATCTGAAATATCACAATAAATCTGCATTAAAAAGAATAAATACAAATAAAAATTGAAGGATTAGCACATTTGAGATTAGATGGGAAATGGACTGATTTGAACTTTATTACTGTCAGGTAGTCTGTCCAGCCTATGGGACTTGTAACAAGGGTTTCTAGAGTGAAACTTCATGAGTTCTTGCATTGGTGATTTCAGAAGGGAATCTAGTAGGACTGTTGTATAAATCAAAAGGTTAAAGGTCATGTAGTTTGTCCTCTTTAGGGTGCTTGCTAGACCTGGAATTTGTTATGAGAAACATTGTATATCACTTTCTTAGATGGTTGTAGGTGAAGCATCTAAGAATGGGATGGTTGTTAGTATGGTCATTGTCTAATTTTCACAATCGTAAGCCCCTTTTCTTGATTCATACATTGGCCATTTCTATCTACCAAATTTAAATTTAAGTCATGCAAATTTGTCCTATTCGTCGGTTTTCAATATTCACTTTCAGTTCCACCCCTCAGCAGCCCTACCGATGTCAGCACATGTCTGTTTACAAAGGAATAAGAGATTAGGAAATAGGTATCTTTCCAAACACCCGGTCTGGTGTTTTTTCTAAGGATTCATATACAGAAGTATGAAGTCTTGACTTTGAAGTATTCTTGTACTTTGCTGCCTAACTTTATGTTTTTTGCTGATGCAAGGGATTTGCATTTTTTCTAGAAATTTCCTTTTAGGTTGCCATTGTCTACATGCTTTAATGAATGCCATCCATTCAACCATTTGCAGTTCTAATTTTCCAGGTCCCAACTATTGTTTGTCAATTTCTGTTAATATTTCCTACTAGGTTATTTGTTTAATAGCAGATAGTGTTAGATGATGTCACAGATGATAGGAATCTCCACAGTTCGCCATGAGTTCCTAAGGTTCTCCATGAGTGTCTCATACTTTCTGCATTGTACCGTTTAATCCCAGTCAACTGCCTCATCTTCTGGGTCCTGATTGTGGTTTTCTTTTAGTTTTATTGATTGGATCTACAACCTTTGGGAGATTTTTGGTACCTCAAATAAATTATTTAATAGTTAATACCTAGTTTGGTGACTGGTCACATTGATGAGAAACTTCACTGAGGTATCCTTCTTCGGTGCTATCACAAATTCACAAATTCCATTAGGAGAAAAAATCATGCATATTACAGGTCACTGTAATACAGATGTACACTGCAGAAGAAGTTGATTTAGATGAGGCTAGTTTCATGGAATGGGCAACTTGTGAAATTAAATTATATTGGTAGAAAAATGGATGTTCTAACTTCTATGTGATAATGGATAATGTCGGAGATGCTGTCGTCGACATGAAATGTACTGGTTATGTAGCTGAGAATGATGTCACAGTTAATGTCTTAGGTGATGTTCTTCAGTATAAGTGCCCTCCTGTATTGATGCCCTTCTTGGCATTGGTGTAGCCTATAAATGAGACTTCCTGTACAGATGTTCTCTTGTTAAAATTATGATGGCTTTGACAAATATTAATTGTTGCACTTATGACACCTTGTATGGTTGTTTTATCAGTTGCAATAATGATGTCTTGTACATTCACCATCTCATTCTCCTTAATAATAATGTCTTCAATTGACGTGGCCCTTTCAATTAGGGTGTCTTGAATGGATGCCCTTTTATCTATGAGAATGATGCTTTCTAGGGAGGTTCTCTGAGATACAATTTCTGCATGGAATTATTTAATGGGAAATAACATGGCTACAAATTCTGCATAGACTGTCAATTGGAGAAAACTCATGTTCAAATTTCCTTGAACCCAGCAACCTGGCAATTTACTACCTAGCAGATTACAGATCTGCTGAGGAGGAGGTAGCACCTAAATTATTCACTTTTAGAACATATTGTTTTAAATTATTCACTTCGAACAAGAGACCAATCATAAGAATATTCTTATTTTGTGCGTGTGCCCGCAATCCATGACCGAGGAGGAATTGACAAGAACAATAAACCACATTGCTCGTAGGCATTCAACAAAATTGGAAGATCTTTGGTGTTTTTTCTCAAATTCACCCGATCGTTCGTACGTTCGCCGATTCTTCTTACTCGTATGTTCAAACGCATCTCCCAAAATATATAGCCATCTAGAAGGTAATGACTCTTTGAGCCCTTTGAAAATACACCACATAATAATCTTTGCCCAATTGTTTGAGTCGCTTATCAACTCACCAATGTCCGGTCCAAACAAGTTTCCTTCAAGGATCAAATTAATTTCCTCTTTTCAAATAGAGTTTAGAAGCATTTGAATAGATTCTCGGAGTTGTTGCTTCGACTATAGATTTAAAGGTCTCAAATTGCTTGATTTATATGTATTTGCATCCATTTAAAGGTCTCAAATTGCTTGATTTATATGTATTTGCACCCATTTAAAGGTCTCAAATTGCTTGATTTAAAGGTCTCCTCCTCATATGATGTACTATTTTGAATATTCTATTCTTTGCATATCAAACATTATAAAGCCTCTTGCACACTCGTTCTCATCTCTTTTATTTGAACATAATTCCGATAATCATTGCATTCATGAAGAAAGGATATATTCATACGAAACCCTATCCAAATCGCTTCTCTTGGCTAATGCCATCACCTACATCCCATAGAGAATCCGACAATTGAATGTCGACTTAACCAAAGGAATTGCTTACTTCCGTTGAGATTGAACAAGAGAATCAAAATCTCTCCTTCTAGGGGTCATTACTTTCGTGCTTTGAACTTGAAGTTTGCCTCTTTTTCCCTTCTCTTCTATCCCGAGACTCCAAAAACTTGTTGCATGTACCATCCTTCTCGTCTCCTCTCGCCCACCGAAATTTCAAAAGCACTTCATCCTCGCCCTTATATGCTCCTTCAGCTTTGAAATCCAAAATCTTCATTTCCACTATTCTTGTTTTCTCGTATTTACTTCGTTGAATCCGTATTTTGTGCTAGGTTACGAGTATATTGTTTTAAATTATTCACTTCGGGAAACGAGAGACCAATCATAAGAATATTCTTATTTTGATGCAGCCCCTGCAATCCATGACCGAGGAGGAATTGACAACAAACAATAAACCACATTGCTCGCGAGGGCATTCAACAAAATTGGCGGATCTTTGGTGTTTTTTTCTCAAATTCACCCGATCGTTTAGACGTTGGCCGATTTATTCTTACTTGTATTTTCAAACCCATCTCCCAAAATATATATCCATTTAGAAGGTAATGACTCTTTGAGCCCTTTGAAAATACACCACATAATAATCTCTCGCCCAATTGTTTGAGCCGCTTATCAACTCACCAATGTTTGGTCCAAACAAGTTTCCTTCAAGGATCAAACTAATTTCCTCTTTTTCAAATAGATTTTAGAAGCATTTGCACGATTCTGAGTTGTTGCTTCGACCATACATTTAAAGGTCTCAAATTGCTTGATTTATATGTATTTGCACCCATTTGAACCGAAAGCTATATTGTGAAAAAATTGTTTCAAGCTCAAAAGTATTATCCTCGCTTATAGAAGCCCTGAACCCCAATAATCCTTACAGTGGCCACTTTCACCAAGTAGAATACGTGCTTCATAAACATCATCAAACCTCAAACCTCAATTTCCCTTCCAAGTTTTTTCTCTATAACAATTTTTGTGAGTCCCCTGCTTTGCCTGGGACACCGATACAAACTTTCTTTCACTTGAAAATTCACAACAATTGAATTTAAATTAGCCTCACATGGGTTATATTTCATTTTTAGTATATTTCGCTTGATTATTTCTTTATACAATCTCCCCACTTTTCTTATCCATGTTCCGACGTTCCTTTTCACCTCTTGGTGCAATTGCTAGTTATAAGAATATTTAAGATTCCGGATCTATTGATCCGAGATGGATATTGCAATATAAATATGAAAGATTCATGAGATTACTTCATGTTTGATCAGATTTTTTTAATGATAAATGTTATCTTGCGTGAAAATTTCAAAAATTTGAAGTCATATTAATTCAATACATTGATGCAAATTCATACGCTCGGTGCGATGTATATGATGGCAATTTCATTTTTTTACGCTTACTTTTAGTTTAATTATATCATTTAGCTCAATTCTTTCCAAATATTTAACTAAACCTTTCTTGCTTAACAAGACTTTTTTCATTTCCATGTTTTAGTGAAATTGTTTATGGTTTGATACTCTCATACAACCTTTATCAAGTTACATGCACCCTCATTCGAAAAAGCAAGAGAATTTTGCTTGCCATGACTAAGTTTCTTTGTCATTGTTAACTTAAGAAAGTCTTTTAGCTAAGAAACTAGTTTCAAGATTATGGCATAACTTGTCATATAAATTGAAATCAGAATTTATATCCAAAATTTTAACTTGTAAACTACTTAGCCGGGTTTTAGGCTTTCCATTTAAAATCTACTTCAGCTTGAACTTTGAACGAGTTGTTCCATAGACTTGAATATTAAGAGATTTTGGTGTAAGTATTAAAAAATTAGCTCGTAAGGCTCTCTCTAGCTATTCATTTGTTTTATCTAATATAACATTTACTATTAAATTAGAACCACTTGGCATAAATACGTCATAGATCAAGATCATACTTTGTAGAGTGTCGTAGAATAAAAATAGGAGCAAGGACACCGAGTTCTTTCGGTTTTCTCCCGGGTTCTTATTCCTTTGGTGTATCTTTGCAACTTTAGGGGGCAATTGCTAGTTTAAAGTCTAATTCTTTAAAGGGTGCTAGCTCAATGGAAGAGCACCGCTTTATACAGGAGGTTGGTGGTTCGATTCCATCGTGCCCCGATATTCATATATAGGGAATGACGAAGATCGGTTTTTGGTGACGGATGCTCTTTTTGACCATCACCAATGAGTTTATGGTGAGACTTTTTGACCCTCACCAAAATATGAAATGGTGACGGTCAACGAACGCCACCATATATATGCATCAATAGTGACGACCATTAAAGGTCCGTCACCATAAATCGTTGTTGTTTATATGAAATGGTGAGGGTCACTCGTTTGTCATTATAGTCATTATTCGTGACTGGACCTTGATGTCACCAATGTGTTTATGGTGACGGTCAATGAACGTCACCATATATATGCACCAATAGTGACGGCCATAGAAAGGTCCATCACAAAAAAATCGTTGCTGTTCATATGAAATGGTGACGGTCACTATCCGTCATTGTAATTAATATTCGTGACGGACCTGGAATGTCACCACAACACATAATTTTGGCGACACCACCTTTGGTGACGTTCAGTTTTTTGGTGATGGAGGCTATTGTCCGTCACCATTGCTCATATGAAATGGTGACGGTCACTATCTGTCACTATAAATCATTATTGGTGACGGACCTTGAATGTCACCACAACACCTATACTTTTCAGCGACGCCACCTTTGGTGACGTTCAATTTTTTGGGTGACGGAGGCTATTGTCCGTCACCATTGCTCATATGAAATGGTGACGGTCACTATCCATCACTATAAATTATTATTGGTGACGGACCTTGAATGTCACCACAACACCTATACTTTTCGGCGACGCCACCTTTGGTGACGTTCTCGCTTTTTGGTGACGAAGGCTCTTTTGACCCTCACCAATGAGCTTATGGTGACCATTTTCGCCCCTCACCAATGTGCTTTTTTCTTTTAGTGAATACTCTTCCTAGAGGCTACCTCAAGGGAAGAGGTGGGATCCCCGCTCGAGAACACCCGGTGCTAAACAACACAACAATATCAGCTAAGCAACTAGAGAGTGCAACAAGTCATACGTACCACAAAATCAATAATCAATAACATAACCATCTATGGCTACCTTGCTCTCCTTATAAACAATGTGAGCCTTCTCACCTTGGGTCCCACTCATTAGGGTTATTACTATCATGGAGACTTAATTCTCCCATTCACACCGTGTTGTCTCTCATTGATGATCCACTCCCTCCATACCAACGCTCGTTGATTTGGTCAAACTTGAACTTGTCCACATGCATTAGCCCCTATTCACACATGAGGGTGCTTTATCCTGGCCTATGAAGATGATCCCTTTTCACATTAAGAGGGATTTTATTCCTACTAAAGAGATTTATGGGTCTCCCTACCCATTTATTCATCTATGTAAATGACAAGAGAAAAAAATTAATATTCCAAGTAGTCACATGCTAATTTAGGAATATTAAAACTACTTATAAGATATAGCTAAAAACCTTTCCCACCTTTCCTCAATGTATTGTGTTGTCCTCCAACCGCCTCAATCAACAGTAATGGAAAAACAAAGTAAGAAGTATTACACTCATGAGAGAAAATATTTACCGGCTTTCATGCTTAAAGCCATCATTGTAGCATTATCGTATTTGAGATAATTCACACTGCTCGTGATAAGAACAAAACATTATCTATTACTTAGAATTTAAAAGATAAAAGTAGTAATATTTTAGACATGGGGAAATCCTTTTTTAAAAATTGATACTTGCAAAATATTGTAATAAAAGAGGAAAAGTGAAGGGAAAGAGATCAATAAATCCATTTTAGAAAATGCAACTTGCAAAAAATATTGTAATAAAATGGAAAAACAAAGGGAAACAGATCAATAAATCCATTTTAAAAAATTTCTAATTGCAAACATGTTGTAGTGGAAAGGAAAAGCAAAGGGAGAGGCATGGTCTACATATTGATCACGATTAGTTTCTACTCAAATTATGAAAGTTAGGGTGTACATATTGATTAGAATTAGGTTCTACCCAAATTATGAAATGAGAGTCAATTTGGGTATTTCTCTCTCACCTATATTTACATAGGTATACCCCAAACTTTAGAGAGACCATTTGATACCAAAGCATCAAATTTGTAAATATATACAAAAATTGAGTTTCTAAACCCGCAACTTGCAAAAAATATTGTAATAAAATGGAAAATCAAAGGGAAATAGATCAATAAATCCATTTTAAAATCGTTAATTGCAAACATGTTGCATGGAAATGAAAAGCAAAGGGAAAGGCATGAGTGTACATATTGATCATAATTAGGTTATGCCCAAATTATGAAACTGAGAGTCAATTAGGGTATTGATGTCTCGCCTATATTTACATAGGTATACCCCGACTTAGAGAGAGCATTTGATACCAAAGCATCATTTTTAAATATATACAACAATCCATTAGATTATGGTCAGTGAGGAACTACGCTTTATCCAAACAATAGGACTCATTAGTTGAAAAAGGATTTAAGAAAAGAAAAAACTGCAATACTTGTTTTTAGTATAATATTCTCATTGATGTTAGCAAACCGTAGTGATTCCAACTATTCCATCTACTCACAAAAAACGTTCTTCAACATTATTGAAGAAACACAATCCAAAGCAACTCATAAACTCAAAAGTAAAATCTCAAATCACTTATATAACATATCTCACCCCATTGGAGGGTCCGCGCAAGCAAATTTTGAACCGTACTCCTTCCTAAGGTTTTTTTCTTAGCACCACAAGTCACAATTAATAATATGAAAGAAAAAAATCACGACATATATGAAACATCCATATCAAAAAGTCCATTGTTTCCTCGGCCAAAAAGGTAGGAATGAACAATGGAAATGGTATTTATGTGGTGAGAGAGAAGATGAAACGAATTGTTGAGCAATGCGGATGACAATTTTTATTGTTGATGAGATACAAAGACATTGTATTGGACTCATAGGATATGAACTCGGGACTTATGGTTTCTAATTTTATTGTTATTGATTTTGATTTTCACAAAGGGTAGAGCCATCAAATGTTGAACTACCGTAGTGAGATCTCGTAGGACATATTTGTTGTGGCCAAGTATGAGGTTGTGGATTCCTCCTTAAATAATTCCCCCTAAAGTTGGTATTGATACCATATTTGAGAATTAATAATACAAAATGTTTGGATTCATCATGAAATCGGGGTAAAATGCTAAAAACACTTGTTCTTCCCTCTCTCAATCTACAATTCCAAAGTGAGACCCCTTGTATACCTCGTTCTTCAATGTGTAACATTGGTTCGCTCTCCAAAGATGGAGACAAATTGTAAAGCTTCTTCAAATTTCCGAGGAACAACTTTGATTTGATAATGATGCATTGGATTGCAAGCTTTCATTTGAAAAAAACAATTGATTGAAGCTTTGGGTAAAAAATGGTATTGAACAGGGGCATTATGAAGGGCGTGTAGATAAAAAAAACAGATATTGAATACAATAAGACTCATGACCCAAGGTTATGGTGAGAGGCCTCCATTACATGTTACTACATTCCCTCCTAACTTTCCGCGAAGGAAGCCTAGAGCAATTTTTTTTTATATAAAGCTGCATCGAATATAAACCACGTAGTTTGATTTCGCTTATATATTAAGACAAGAATATCCATTCCATAGGGCAGCCATGCTTAAGAAAATATAATTGAGCATCCAATTGTTTCCAAAACGTATTACATAAAATGTTCATAGAATTCGCTAGAGTCGTCTTATCTCTATCTCAAGACCCCATTAAATCAATATTGGGATAGCTATGAGGTAAAATATGGCATACACTTTGAACTAGGAAACCAATCATGAGAAAAGGAACTTATGCTACTTCATTAATAATCAAATTACTGCACTCCAAGCCTTCAAAGATTTAAAGGATAGCTCGAGCATGGGATTCAACAATATTGGAATTATACAAATTTTCTATTCCAAATGGAAGGAAATTTCATGGATAAAAACATTTGATAGATCCCCATAAATCGTAACACGAAAAAAAATTATATACTCGGCCCACAACTTCTGGGAACAATGTCTCTGTGCCAATATCATAGTAAAAATGTATCTATGCAAACTAGTCTAGTAACTCTGATCGTACAACTATAGCAAGTGCTCCGGTAGGAAGCACCCACCTAGTAGCAACATAGTTGTTTCATGTGTCAATGGGTTGGCAATGATAAGGTCAACGTATCCATGTGATTTAGACCTACTTATCAGAGGAAAGCTAGTAGAACTATATTATATAGGAAACCATCTAGGAGCCAAGAGGAAAGAGCCAATCTAGGAGCCAAGTAGATATGTGAGTCTAAGTGCAACTTAGGTAGAGGCTAGAGTTTAGTGAGAATCTAGTTTTCTCATAAGATCTAAGTAAGAGATGTGGAACTATAGGCCAAGTTCTACACCTATGAGTTTCTTCGCTTATGCTCGGGATGGCCCGTATTTCGTCCATCATTGATAAGGGTTGAATTCCCTTAATGAATGTAGCACCGAGAGACAAGTTAGCTCTCTTCCTCCCTAACACTCAAAGTGTGATTGATTTTAGGACCTTAAATAAAGGGACTCTCACAAAATGAACCTAAACATCTTTTTCCGACTATGGTGGGTATAGTCAATGGGTCGAGTGTAATACCTTCGACTCTATTCTCGACCATTGGTCAACTTCCAATGTGTGTATCGCATGAAAAAATTGATTTCCTCCACAATTGAATTTCCCTTCAATTGAATTAACCTCTACTAGTGTACTTCCAGTCTATTCCTTCGATCATGAAAGAACATAAAGAACATATAATAAAGGATTGTAATATAAGCTAAGATTTTTTGGAATTCGATGGTTGATTAAATAATGAAGTGTATTTTGTCCTTTCAGCTTCTAGCAACTATGAATGAAGTTGTTACAGAGAAAGTGTTTCTCTATGTGCTATTCATATTTCAACCTTGTTGCATGTTTGATTGAATGATGAAATTAGCTACAATGTTTTGATTTGATTTTCATCAAAATTGTATGTCTTTGCATGTGAGTATGAGAGCTATAATAAATATGATGAGGGCTCCTTGTAAAGAGAAATAAGGTCCTTCATTTTGGGTGGGAGTAGCTTACCTCTTTGGTAATGAATGAGAGTCTTCGGACCCAAGCTGATAAGGAACAAGGAAGGGCTTCTTTCCCGTAGCTCCAACAATAATGGTTAGTGTAAAGAACATATGCATACATTAGTGAAAGCTTTCAGTACCTTTCAAATATTACATTCACCGATAAGAGATATAGAGGGGATATAGCTTAATGGGGCTCGGCACCATATCTTCAAGATTGCATTCACCAATAAGAGTAACTATTAGGGAAAGAGGCATTGTCCAATAAGGGTAATGTTGTAAATATAAGCTCTATATCAAAATTCCAACAAGGTGTGGGTAGATATGCTAACGAGTGTGTTATGTCGGTCCTTCTACTCGTGTGGGGCTTATCATTTTGTGGGTGTCTCAAAGATTTAGTTGAAGTGCATTGATTTGATGGGGGAAAATGGCAGGTCAAGTGTTCCACATGGGGATGGGCCCAATCGACTCAATGCCAAAGTGAATGGCTTTCAAATTTCTACTTCTAGGGTCAACTAAGGAACTCGATTTCTATTTTTCACTATGTCACTCTTCGATAAATGTGTTTTCAACTAAGCCACAAGGGAGGAAGGATATAGAGTTAGGTTGGTAAAGAGAGCTTAATGGGTGGTTATCAATTTAGGCGTCTTGGGCTACTCGGCTTGACTATAAGGTTGGAATTATAGGAACTTGACTTATAGGCTTGGATACTTGGTTGGGCTTACCTTCCGGGGCTATGCTCCAACCAAATAGTAATTCCCCACCGTAGCCTAGTCTCTTAGCCAAAAGGTCATTGTGAATTGGTCATAGCTAGTCTCTTTGCTACAAGTTCATTTCTCTTTAAATTCTTAGATGCTCTTAAGATAAGACTGAATATTATCTTAATATGCTTCATGGATCAACTTCTCTTAGGCCTTTCTAAAACTCGCTTGGAAAACACCAAAACCCTAGAGATTAAAATCTTACCAAACTCCCATGCCTTTATTTTGTGACCATGATCAACTATATACCGGATAAAATCACGAGAATTTCTTGAATCCCAAGCTCCTTCCATAGCACCGTCTCACATTAAGTTTGACCATTCAATGAATTTAATCCAAAATCCACCATGACCCTACATTCAATTTGTAATATTAGTTGATTGCATCAAAAAGAACAACTCGCTCTAGAGCCTACGGTGAGGGTGAAGGGAGCAAGATAAAATAATTATTAAGAAGATAAAGAGACAAAAAAATTTGTAAATATAAATGTTTTCAATTTTGATTTTTAATATGACCGAGTTAAAAACCACATTGAGATTTTCATTTGTTCTCGTGGTTAATAGTCCCTGGGTTCTTAGTGCTTTTTAGGCTATATCTAGATGCTAATGCTTAATATATATATAACATAGCCATGCATTGTAGATAGTTCAAATGTGAAATCAAAATGTACTTTTCAATTTTGATTTCTAATATGACAGAGAGTTAACATCACATTGAGATTTGCATTTTTTTTGTGGTTAATAGACCTAGGGTTATAAGTGCCTTTTTAGGCTATATCTAGATGCTAATGCTTAATATATATAACAAAAAAATAAAACCATGCATTGTCGATAGTTCAAATGTGAAATCAAAACGTACCCTATTTTCTATGGTTAAATCTATGCTGGTGCCTAACACATCCAACAAAAGAAAGAATGAATTCCAATGTTAAAATTGTTAAAAAACATACCCATTTTTTTATGCTTAAATCTATGCTAGTGCCTATGGCACATCAAGGAGACAAAATAACAACCAGTGTGTAGTGAATCTATTCAGATGTGAACTCGGGACATACCCTATTTTATGTTTTTAAGCCTATGCTAGTACCCAACACATCAAGGAAACAAAATAACAACAATGCATGCAGTGAAGATAGTTCGGATATGAACTCAAAAAAATACCTTGTTTTGTTTCATTGACAGTAGGCATGGTTCTCTCAGTAGATAGTCTGACTTCGTTGTCAGCTTGGATCATCATGATGCTTCCATTGTAGGGTTCAAAGACTTATGATATGTATAGGATATTTTCCCAGCTTGATGAAGCCACAATCTTCCCACAATAGACTGAAGGTTTCCTTGATAGCTAGAACATGGAAGCTGTGTCATAAGACTGAGTGGAATCAATTTCATATGAAAGAAGAAGAAAGATTATCTTTAAGCAAGGAAACTATATAGATCACTTGAGTACTGACCAAGCGTAGGATTTGACTAAGGCTCTTGCCCCGACCGCGAAAGTAACTCGAAGACGAAACATGATCTTTGATGAATCCATTCCCGTGCCCTAACCTGCAAAGAAAAGACGAAACTTACTATCATGAGTGCTTGCTTTTGTTATTAGATTAATTTTCCCTGTAGCTTGCTAGCCGAAAGAAATATTATATTAGTTGAACTATGAACCGCTAAAGAGAGCTTTCGAGTTGAAATTGGTCTCTTCCTCAGGCATGCAATTCATGTAAGGTGAGGGTTCTATATTCTCTTTGTGGGTACTGCTCTCAACCAATCAAATCAGTACCTTTTTCCAAATAGAACTGAAAAGCGACTAGGAGAAGCACCCTCTATACGATTTCCCAAAGCTCTCATGCCCGTAACTCTGTTTTACCTCTATCTTCTACTAGCGCCTACACCGGAACGTGAAATTTATTAATTCTAGTACGGATGATTAAGTAACCTATTTCAATAGAGTTATTCTCAATTAAGGTAGGCTAGGCAAGCAAGAGTGGACTGAGGTGAAGGTGCTATAAAGCTGTATTACCGAGTTAGGTTCCGGAGCTAATAGAAGATTTCCAAAGTGAGGTGAATAAGGAGCTCTGTCTATTAGAGTTATTATTATCGTCTTAATACATAATAGGGATAGAAATACAACCCTCTCGAGCGAGAAATCAAAGGATTTAAGCAAGGGATAAGATGCTTGAAGGCTAGCAAAAGACCGAGAGGAAGAAGAAGCTCATTATAGCTAGTGGTTATGATAAAGTCTTAATTATTGCATCTATTTATGATCTTGGATTATCCGGATCCACTATGCATTAAGTTGATACATTCGAGATGATACCTCAATCAATTATAATACACTTAGGAGGATACTCGTAACTTAAATATATTAGTTATCCAAAGTCCAGTGATAAATAATAAGGGCAGTGGCATTTATTAAATTTAGTATGGAGGCGTGCCCTCGCCCACGTGTCTTGTAATCACATTTCTCTAGTGGGCACCGTCCCAGAGTGGCACATATAAGATCCTAGTTTGTATCACCAATAGAATATTCCTCCTCCACCCGAACTAGAGCAATAATTGTCTTGTTAAAAAGCTGCTTTTCACATCTTATATAATTGACAAAATACGGATCCATAGTCCAAAACCATAGTTGGGAAAACCATGAACTATTGTGGGAGTTGTTTTCGATTTAGCATCAAGTTCGAGGAGGAGCCGAAGTGGGTGGATATACATATACCATCGTTGATTTCGTAGAGAGAAAAAAATACCACGTGGGCCCTCACATGAGAGTCACGTGTCCTCACTACTTCGTCTCCATAACAAAGTGTAGCCCGAAGCATGCCACTTAAAGTTGCATGCCGCTATTCGAGAAGCAATTCAATTAATACATAAATAGCTCTAGCCTCTATGGCCTTGATTTTATGATTTCTTCAGTGGGGAACAAATGGCCATTAAAGCTTCTAGAGAAGAATAATTTGCACGAGGGCAGACCTCCTTTGTCAAAATTTGAGTCCTTCAATCGGATCTTCGTCCGCATTCACAATGAGATGTTGCAACATGTTGTTCCCACTCGCTAGAAAGGGTCTTCAAGAATATGACCGAATGAAGTCCGGCATTGCAATCGCCTCTCTTAAGAATCCATGAAATTGATTCCAGTGTTTTTGGATAGAGTAAGAGAATGCGAGTCTCGTTCGTCATGGGAAGAGAATTCAAAATAAAGAGTTCAAGGGTGGTGTGGAAGCCCACCCATCTATCTAGCTAACCTTTGTCCAGTGTCTTGACCTAGTGTCGTGAAGGCGTAGAGGTAGGAAGAAGCCTTCCACCCTACTAGCTTGATTTAATAGCCATAACCACCGTCAAATAAAATGAAAAGGAAAGGGCTAGCTACTATTTATCCCTTCAAATATCTGGATATGACATGATAGAGTATTTGTGACATTACAAGACTCAAACCGTGGCAAAGTCATTTTTCGGGAGTGGATGAATTCAAGGAAGACGAAGGGGTTGGTTGTGGGTTGGTTGCAATAACCAACTCGCATTTCATATGCACAAGACACTTCTTTAAATGGGTGTTCCACACATTCTGATCTCATTGTCGATTCTTCCCGGAAAGTACAAAGGAATTGTGAACCATTTGCATTATAACAAAATTGGGATTAATTCGTAATCAAGTAAAATTCTCGAAACATTATTCCACTTAAATTATAATTGGGAACCTAGTACCCATTACAAATTTTTTTTGGATTATAATAGACTTCTAACAATTGCTTCTACAGAAATGGCTTCCATAGAAATGATGCTTTCTCACAAAGGGGTTATCTCCCCGGGAGCGATCGCATTCTTCGGCTCTCATGATGGCTAGGGCCTATTGTTTTAGCCAAATTTGAACCTCGTTGCCTTTTATTTCCCCCCTTCCACTCGCTTACTCGGTCCAACAAACAAATTTTTCCGAGGTTCCGCCATCCGGAGAAAGAGCATCCAACTTTTTTCTTATCATTCTTTCCATCAAGCAGTAGTAGTTCGTGAGAAAAAAATAAAGGAACGTTAATCGATGTGACAGATCCCATAGATGGGAAAGAAGCTTGAAATGTTATGTGTAAAGTAGACTACAGGGTGAAACACACCACAACATATGATAATCCATTTTCAACATGGTAACAACTTGCATTGAGCACCGGCTTGAGCTCGTAGCTTATGCGTTTGGTACATGCATTGAGCATTTGGCTTTAGCTTAGCACTTATGATTTTAGTCTATCATAGAGTTTGGTCGCATAATCGCATAACATTTAATAAACTAATGCTAACATTAGTTTATTTTTTTCAAAATACTTTAAAATGGCAAATGCTCATATCAATATAACCTAGGCTTGCCTCTTTTTCCATCCGAGGAAAAGGCCAAAACCATGAAATCTCATTTAGAATAGCTTTAATATTGTTCGTGAAACACATACGAATAAAAAACACAAAATAGACTAAAAATAAGTAATGCTAATAAAAAATAATCGATACATATAATCCCATGTCATCACAATCGTTAACTATAATCCCATTTCGTGACGACATGGACTAATTAGTACACCCTTACAACTCTCACCCCTTCTTAATCACTTGATACAAAAAATCATCATAATTATACATGATTATGCCGAGAGACACATTCTACGACTCCCCGGATGACCCGATGTGTAAGTATGTCTGAAGCCAAAAATAACAAAAAACTAAAGAAAAATTTAAAAATAAAATCTCAATAATGTCGACTTAAACAATAATTTAGAAAACCATATAAATAAACAATTAAAAAATTCATTAAAAAAATAAATTTATCAAAATATGAAGAGGTTTACGAACACAAAAAAAGATATGGTAAATAAATAAAAATATAAATAAATTAGAGATATAGTAAATAAACTAAAGGCCTATAGGGCCAAATACCATATTTATAAAATAGGTATGGTAAATAAATAAATATAAAAGAGGTATAAGGAGGTAAGGTAAATAAATAAAAATATATCAAATAAGATTAGAAATCAACATCTAATTATATATGAAGTCTATGGCTCAAATACCATGGACTAAATTATTATTAATAGCATGCAAAAAAACATTATTGCGCCTAGAGGCACATTCTACTGACAGAATGACCGTGCATTCTACATACCTAGTATGACCCCGATGTGTAAGTATGTCACAAGGCAAAATAAAAAAACTAAATTAAAAAAATACAATCTAGAAATAATGTCAGCTTAAAAAATAACTTACACAACCATATAAATAAACAATTAAAAATAAATTTAAATAATATAAATTTAAAATATGAAGAGTTTTAAGAACACTAAAAAAAGAGATATAGTAAATAAATAAAAACATAAATAAACTAGAGGTATGGTAAATAAATAAAACCTCCTTTTCTACTTACTTGGGAGGTATGGTAGATAAATAAAACTTCTTTTTATATTTACTCCATAAACTCTCTTTGCATTTACAAAAAACTCAAAAAAGAGGTTTTATTTAGGTGAATCTTATGGGTCAAATACCATGGGACACATTATTATTAATACCATGTGCCAAATACCACGGGCCCAATACTATATTTATAAAAGAGGTATAAAAAAGGTAAGGTAAATAAATAAAAAAAATATCAAATAGGAGTAGAAATCCACATATAATTATATATGAAGCCTATGGACCAAATTAATAATAATAGCACGCAAAAAAAACATTATTAACCCTAACATTAATATTAAAATATTAATATTAATATTATTAAATCTAATAATCATATTAATATTATTAAATTTAATAACTTTAGATCAAGACAATATTAAATTTTGATATATATATATATATGGGAGGGAAGAACAAAGACATATGATAGAGGTGGAGAACAGCCGCAGTGACAAAGGAGATATGGAGATAAATGAAGGAGAGGGGAGAGGAGGAATGAAGAGAGAGAGAGGGAGAGGAGTAGAGAGGTAGAGAAGGTAGAGAGAGGGTAGAGAGAGGGAGACATAAAGATGGAGGTGGGAGGGAGAGATAAGGAGAGAGGATTGGACGATAGAGAGGGAGAGGGGGGGAGGGCGGGGGGAGAGGGTGGAAGAGAGAGAGGTGGGGGGGGGGGAAGGGTGGAAGAGAGAGATGGAGTGACAATCGAGATATGGAGAGAGAGTATGTATGTTTAGGGTGAGATAAAGAGACATAGGAGGAGTGATTGAGAAAATGGGGGAGAGAAGGAGAGAGAAGAAGAAAGGGGGGATATAGTAACATATTTGGAGAGAGAGATAGAGTGATGGAGGAAGAGAGATGATTTGAGAGAGAGATAGAGGTGAGAAAGAGAGGGAGATGAACGACAAGAGAGAGGACTTGAGAGAGAGAAAGAGAGTGAGGGGGGAGTGAGAGGATTGTAGGGAACGAGAGAGAGAGAGAGAGAGAGAGAGAGAGAGAGAGAGAGTGAGTGATGTGGGAAGAAAGAGGGAGGTAGGAGAGAAAGGGAGAGAGAGGAAGGAAAGGAGAGGGGACTTGAGAGATAGGAGGAGAGAGGGAGGGAAGATGAAATGCATAGAGAGTGACAAGTGGGGAGAGAGAGGGAGTGACAAGGGAGGGATGGAGAAAGAGTGTGTATGTTTGAGTGAGATAAAGAGATAAATAATGAGAGATGGAGAGAAGGAGAGAGAGAGAGAGAGGTGGCAGAGAAATGAAGAGAGAGAGTGGAGAGAGGTAGGGAAATAATGATGGAGATGGATGGTGAGAGAGAGGGAGGTAAGAATAAATATACAGAGTGTGAAAGCTAGAGAGAGAGAGAGAGAGAAGGAATATGGAGAGAGAGGGAGAGAGGATAGTAGGAGGGAAGAGAGATATAAGCGATGGAGAGGGAGGGAAGGGGAAGAGAGAGAGACACATGGAGAGGAGGAGGGAGTGATAGATAGATAGATTGGAGAATGAGAGTGTATGTTTTGGGGTTGATATAAAGAGACAAAGGGAGATAGAGATATAGATGGAAGGTGAAGAGAAAGAAGAGATAGATGGAGATAGGGAGGGAGGGACAAAGGGATTGATAAATATGGAATGAGAGAGTGTGTGTGTTTTTGGGGGTGAGATAAAGAGACAAAGAAGGAGATATGGAGGGATATATAGATATATATGGAGTGGGGAGAGAGGGAAGAATATTTATTTCAATAGATGCATTGATTTCGGTGTAGATGGTGATTTCTAATCCTATTTGATTTCTTGAACTTGATGCATTGATTTTAGTGTAGATTTTGATTTCTAATGATATTTGATTACTTGCACTATATTTATTGATTTCAATGTAGATGATTTCTATTCCTATTTGATTTCTTTCACTAAATGAATTGATTTTAGTGTAGATGGTTATTTCTAATCTTACTTGATTGCTTGCACTAGATGCATTAATTTCAATGTAGATGTTGATTCCTAAATATATTTGATTGCCTACAATAGATGCATTGATTTCAATATATATGATTTCTAATCCTATTTTATTACTTTCACTAAATGCATTGATTTCGGTGTAGATGGTGGTTTATAATCCTATTTTATTTCTTGATTTGGTTTATAAGTGTAGATGTTGATTTCTAATCCTATTTGATTACTTGCATTAGATGCATTGATTTCAGTGGAGATGTTTTTTTATAATCTTATTTGATTTTTTGCATTAGATGCATTGATTTTAGTGTATATGCTGATTTATGATCTGATGTAATTGGATGTATGATGGTACATTAATTCTAAAGTCATTGGATTAATAATTTGCATTGATTTCACTATAGGCACAAATAATTATTGACAATGTAGATTTATTTTTGTGTTATAGTAATTAAACCTAATAATATTGGAGAGCAAGAGAGACAAGGTATGATGTTTACTACAATAGCTCGAGCTAAATATTTAAATGGTTTATGATTTCAAATGTCTTTTTCATATAATCGATATGAAAATATGACAAAACTAACAAGGGTGACAATAAGAATAGTAGAAGAAAATAGTTTGATATTGATCACAATGAAAACGATTTGTAATTTACAACATTCTTATTATTCACATTTTCTATCATTCAATATTATTACATTGTCACTTTGCATTCAAAAATTTTATTTCATCATTTTTCATCATTAAAGTTATTTTGCAATATTTATCATCTCAACAAACTCAGGTAACTAAGAAAATTTAAAATTAAAATGAATCGATAAATCTCAAACATATTTAGCATATTTAAAATGGTTATAGTAATATTAGATGTATTTACATATTATTGATAAAATTAATCATATGTTCTTTATGTTATCAATAGATTTTCCTTGGTCGCACACGATCGAAATCAAAGCCTAGATCCATCTTAACTCCGGATCTATTAAGCGTCGAAAGAGATCAAATCTCTTGAGATTCAAACCTTTCCCGAAGTTTTTTCACTCAAAAAAGAGGTTTGAACTCAAGAGATTTGATCCCTCCAGTACTTGATAGATTCGGAGTTAAGATGGATCTAGACTAATTATTATCAATATAAATTCACTTTGATTCTTCAACTTTACAATATTGAAAAAAATATATTTAAATTCCCATAATTTTCTACAACAAAATATCTAACAAAAACAAAAGACCCACCATAAGATTTACCTATTTGGCATCATTAAAGAAATCTACTTATGCATATATCATATTGCCATAAGTAACAATTCACATAAATAAAAAATCCTCATTCAATAGCTTCGATATTTGAATCCATTTAGCAGTTAATGTTTGAAACCCAAATAATTGGATCTATGGATTTTTTTTTAATCTTAAGTCATTAAAGTTGATTCGCACGATCTTGATACTTGACTTCTAACAGGTTTAGAGCATGACAAACCTGGTTACATGGAGCAGACGATGCTGTGTCAACTCCGTACTGCACGTATCACTTTAGAGCCATATGCCATGTTCATGTTAAATGACCTTTGATAAATGTTTTTTTAAATATGCACAAGAGTTTAGGAAAAATAATTAATTAATCTTGAAACTAAAGAAAATTATTTCCAAGCATATAGGTCTCGTTGAATTATTCAATTTGAAGTATTTTATCCACCATCCAAACACTAGCCAAAGCTGCATGGATCGTATAGAAGTACTACCAACTAAACGTGCATTACTAAACCTTTACATGAAGTCATTTTTAAGGTCTTTGTCTACTTTTAAGGCTTTAGTCTAATGGTTACATGGAGTCATTTTTAAGGTATTAGTCTACTTTTAAGGTTTTAGTCTAAGTGTTACATGAAGGCATTTTAAAGGTCTTAGTCTACTTTTAAGGTTTTAGTCGAGTGTTACATAAGTCATTTTAAAGGTCTCAGCCTACTTTTAAAGGTCTTAGTCTAATTGTAATCGTGATGAGTTTTAGAGTGTTTGTGTATGTGTATGTTAAATTTGTTTGAATTTTAATAAGGATAGTTGAAATTATAAGTTTGAGTTGTGAATTAATTTTTTATATTTTAAGAAAGTTATATGTTTAAAATCAAAAGAGTGTAGAGTATGTATGTTTTAATAGAATTAGTAGTCAAATTTTTTAAGTTGAGGTGAGTCTTTTATTCCACAAACAAGGGGGTCTTATACACCAATTTCGTGTTTGTCTTGGCCATGAACTTAAAATTGGATAATAATAATAGTAATATACAATTAGAGTGTCCTACCCTAAATTTATCCGTATATCTAAAGCACATTTAAAAAATAATAATATTTAACAAAAAATTGCTTAACCAAATTGAAAAGAAAACTCCAAAACAAAAATACAACCATATAAATTAAATTGCATCAATCTATAATATACATAAAAAAACTTAACTACACAATACATCTTACATGGTTAAAATAAAAAATAAAATAAATAAATTATTATTATTATTAAATAATAAAAATAATTAATGTATAAGTTAAACATATATATAAATGTAATAAGATACTTAATCATATAAATTTTAGCCACATTTTATAATGAAGATTCTTTATTTATAAATAGATTTTGTTACAATACCATGTGGTTTATCAAGACTACATGCCCAAAAAAATATAACTCACTTCATATGGCACTTGTTCATATGACGTTTTTAGTAATTAATTTATTTTAATTACAAAAGAATGAAAGGAAAATAATTACTTTGAAGATAAATTTCAACTTTTGATTTATGATTATTATTATGAATATTTAAAATATTTTGTGGAGATTAAATCTATACCATTCATTTAATAATTATTAATAATTAAATTAAAATTATAAAATAAAATATTTTGTGAAGATTAAATCTATATCATTCATTTAATAATTATTAGTAATTAAATTAAATTTATAAAATCTTTGTCCACGAGGAAGATGATGATGTGGTATAGTGTTAAGGCCCCTCGTGATGTGTGAAGGTCATCAACTCCAAATTCTGTGGTGAAAAAATCTAGCCATGTTAAAGACTAGTGTGGTC
Source organism: Pinus albicaulis (assembly GCA_034641835.2). Classification (NCBI taxonomy): domain Eukaryota; kingdom Viridiplantae; phylum Streptophyta; class Pinopsida; order Pinales; family Pinaceae; genus Pinus; species Pinus albicaulis. The sequence continues at coordinate 1,041,437,553 of CM076570.1, read as the reverse complement.
CAACGCTTAATATGAACCCTAGGTGATTATGAAGATCATCAATTCCAAATTTCTATGGTGAAAAATCTAGCCATATAAAAAGCTAGTATAATCCAACCTTAATATGAACCATAGGTGATTTTAACGGCTTAAATATCTCTATGTCATGATTTCTTGATTTCTTAACCATATAATCATCTAAAACCCACACAACTTAACAAACAATTTTTTTTATAAAGAAACAAAATCTTATTTTATAAAAACTCCTCCAAAAATAAACACATCTCCACAGAATTACACAAAGCCATTAACCTATTCATACACACTGCATGTTACACACCGCCATTTTTTAAGCTATTCATACACTGCATGTGTTTTCAGGACTATCTCAAACTCCATAGCTTTTTATTGCTTCGATTTCTAAGCAAGATAGCATGTGAGAGCTTGAATGGCGTGAAAGTATGCTAGCCTTAGATTTCGTCTTGGCACAGAGCACCAATTTATGAAGTCTCGAGAAGAGCACAACGTAATGATTGCAAAAGCACTTTCATGATACATTTGCTCCAAATTTTTAAAATCATTTTACTTGCAAGTATCTCTTCCCCGAAGCCCATGGAGTCTGGAAATTTCTTAAATTAAACAAAGATTTCAACAGGTTTGGCCGTTCTGAACCGCACATGCAGTTTTGGGAATGAGGATAATGGTTTTGGGGTTTCGCCATTAAAGTAAAGTCGAAGCACTCTTTTCAATGCTTTACAACAATTATAAGTGGCGCCCGGAACTATAGAACCATAACCAGAGAATCAGAATCCCTAGGCACATAAAAGAGATTCGTGCAGAGAGCGGTTGGATGTTCATCCGACTGTAATCCCAACGCTACGCTGATCGTCACATGAATTCTTTTTTTAATTTTCTCAACTTGCGAGCTTGCATTTATGATTGACACTAGTCGAGATGCCAGAGGCCTCTCTATTATTTTTTAGGGTTAGTTTGGATTCCTTCCGAGAGCTTCTCGGTCTTCGAATTTTATATTTTTCAATCATTGGGGCAATGGCTTCCCAGAGGTCTATATTTTTTCAATCATCAGTGCCAGAGTAGTGATAATATTATATAGAGGAGGAGCCAATTGCGGCCTTTGAATTGATTATTTTAGTAGTTTATCCGAGCAATCCTGCGGGGAGTGCGGTGCAAAGTTGCTGAATGCGAACTACTTAAAGCATCTGGTGCGTCAGGGTTACAGCGCAGAGCATATTTGATTGTGGGTCTGGATCGGTTTTCTTCACAAACTTTGGTTTGTCAAGGCAGTGCAAGATCGTATGTAGAAAATCCTGCCAGTTTGTGCAAGATCCGATTTAGAAACTCCTGTCATTTTGCTCGAGCTGTGTATATCATTACAGTTCTTCTGGCTTGTTCATTTTCATTTTAGTTCTACAGCAAGGAGTGCCTTAACAGCCAATTTATTTACCGTTATTTTTTCTCAATTTGTTTTCTGAGAATTTATTGTATTGCTTTTACAGTAAGCTTTCTCTTTTGGATCTAGTAGGTGAGATTACTACATAGATTTTTTTCTTTTGGGATTAAGGTTTTATGGGTGATTTATGGCAAGGAGTGTCTTAACAGCTAATTTATTTACACTTTTTAATTTGTTTTCTGAGAATTTAGTGTGTCATTTTTGAATTGCTTCTACAATAATAACAGCTCGACTTTCTCTATTGAATCTGGTGGGTGGGATTACCAGAGAGATTTTCTTTTTTTGGGATTAAGGTTTTATAGGTGACTTATTGCAAGGAGTGTCTTAATAGTATCCATATTCATAGTCAATCCAAATGTATCCAAATGTCCTTGACCCTGTGAGTTAAAAGTCTCCCAATTTATTATTGTCGTTTTCAGAAAATTTGTTTTTATGTCATTTTGGAATTGCTTGTACAGTAGTAACATCTCTTCTTCCTCTATTGGACCAGGTAGATTTATTATTGTCGTTTTCAGAAAATTTGTTTTTATGTCATTTTGGAATTGCTTGTACAGTAGTAACATCTCTTCTTCCTCTATTGGACCAGGTAGGTGGAATTACAGGGCATATTTTTGTTTTTTTCTTTGAAGATTTTTTCTTTGAAGATTAAGATTTAATGAGTGACTTATTGCAAAGACTGCCTTAGCCATGTTCAAGCCTACGACCCTGCCAGCTAGAGGACTGCCTTAACAATCTTCAAGCCTATGACCTTGTGATTTATCACCAGGATTATCTTAACAATGTTCAAGCCTATGACCTTATGACTTATCGCAAGGACCGCCTTAACAATGTTCAAGTTTACGATTTGTTCATCTCTTCTTCTTTTTTATTGGATTTGTTCATCTCTTCTTCTTTTTATTGGATCTGGTAAGTTGGATCTGGGTAAGTGGAATTATGGGACATATTTTTGTTTTTTTTTGTAAGATTAAGATTTAATAAGTAACTTATTGCAAGGACTGCCTTAACAATGATCAAGCCTACAACCCTGTCAGCTAGAGTTCTGCCAATTTGTTATTGTTGTTTTCTAGAAAATTGTTTTTGTCTCATTTTCAAAAGTGTATGATCCTGTCAGGTACAGTTCTGCCAATTTGTTATTGTTGTTTTCAGGAAATTGATTTTGTCTCATTTTTCAAATTGCTTAACAGCTAGTCTTCCTCTATTGGATCTGGTGGGCACATTTTCTTGTTTGGGTTGGTAGGTGGGATTAGAGGGCACATTTTCTTTTTTTGGGTTCACATTTAATGAGTGACTTATGGTAAGGGCTGTCTTAACAGTATACTCATTTGTGAGCTAGAGTTCTCCCAATTTGTTGTGGGAAAAATTGTTTTGTGAATTGCTTCTACAATAATAACAGCTTGTCTTCCTTATTGGATCTGGTAGGTGGGATTACAGGGCAAAAGATATTTGACAGTGGGTCTGTCTTCCCTTTTTTCTCAGCAAACTTTGGTTGGTTTACAAGATCAGATTTAGAAATTCCTGCCCTTTTGGGGGAGAACTTTGCTGGTCATTCTAGTTCTCAATTGTGGAGTATCACTATAAAATCTGCTCACCTTCCCCAAAGTGATCCAAAAATGAAAGGAAGCAAGGCCAACAAGATCCGCCAGATTGTGCGCCTGCGACAGATAGTGAAGAAATGGCAGCAGCTCGCCAGTGCCCACAGGGAAGCTCTGGCAGCCATTAATGGCGTCGGTTATGGAAACCCGAAACGAAAAAGTAGCAACTGTCCCGAAGATGTTCCCGCCGATATTTGGCCGTTTATGTGGGAAAAGAGCTGAAACGGTTCATAATCCCAACGGCCTACTTGAATTATCCTGTTTTTAAGGCCCTGCTAGCGAAGGCCGAGGAGGAATTTGGGTTCAACCACAAGGGAGCCCTCACTCTCCCCTGTGACACTGTTGTTTTCGAGCATCTCACATGGATGTTAGGCAAGAATGACGAGACGACACAGAGCATGAGCCTGGAGCAGCTCATCAGCTTCTACCGCCATGAGGTCGAGGTGTATCATCAGAGGCCAAAGTCATGTACTCCAATCAATTGGGCCTTAGAGCTTCGGCGCAGAAATCTTTCTGTTAATCCCTTAAAATCCTGCAAATATGAAGCATATTTCATTAGTTAGATTAACGGAAGGGATTAATGGGTCTAAGCGGCCTGTAATACTAGAGTTGATTAGACAAGTGTGCAAACTTGTAGGTATCTGCACACTTGGAACAGGGTTTTCTTTAATAGCAGGCACGAGAAGTTCGATGATATCACTGTAATAAACACTATTATCGAGACTTTTAATGGCAAAATCAAGTAATTATTGATAGTCGATAAAATGTGTTATAATTCAGTAATGATATTATTTTTTTTACTTTTTGGAGTATAAAGCACCTTGGTTAGAAATGTCTAAAATAATGATGTCATTAATTTGAAAAATATATTTTTTCTAAATTATGGATCTTAAAAGTCTTTCGATCAGTGCATATGAGTATTTGACAAATCTAGTTAGTATTATGTACAATTTTAATTTACTTATTATTAATTATTAGATTAATGGTAATTATTTAATCTCAAAAATACTATAAAATATTTTTAGTAATATAAATTAAAATATTTCTAGTAATATAAATTAATCAAACGTTAAGATTTATTTTGAAAATAGTTATATTTTTTTGCTATTTGAATTAAATTTATTAATTAAAAAATATATTATATAAATAAGTGGTTTTTTTTCCCTAAGTTGTGTTAGTCTTGAGAGGAATGTACACTTGACCTTTGGCTTGAAAGACCCTTATCCAGGGAAATCTAAGTCATCCACACCAACCTTTAACATCGCTCGATTTTTGTCCATGAAGTTTGGAATTGGTGACCTTCATGGAGTGCCTTAACGGACCTCATCATTGTCTATTCTAGGCCCAGTGAACATATAAACAAGTGTACGGTTCTTTTGGCATGTGGTATTCAACATTATCTATTCTAGGCCTAGTGAACATATAAACAAGTGTACGGTTCTTTTGTGCATGTGGTATTGATAACCCATGATGTTGCCCCATGGTTAAAAATCTTGTTAGATGTTGGCATGTGGTATTGACAACCCATGATATTGTCCCATAGTTAAAATGTATATATGTTTGGCATATCACTAGTATTACCACTAATAATTTTCTATATGGTTCATGGAGCCGTGACCTTTTAGTCCACATAATATTTAAGTCCACATAATATTTATACGTGTGGAGATTCATCCGAAAGGATATCACTTTCCGCTGATCCATGCCTAGAGAGTACTAAGAGAATTGAACCTCGTGACCTCTCAATAACAAGTGCTTTAGGAACTATAGTGATAATATTTATTATTTTAAATAAAATTATAATTTAGTTAATTATTATGATTTTTTAATTTTAGCAACTATATATTTATATGAAGAAATAAGTGTTTAGATGTTTATTATGAATTGTTAAATCTCCACATTTATTAATAGCTAGACTAATTATAGTGATTATTTTTATTTTTTTCATTTAATTTTATTCAAAATTTAATAAAAAATAGTTGAAATCAAATATTTTAAATTTAACTATATAGTCTAAATAATTTAAATATTACAGAAAGCTTTTTTCCAATTCTAAATCTAATTATACTCTTGTCAAATATTAAATTTTTGCGATCCATAATATTATAAAAAATAAGTTTGGAATTAATCATATCAGTAAAATTTAATCAAAATTTCTCTTTATTAAGATTTAGTTCATACCGTGTAACTGAATTTTCAGTTTTGTTGTTAAATTTACAGTATATAGATCAATGATATTGAATGATATTGATTAAATTTGCTGTAATGATATTGAATCATAATATCAATCAATTAAATTTACAGTATATAGATTACGTGAATCAGTATATCACAGCGAAGCAAGAGAATCTACGACCTGTTTCAAGTAACTCCGAGACTCCACGTTCTGTGTTAATTGTAAATTGACATAGATCCACTGTTTAAAAAGATGTGCATGCCATTATAAAATTTGATCATTCCACCGATTCAATTATTCAGAACCTGGAAAACAATATATATATATATTCCGCATGATTCAAACATTTAGAACATGATAAGATCAACCTAGCTTGCCCACGAGATGATTGATTGATACATATCTTCAGAACATGGAAAAAATCAACCTAGCTTTCCCACTAGGTGATTGATTTGTGGTGATTATTCTTGTTGTCACTCTTTTTCTATAATAATTAATAGTATTCATGTTGGTGGTGATTATTCTTGTTGTTACTCCTTTTTTATAATAATTAATAATATTTATATATTTAAATTTTATAATTTAATTAAATATTAAATTGGTGTATGAGATTTATTTATAAAATAAGAGATTTTTTATTATTTAATTATTAAAATTTAAGAAGATGTATATATTCTATTTCTCTAATTTTTATTAGGAAAAATATAATTGTTTTTGAGGTTTTTTTGTTGACACCTAATCCTATGGGTTGGGTGTGGATATGTAATATTGTATAATAAATAATATTAGGAAATAAGGAAGGCCAAGAGTCATTGGGAGATGAATTCCAATAGCCTCACCCCCATGTATAAATACATGCACATTTCTTATTTAATAAACATTCCCCGATTTGCGGAGTTACCTCCTCGGTTTGACATGGTATCGCAGCTTCTGGCCCCACTATTGGCATTTTTGCATGTGGTGTAACTCCCTCATTCCTTTGCTCCTCGATCAGGCCTTTTCCGCATAGTTTTGCCGGCTCATTAAACCGACGCGTGCATCGTAATTCGCATTTTTTTTTTCTCTCGCAATTTATGCACAGCCTCTCCGATATTTGTAGCTCCCGAAGATTCCCGCAATTTGCGGGCCCCCGAAATTTCGCAATTTACAGCCTCCGAAATACCGCCACTGGGCATCATGTCCCGCAAATATCTAATTCCAAATTTTCTTAACGACCTTTTGGCCTCCCCCATTCTCCAACACAGCCTCTCATCCATACCTATCGCTTCCCATTACCTACTCTCCCTAAACTTCGCCTTCCCTCTTTCTCACTCGCCCTCTTTTGCATAGCGCTCACCATTCTCCCTCACTCCCTCACGACCCGCGTTCTCCCTCACCCATTTCCCATCGCTATCTCTCCCCATCATACCCCGCTCCTCACCGCTATCTCTCCCCATACACCCGCGCCCTCACTCGCTATCTCTCCCCATCATACCCCACCTCCCCACTCATCTTCCCCATACACCAGCTGCCCCTCACTCGCTATCTCTCCCCGCATTCCCCACGCCAACTACGTAGCTTCCTCGCCATCGCTCTTCACTCCGTCCCGTTGCCTACCCGACTCCCTCCCCACCGCCTACCCCTAGCTCCGGCCACGCCCCTTTGTGGCCTCACTACCTCCTACCTCGCATACCCGACTCCACACCCACGTCGCGCTACCACATCACTACACAACGTCTTCCGTGGTCCGTCGGCCCTCCATTTATATATCACCGTAATCATATATACCCGCCCTCCATTTATATATCAACACAAGCCTGATATATTACAATGCACCATATGTAATATCGTTGCACCATATGTGGCCACCGTTCCGGCTTTACAACGCACCATATTATATTACATTCTCTCCTCCATATTGAATACTCCATATTCCATCATTCACTCCATATTACGTTCGTCCGCCATATTGAATACTCCATATTACATCATTCACTCCATATTACGTTTCCGTCCGCCATTTATTCTCACTCTGCCATATTGAACACGCCCCGCGCCCCCACCCACAATATTTTCAATACATATAAATTTTTTCCTTTCAAACACAAAAAAAAAAAGTCTATATTTTTTTTTTGGTGCGTAATTCAGTATTTTTAGCAAGAGTTTTTGTCCCCTTAATTGAGAAAATTTCTAGAATTGAAGATTTTCTAGCAAAATTTTTCCTCTTAAAAGAATCTTTTTCCAAGAAATCCACACATTCTCTCATATCTATTGTTGGGGTGGTTCTCTCCGCAAAGAGAACTATCTTGAATGGTCTCGGAAAATCAAGCACACACTCATTTTTAATGAGTTGTCGAAAGGAATTATGAAGGACAAGAAAGAAATGTACCCAAGAAAGCTCACTTCGACAAAGAGTCGCCATTTGGGAAAACAAGAACCTGCAAGGCTTATGCCTTGATTGTAGCTTCCATAAATGAAGAGGTGAGTCGCCATATTTCATCATTCTCAAATGCCTATGATGCCTTCGGGAAAGCAAGCTAAAAGAACTCTATGACTCACATTCAGACTAGAAAATGTTCAATTGATGATTAAGTTGTTACCTTTGAAAATGAAGAATGATGATCCCCTTGCTTTAGCTTCACAAGTTAGATCTATCATGCATGATATTGATAGCATCGGTGTAAAAATGGACACAATTTCTATAGCATATGTTAAGGCATTATATCCGACTTACTCACATTATCTTGAGTCTTTGCAAGCAAGTGGGAACCTTGAGCATATCACCTTTGATACACTTGAGAAAAAGTTTGCGTAAAGAGAGAAAGCTTTCGGGAAGACAGCCTTCGTCTTCCAAAGCATACTTGGCACATAGAGAGAAGATTCATGCTCCGTATTCATCCGTGAGAAGAGGTGGCGTAAGAGGCGAGGAAGAAGAAACTTCACAGTAAAGGGGGCGTACAACTGACAAATCCAATATTCATTGCACACGTTAAAATAAAGATGGACATGATGCATCCAAATGCAGGACACCTTGGGAGAAAATTGAACAACAAAGAAATCAAGACAAAGGTAAAACTAATGATAAAGACAAAGGTAAAGCACCCTAACTGGCCATTATGTTCTAGCACATTGTAACAATGGAGTAAATCAAGACTTGTTTGGATGTTTCATTTACTCATGGAGAGATGATTGGTTGCTAGATTCAGAGCAACATGTCACATGACATTTAGAAAATATTTTTTTTGAAGAATTCACCGACAAAGTTGATGGAGCAAGATATTTCGCATAAATCCAAACTCAAGCCATCGTGGCTTGGCACAAGCCAAAGCTTGTTGCCTCGGGTCTTCCGCATCATATTCTACATGAGGTTCTATACCTCCCCGAGTTGGAGGAGAACGAGCCAGGCCCCCGGTCCAAATCCGCCACAAGGACACTCCATTCACTTGTTTGATGGCAAGGTGAGGTCGAAAAGCACGTATCACTCACTTGTCATGGAGGGAATAGAAGAAAGTAGACTTCTTGAAGGTGAAAGGTTCATCTCCGCTCATGCTCAAAACTTTGCATTCAACACATCATGATGAAGGTACATTCCCATCAAGTCTTTTATGGCATGCTATATTTGGACACTTAAAAACTATGAAAGCCTTTGTTTGTTGAAGAAAATGGTGTTAATGGACTACCTACAATTCCTAGAAAACCTAAGGAATGTGATGCTTGTATTCTAGGAAAGCATAGCAAACAGAGATTTCATGATTCACACTCTAGAACACATAGAAAACTTGAGCTTGTTCATTCAAATTTATGTGGCCCTATGCCTATTTCTTTTCCCCGCAAATGGAAATAACACATGATGACATTTATTGATGACTAAGCAATTCTAATGTGTTGGATTTAGTTATTGAAGAACAAGTCTCGATGCTTTTCAAACATTCAAGAATTTTCATGCATGGATTGAAATGATGCACAAAATCATATTGGCCTTCATGTACTAATAATGGAAAGAATACACTTCAAACAAATTTGAAAAATATCTTCGTCAACATGGAATCAAACATCAAACAACTGTACAATATAATCCCCAACAGAACGGTGTAGTCGAAAGAATGAATGTTAACTATTTCTTAAATATGGTTCGCTCCATGTTATTTTTCAAGAATGTGAAATTGATGTTTTGGGTCGATAATTCATGTGCTTTTTACATAAAGAATAGGTGTCCTTCAAGTTCAATTAGGAAAACTTTGAAATGTGGCATGGCCACATTCCTTCCCAGAAAGCATTTCCTCAGTGGTCTTTGGGTCCACCTCGTTATGCCTTGATACCCAAGGGTCAAAGGAACAAACTTGGTGCTAGAAGTCGAAAAATGTATCTTCGGGGTACTCCAATACCTCCAAAGGATATCTTCTATGATGAAGCAAATAAGAATTTTATGATAGCAAGAGATGCTCATTCCTGAATCTTCCAAGAGTGACAAGGTTGTTGAGCCAAGTAACTCGATCACCTCGGATAGATTCACACATGCAAAGTATTTCCAAGAATTTGATAATGAGATTCTACATCTTGAAGGGGGATTCCGATATTGAATCAAACTATGGAATCATGTCCCTAAACACTTTCCCCACATGAAGAAACAACCACGAATGACACATCAATGATGTGATCGAGACTGGGAGATTGAATTGAATCAATCCCAACTCACCAAGTGAGCAAAATTTCGGGCCATCTCGTAAAAGGTCCTCCCAAATGGCCGTACAAAGACACTCGGAGAATGTTCATCCCGATGAGATTGGAAAATACGAACAAGAATTTCCACTCAACAAATCGAAGGTGATGTCGATAATTCCGATTCTCCCGTTGATATGGATATTGCTTATAATCGTGAATTGAGTTTGTCTACAAATCATGAACCAAATTCTTCAAAGAAGCCGCTTCTCATGATGAATGGAAATAAGCGATGCAAAAGGAGTATGATGCCTTGATAAAGAATGGCACTTGGAAGTCAAGTTGATCTCGGCTTCTTTGGGAACAAAACCAATTGGTCGTAAGTGGGTCTACAAGAACAAGTACAAAAGCAAGATGGCTCACTTGAAAAGCACAGTGGTCGTGCTTGTGGCAAAAGGTTTTGCACAAAAAGAAGGAATCGATTATGAAGAAACTTTTTCTCCTTACGTAAAAATGGACCACCATCCGGACTCTCTTTTCCCTAGTTAAATGTATCGGATGGAAAGTCCATCGTATGGATGTAAAAATAGCTTTTTTGAATGGAGATCTAAAGGAGAAAGTTTATATGTCCCAAATGTATGACTTTGTTGTAAAGGGGGTCGAAGAACACAAAGTTTGCAAGCTATAAAATCCTCGTATGGCCTCAAGCAAGCACCACGAGCCCGGTATGAGAAATTAACCGAGCATCTTCGAAACTTGATCAAACATTTTGATCTTGATGATGCAACTTTGTTTGTTAAGAAAAGTTGGAAAAATAGTCGTATATCTGTGGTATATGTAGATGATCTTTTGATACCGTGAACAATGAGAGTCAGTATTGCATCCATGAAGAATGAATTGAAGAAAGGTTTTGAAATGACCGATTTGGGTCATGTTCATTACTATCTCGGGTATTGAAGTAATTCAACATCCTAAATATATATTTCCTTTCTCAAAAGAAGTACATTAGAGATCTTTGAACAAATTTGGCATGATGAACAGCAATCCTTTAACCACTCCAATGGAACAAAACTTGAAGCTCACATCTATTGAAGGGAAGGAATTCGAGGATGCAACTAAGCATGACACTTTATAGAAAGTCTTATCTACCCGACCACCACCGTACCTAACATTTCATATGCTATTAAATCCTCTCAAGGTTCATGCAAAAACTCAGGAAGGACATTGGTCCGTCGCAAAAAGAGTGTTAAGGTACTTGAAGGGGACTCAAGACTTTGGACTCAAATATACATGTGTAGGCGACTTCAACTTGATTGGATACTCGATTCGTACTTTGATGACACAAAGAAACATGGGTGTCTACTACAGGTTACACCATGAGTCTTGGATCAAGAGCTGCCCCATGGAGATCACACAAACAATGGGCCCAGCAGATTCCACGATCGAGGCAAAATATGTGGCAAAGAAATTAAGCAACAAAAGAAATTGTGTGGCTCTAGAAAATCTCGGAAGATTTCAGATGAAACAAATGTACTCCACACCACTCATGATCGACAACACTTCGCAATAAAGTTGGCCAAGAACCCGAAGTTCCATGATCAAACAAAGCACATCACAATACCAAATACCATCTAATTCGACATCATGTTCGTGCCAAAACCATCCATCTACATCATTGTTCCACAAATGAGCAAACAACTGATATCTTCACCAAAGCACTGGGAAGAGAAAAGTTTGAAAATTTCAGATCGATGCTTGGGCTCACCAACATCCCTTTTGATTAAAAGGGGAGAATGTTGACACCTAACTGCGAAGGTGTGGATATGTAATATTGTATAATAAATAATATTAGAAATAAGGAAGGCTAAGAGTCATTGGGAGATGAATCCCAATAGCCTCACCTCCATGTATAAATATATGCACATTCCTCATTTACTAAACATTCTGATTTGTGGAGTTACTTCTCCCCGGTTTGACATTTTCTATTAAACATCCAAGATTATATAATATCAAAATGTAGTCTTCAGATTAGAAACGGAGTAAATGGAAAAAAATTAATGCTTTTTGTCCCAATGTCCATATACAAAGTAGATACATATAAAACAGGTCCACTAACCAAGACTTCATTATGTAAGACATGATGCCACTTAAATGGTAAATTCCTAGTGAAGTAGAAAAACCATAAGTCAATTGAAACCATCAAGAAGATGTTGAAATACCAATAATGCCTAGAGTGGCTCTATTGACTCGAGATGCGAAATTTGGTTTGTTGTAGAGTTTCTCCTTAATGCAAGCTCGCTTCTTCATGTTCTTCCAATTCTTCCACTTTCAAAGGTTCCTCGATCTTTGCTTATTGGATTAATAATTATTGGTCTCCATTCCTCCCATAAGTGACTTTTTTGTTGTTGCACTTAAAAAATCGTCACCTTGACATTCCGCTCGACCGTATGAGCTCATTAACACTCATACATGCCTCGCAAGTCTTACAACCTTTAGTCCTCATGGAAAGCCCTAAAACAGGAGAAAAACCCTCAAAAAATCTCAAAAACCCCGGGTACGTTGTGCAATGTGAGGCTTACCCGCATTCCCGGCTAGGTATGCGTAATGTGAAGAGAAACTACGTTCTAGGAAACGCAGCTTTCCGAAGTTATGCTTGCGTAACCCCTCCAAAGTCAAAACAACGCAGAAACAAAAGTTAAAAATCTGATTTGAGGTCAATTCTGGTAAGGTTCTAGATGAGATTTTTTGGGGATGAGTACGCTCTAATAAGGTTCATGCATCCCACACCTTAAGGAGCTAATCCCTTGATGTGAGGAGCCCATCCCTTGAAGGAGGATTCTATCTCTTCAAAGGTGGAACCCTAACCTCCTCATTTGCTCTATAAAAAGAGGTGTTGGGTAGTCAAAGGAGTTCAAGCTTTATGTGATTGAGCTGAGTGTCAGTGAGATTTATACTTCTTTCTACCGAGATTTTGAGAGGAAAGATCACATACCTCTATGTGCTCCTAGAGGAAGAGTGAAAGACTTATCAAAGTAGAGGAGACTCGCCGTACTCGGGAAGGCCTATTCAAACATCAAGGCTAAAGTTGTAAGGTTCTTCTATTATTTTAAGATTAATACATTCAAGTCTCAATAAATTGTCATTCGATTGTTTATTTCAATAAGCCGTCATTTGATCATTTATTTCATAGATTCCTTGATCACTATGATAGGTATGTTTTATAATTATTTTTATACAGGTGCTATTTAATATTTTCTTGCTTGTGATTGCAGTGGCTTTTTAAGACGACACTTTGTTACGACGAAAAGACAACACTTTGTTGTGACGAAAGAACTATTGTTGCGACGAAGAACTCGTTGTGACTAAGGACTATTGTTGCGACGAAGAAATACTGATGTGACTAAGCTTTTCATAACCGCAAATAAGCATTTGGATCTAAGGTAGGATCGACACCTTCCATAGCATTTATTTGTAAAATGAATATATTTAGAGAAATATAAACTTAGTTGTTCGTTTGTTGCTAGATTGTCTTCCGACACTAGGGAGATCGATCTGTCCGCAAGATCGATTTATCCCAGCCCAACAAATTGGTGACTCCACTAGGGAAAGAACTTGTTTTGATTTGAAGAAATGTTTTTTTCTGATTTTTGATTGATTTGTACGGGCTTGGGTAACTTAGGTTTACTTTTCTTTGAAAGTTTTAAAGTTTTTTTTGTTTCTCTTGAACTTTTTCCTCGGGGACCGCACATTGTCAGAGACCTTGTTAAAAGTCTTGGAAAAAAATTAGATTTATTCTTTCGCTTAAGTTTAGATTTGATTCGTAATTCCTAGTATCCCACTCAAATCTATATGTTTTCTCGTCGAAAATCTCTCTTGTGAATGAGTCTCATAGCACTCTTTTTGTTTTTAATGATTTTCTAGAATTTTTGCATCAGAGTGGTTTTTCGCTTTTCTCTCCGTAGCGACCCAAAGATTAGAAGCTTAGAAAGTGCCTTAGATCACCTTGGTATCTTTTATCTTCTTGATGAGTCCGACTTGGTTGTGAAATTCATTCTTTTTTGAGAAATAGATCTAGTTTTCTTTGCAAATCTTCGAACCAACTTCGTTATAAGTTCGAATTTCATTTTTAGAAAATATATCCGGGATGTTTTTTGATTTATTTGTTATTCGGGCAAATGAATCCTTAGTTTACCGAACAACTACAAGCAAAACATTCTCAAAAAAATTTAAAGCTTTTTATTCAATTAGATTTTTTAAAAGTTTGTAGATCTCAAAATTAGTTTTTCATAGTTTTGAGTGCTTTTTAAGAATTTCGTAGATCTCTTTTCGAAGGAAAGTTGTGTAGTTTCGAGTCTCAAAGAGAAAGGAATTTATTGTGAGCATTGAATATTTGTCTCGTTTTGAGTTCGTATTGAAAAGACAAAAAAGATTTCTTCCATTTATTCTTCATGTTTAAAGAAATAATTGTCTCTTAAAAGAATTGCATTCTCGAACTCTTTCTCTTTAGCTAGAATTTCATCGAAGGAAAAACGAATTGATTATCATTTTTAGGCGCATTTTTTAGTGTGGAATTTGAGTCTTCACACCATCAAAGTTTCATTTCCATACCTATTGACTTAAAGAACATCCCATAAAAACAACGCTTAATTAAAATTGAACTAGTAATCTTATTTCTAGGGCTCTTATCACCAATATAGCTTAGGGCTAGCATCTTGGAGTAGGAAGTAATTAACTCTCCAAGGTAGTAAAAAACAAGTAGATAAATCTCGTAGTAGGAAAATAAATACAATTGTAATTAGTACAATTTGGGACGCTTCTCGTAAAGGATTTAATCACGAGATCATGTCCGAACCTTTGAGACAATCAATTCTATTTCATTGGGAAAGATAGAAGATTTGCGGGCATTACAAATCCAGAACCCTGATTAATCCATTGTCGAGGAGCCTCGGGGGTCACTTGTTGGTAAACCTCGCATTGACCATGTCGAGGAGCCTTCAAGGGGATTGAGTCTGACTCTACCCTTGCATGTGGAATCGGATCGCACACTTTTCCCCCAATTGTATTTGTTATTGTTGGTAACTCCGTGTCCATAAGCTTAAGATTATTTCCTAAGGTGACGATGAAGGAAAGATCTCACTATACCGGAGTGACGTCGACTAGACTCACTTGGACTCTTCCGGGGGGTTCTCTTCACTCGAGATGGTTTTGTGAAGAAACTTGTGCCAGCTTTGTTTCATTAAGTAGGCTGTTGTCGTAAATCGTTCCAACCACCCTTTCGTATTAGATCTTTCAATAAGTTGGATTTCATCACCAACTAGTGTTTTTAGTACGGGAAGTTACCGTTTGTGTGTGGTTTGAACTCTTAGATTTTTTTTGGCATGTGATTCCAGCCTATTTGTTTCTTTAGAGACTTTAGGTGTGAAATGTCTTTACATGTGATTGATTAATATTTAATCGTGGCAGAATTACCAAGACAATCCCGGAGATTTCGTGGGAAGCCCCCCGAGTATACACCAAGTCACCTTGAAGGGCCGTCATGCTCTAGTATCATTCTAATGAGCGTAGAATTAAATCAGTCGTAAATTGGAAGTTCATCTATAGTTGTTAATCCTAATCATCAAATACCCACAACAGAACACATTCAAGAACCGATTTCGCTTCGAAGTTACCGATAGTATTTCTCCTTCCAAAGTGAACTAGATGACGAACCTGAAATTTCTGAGCCCGACACCGAATATTCGTTTTGGAAACATCCTCGTGATTTAATACTCCAACTTCTAGCAATCCCGGTTCACCTAGGTAAGAAGTATTGTTATCAAGATCTTCCATCCGGCCCTCATTTCCATTGAAGAACTTGCTAGTCCGTACGAAGACATTCTCTTCCCGAATCCCTCCGTCTTTGAATCTTAGGGAGCGCAATCCATTTTCTACAACCCTATTAGGAGTGACGCTGGTATCTATTCTTTGACAAACTTTTAGAAAACTCGGGTCTTGCTTTTTTCTCCACCCTCAATCTCCGTTTCATCCTATGCCCAGTAGGTTATTATCCTTCATCTATCATGGCAAGAGAGTCATCTATGTTTTCCCAATCACCTAAGCATTTTTTACATGGTGGTCCTTCTATTCCTTCTGGGGTATCGTGCTCTTCGGTACTTTTCTCGTAGTGCAGTTTCTCCTCAACCGATTGAACAAGTATTATCACCCGGTCTTTAATGGAATTAAAACTGAAACATCGAACGCAGAAAATATTTATGATGTCTCGGTAATATTCCGAATCCTCAACCTCAAGGTGGTGAGCGTCACTCGCAACCTCAAGGCGTAGTTATCGCTCACCGGTCAAACTCAAGGCATTACAATTACCAATTCGGGGGCAACTACAGTGGTAATTTTTTTCCCGCGACAAAATGTAGCACAATATTATTTTGGAGAACAACCCTCAAGGACAAGACATACCTTAGGGTTATCAACCTTAGGACAAGACACATCCCAAGGTCAACCCCAAACTCAAAGATGTTCCTCAAGGTCCTTATCAACCCCGTATCTCGCATGCCTCGTGGTTATCAACCTCAAGCTCCTTATCAACCCCGCATTCGCAGACGCCCTCGTGGTTATCAACCTCAAGGTCGCACTCCAACTCAAGGTTTTAAACCGCCTCTCCGGTCAATCATTTGTACAAGGAGCTGAAATTTACCTCTTAATTATCAACCCTACGTTCAACCAGGTTATGGTACTTACGTTCAACCTTCCGCGGGACAATACCCCCGTATCGAACATGGTGTGGGATCTCGTCCCAAATTCAATAGACTATGAAACCTAATGTGCGCTCGTTCAACTCCGGATAGCTTTTGGTTTCGGTCCAACCCAAAGAACCTCGTCCAAACTACCATTCAAATCCCCGCACTCGGTTCGTCTGCCCAGCCGGACCCAGTACACCTCGACTCGCCCTCAAACTCGCTCGCAACCGCCGCAACGTCCGTTCAACCTATAACACCTATTTCGAGAGTATCTATAGCTCCGAGTTCTTCATCCCCGCATCCGTGCAAACCCTCAAGTCTTCGTACCCCGAACGGACCTTTAGCTTTAGCACTCTACCCGTATACCGCAGACGAAAGTCGGGTACAAGTACGATTGTCACAAGTCAACTCGCAATTCATGTATCAACCATACCAGGGACAACATCAATTCGGTCCCGTTTCACAAACCCAATTTATCGCATCAACCATACCGCGATATACTTATCAAATGCTCTCAACAACCCCAAACTTTGGTCCTGCTAATCCCCGGTTTCCCAAGAGGTTATACCATTCCTAATGCAAATCCGATTCCTGGCTTATCTTGGATATCCTCCTCCCAGAACTATTCTTGTTACGCACAAGGTTTTCTACGACCCTAACTAGCGCGCTACCATTTATTGCAACTTTGGATTTACCCGATTTGACACACCTTACTAAATGATCCAATTTTTCTATTATCCGTACCGCCGCCAATGCCGCATAAGTTGCCTAGTGATATACCGAAATTTGAGGGTAAGTCGAGAGGATCCGTCAAATCACGTTATGACTTATCACCTCTAGTGTGCATCTAATTCGATAATTGATGATTCAATTCGCTTACGTCTTTTTCAAGGAACTCTTATCGTCTCGCCACCAAATGGTACATTGAGTTACCACTTATGTCTTTTTAATAATTTTAGTCGCTAGTTAACATCGCTCTTTCAACTCATTTTCGCCGTTCGTTAGATACGACAATGGCACGTAACTATTAACTTCTCTAAAGCAATCCAGGTCCACATATATTTCCGATCATATTCACGAATGGCGACGTAGAAGGCGTTTAGTGAAAGTTTACATTCCGCATCAAATTTTGGCCGAATGGTTTGTTAAATCATTATTACCCAAAATCACCGAAGATGTAGCTAAGGCGTCGCAGCTGTTACTAGGGAGAAAGTCATTGCTCAAGTTTCCGTACCTTGACCTCGTCTATACACAGCGTAAGTGCTTTACATTAAAAAATCCCCGATCTTCCAAAACAAGGCTCAAATAACCGTATCTCCTTTAGGGTCTCATGCCGCCGATGGTATGATTGGTACGTCTAATACTAAAAGCAAGAAGAAATATTCAAATAATTTCTTTCTCCTATAATAAATTTACCTGATTCCCCGAAAGGAGAATCTTCCGAGAAATTTCATCGCACATTCATGTCGTAGAGATATCTACCGCCAAATCTAAATCCGGTGGTAAAAAGAAGGGGAAGAATAAAAACATTCAAAAGATAAAACAGATAAAACTAAATCTAATGAAGAAAACGTAAGCCTTGCTATCCTTGTTTCATTTTTGACGAGGATCATTTTACTCAAAGAATGTCCACATTTACAGAGGTTTCAAATTCGTTAAAGGTTCTCAACAAATCGCTATCTTGAAGATCCTTTTTCCAACTTAAGACAAAGAAGATGACTGTTCACCTCGACGTTCAAGAAGAACCTACGATGATGATGTATCACAATAGATTGTGACGCGATCGCAAGATTATAGTAGTAAAAATCCCGTTGGTGGTAAAAAAAAGAAGACCTTTCATCCAAACACATACCGACCACACTCTCCTCTGCCGAATCACATGTATCAAGAAACCCAATCAGTATTTATTAATCAAACCGCCGTTGTGTACTTTCGTAAATCAGCTTTCAACCACATGCAGAGCTGCTCGTAATCACAACATTGTTGAGGACTTAGCTACTTTCAAAGAACAAGCCATTGAAGTGCTTAACTGCACGCCTAAATATGCTGTAAATTACTTTTTCTACCATAGGAGCCGTCGATATTCAGGATCTTAACCTTATAATCTTGATTTAGAGAATAGTACACCCCGCCTACCCTATCAAAAAATGGCTTTCCATATCCTTACTTTTGTAAAAAATAGACCGATATTTCTGACCGTGATTGACAAGGGTTTACGGCAGTATTATGTCGATTCAGCAAGCGGGAAATCACTTGGTTCCTCTCACACTCAACCACCGACGATTCTAAAGGCTTTCGATGTGACGCAGGTTCCATCATTTCGTTATTTTGCATATGATTTACCTATAGGGGTCAAAGGCAAAACCGTAACCAGATGTGGAGCGGGTTGATGCCTCTGTTACTACAACCTTCTCGTGTCATAGTTGGTATTATGCCAGTGACTACTATTTTTTCTACCTGCTCTTCAAATTATCAAGTTTCACATCAAGAAAATATCGCTATAATAGATCAGCTCACTTATTTTCATCCAACTAAACCTACCACAGTAAACTATCTGAAAGACATCGGGTAAAACGGCTATCCCTTACAAGGATGTTGGGGTAGGTTTGATTAAATATTCCGTTTACTAGGAAATTTTTCCTTTCCCTCCCCTAACGTATCACCTCCTATTGCAAATATTCACATGATTTCATTGAATACCATTACATTTGATGACCTTGGATCGTACCTTCCAATTTTGAGTTGGATTCATTTGATGGCGCGATGCTTTGAGTCCCTTTGAAATTTCGTATCAGTCGTACAGCTTTTCCAACTTCTTGAACCAAAAATAACCCAATGAATGGGACCCATGAAGAATCACTTCTTTATATCTAGCTCAAAGAACAACGACATTTCTCGATCTTGTTCATACTAATGAGAAGATTCATGAACTTCTTTCCGTTGACGGTTTACTATGGAAGATCTACATCATCGATCTTCATTTTTTATGTGAGCCTTGATTTCATTTTGAAAATGATTTATCTTCTATTTTTACCTATCAATATGTCAAAGAACCGGGCAGAACCGTTGCAAAACTCGCGATTCTCGAGTTAAATTTGGGAAACATTCTTAACGATTCCTATCGATATTTCAAATAAGTTGGGAATAATTGAAAATATTAATATTGGTGCTTGTCGTACTGATGATGAAATCCAAACTTATAAAGTCCCTATTTCAAGAATTCCATGACATGTTTGCTTGGTCATATGAGGAAATGCTGTGAATCAACTGGCCGATTATTGCACATGAAATCAAGACTTACCTAGATGCCAAACTTAATCGTACAAATGCTTACGCGTACACATCCGCAAAAAGTCGTTGTTACTGTGTCAAGTTGAGAAATTATCAAAAAGGTGTTTCATTTATTCAATTCCGCTAATGGATGGGTATCAAATATTGTCTTCGCAACAAAAACAAGGAATGATACGAGTAAGGTATCAACTATAGGGATATTAATCGAGCTTGTCCTAAAGACACCATTCAATCCTACATTACTCGGTAACCATTGATGATTAAAGGAAGTGAAATGTTTTCCTTTATGGATGGTTTTTCGGCTATGTTAAAATAAACATACCCCCGCCCCTATCACCCAAAAACAACTTTCATTTTCCCATGGGGACATTTGCTTATTGCAAACTACCTTGGTTTGTAAGAACACCTGGGCAATCTTTTCGGTCATGTCTTACGTATTTCATGACATTAAGCACATTGTGCAACCTTATCTCGATGATTCTCGCTCATTCATCGCGTAGGCTGACCATCTCACTAATTTACGAGCCATCTTTATGAGATGTAGGCATTACTTAATTGCCAAATCCACACAAATGTGTTTTCCGGTGGTAGAATCGTAGCCGCGATTAGGATTTGTTGTTTCAAAATTAGGCATTCGTTGATTCGTCGAAGGTCGAAGCTATTGTCAATCTACCCTCCCTCGACCTCCGTGCCACCTCCAAAGCCTGGTAGTGGAACAAATCAGCGTCGTGTTCATTCTTAACCACGCCGAGCTGGCCGCAAGTTATTTTACTAAAGGTTAAAACGAATGTTCCATTCTTTTTGGGATGAGATCGGCTAACCTATCTTTTGATGCACTCAAACACGCGTTGACCCATGCACCGTTATTGCATCCTCCCCAACTACAACCAGGATTATTTTTGTATCTCATCGCTCATTCCACCATTGGGACAGTTTTAGGCTTAGGAAGACAATCTTAAAGAAGGAACACAGATTACTATCTGCCTAAATCACATCCGAACGTAGAGCAGCGCGCGCATGTGGAGAAATTGCCTTGGCACCGTTCAAGCCGTCCAAAGATTTCGAAGCATTACATATTATTATTACACAAAACCATGCACTTCGACCGTAACTACAAATTTTGACCAAAAAATTGCTAGGGGGAAAGTATCTCAAATGGATAGTTATCTCTCACAGGAATTTGACTTGGAATTCTGAAAATCCAAGGCAAATAAATCTTTAGTTTTTGTAGAACCAATGTGTGATTTCCCTCCATCGACATCGAAATTGTGAAGACAGCTCAATACGATGAATCCTTGTTTTTACCTAATACCTTGATCCATGGCATGGGGATATTATTGTTTATCTCCAAACCCAATCTTTTTCGGGTTCTAAATTTTACGATCTCAAGAAATTTTAAAAAATACGTTTCCAACCCAACAATACAATATTATCGTATACACCCTATCGTCGTGGGATAAATTGCTTTTCCACGTTGTTCTACTCACGAAGAAGAAGTCGAGAAGGTTCTAAATGATTTCCATTCCGGAGCATGTGGTGTCATATGTCCTGCATGCTGCTGCACCAAAATATATTGCGCGTGCTGGTTACCGGGTCATTTCTGACCAAAGATCGTATTTATGCAGGCCCTGAGAATGCCACAATTGTTGTAAGTCTTTTGATCATAAATGCCACACCACCTGCCCTCTTCACCCTATAATTGCTGTCATCCTTTCAAAGTGGGTATTCAGGCATTTTATTACATGTAAATTCCCCCGCCTACAGAAGAAGGCGTATATTATCTTAATGTGAGATTATTTACTAAGTGGGCTTAGGCGATGCCTACATTTTCACAGTATTTTACAAGACCCAAGCATAACTTTCGTGTTTAATCACATAATTGCTAGATTTAGTGTTTCGAAGACATTATTATAGATCATAAAGTCATTTTTTCAAATATCATGATGACCTAACCGACAGACCAACTTCGACTCGCGCTACGATAGTTCTACTCCATATTACCCGTGATAATGGTCCGTTGAAGCTATCAATAAAGTTTCAGCCTACTGAAGATTTCAAAACAAATTGGTATTCATAAGTTTAATTGATATCTCCATGTTATTTTCAAAGATTTAAAAGATTTGACCTTAAAACATCAAATCGGTTTCAACCTTTCAATCGATTTACGTTCGTAAGCTTGTCGCTTATTGAATACGAAATTTGCCGTTAAAATTAGCCATAGAATTACTCCTAGCTACGTATGAAGAGGAGAAGCATTTTTGTACTTGCCCTACCAGATGAGAACCGACCTAAAATGTCGCATTAGCAATGAAGCTCATGTCAAATGAATAAAAGCTCAATACGATAGAAATGTTACCGTATTTTTCAAGGAGACCTAGTTTTAGTGTACGGCCAAGCCAACGATAAGCTAAGGGCCGGAAAATTCTGTGCCTATGTGGCAAGGGTTCTTTCTGCTTTTGTTAAGGAACAAAAGGGCTTGCAGTGAGCTAACATATTTTTGACGTGTTCTTTAGAGTAAACCCATAAATGGGCTTTATCTTTAAGAAATATTATGCTTAAAATTATGTGAGATTAGTTAGATTAGATTTTTTACCGGTGTGTTCGTATTAGAAAAGCGTGCTCATTTAGAGTGTGTGTTTTATCATCATTCTCACGATTCGATTTTACCTTGATATTGCGTATGCCGATGTCTCTTTCAAACCCATACTTGCTTTGCTGATGGTGCTCATTGGGAGACACTTCGAACATTTCTTCCGTAGCTTGGGTTACTTCTATTCACCCTCCCATTTAAAGCAGCATCCACGTGAAGGGTAAGCTTTGGTCAAAACAACGAATAACACTATATAGCAATGATTGAGCTATTATCCGAATCCAATATTGTTTGGGATTCAAGTTTGATTGTTAGGTTGACCGAACTTGTTGTACACAGTAACAGTGGTTTGGTGCCATTATAAATCCAAAGGTTGTTACGTTATTCTTAAGAGTTCGTCTTTTGGAACCTCGAATTTGATTACATTGAATATTAGGTATATTTGAAGACTTTTTAAATACATTTAGCAATACGCAACATATTTTTAGTATGACAGATAGACATTTCAGTAATAAACAAAGCAAGAAATTAAAAAAAATTTAGTAACAAGTTATTGCATAGCCGTAATGGTGAGAAGTATCATAAGACAGAAGTTTAGCTTTAAAATATATGCCTTATCTTGTGTTGGATGGTTTAAAATACAAAAAAATTAGGACTTAGAAAAGTGTTGAAAATGATTTTACTTTCTGAATCACCCATTACTCTTTGGGATAAAATCCATGTTTTGTCGTCGAGGTATTCTATCTCGGCGAACAAAGTCCTTAACGACAAAGAGTTGGTTTTAGGAATATTGCTTCGTATCCATAAGTTGTGAAGAAAATCTTTATAAAAATCACATCCAAATCTATTTGGATGTGATTTTTACCGAAAGATTTTTCGACAAAGCGTTGGTTGTTCAACCACCTAAAATATGTCGATGTAATCCAACAATCTCAATGCCCTTAACATGTGATTGGCAACACGACTCGCATTCTCGTATACCTAGTAACAATGAAGACAATAACTTGAAACTCGTGACGGATAATAGTTTTGAGTATATATCCACTTATCCTCAGTCTACTAAACCATTGCAAAACCTTTCTTCGAGACCAGCAACAGACCGGCCACCTCGGTCTTGTCCTTAATAGAGACAAGTGTTCCGCTTCGGGACAAACCATTCAAAAATATATGTCTCTCTACTCGACTTTGGAGGCTTTGGCCGACAAACAAGAAACATCAAGTCTTGGTGTGTCCCACCGTTCATCAGGCCACATTGGGAGATCAACTTGGGCCCTTATATGGTCCAAAATTTATACAGATTACTGGAGATGACAGTTTTATCCCGAAAAACAGATTTTCCGTAATCTTCATAAAAGTTGTTCTATCCAAAAGCTTCATTTTTTCACTCGAATTCAAATAGTAAAAATGAAGTTAGAAAAGTCCTTTTTATAAGTTTTTTTCAAATAAATGAATTTTTAATTTGTTTATTTTTCACTTTAAAAATGTAATTTTTGAAAACATTTTTATTTATCTTAAACAAAAGTGTACTGTTTCGCTCTTTGTGCGTAATATTGGATTTTTCAAAGAAATCGATCATTTTTTCAACAAAGAGCATACTTTTTATCACTTTTTCTTGGATTTTTTAAAATTTACAAAAGGGAAACTCGGAGTCCTATTTTAGCCTCTTTTCGTACTCCTTTAAAATTGAAAAAGACTGCTTATACTCTGATTATTCGAACTTCATTAAAGTAAATGGAATGATCGTCCTTCGTAAGATAAGTTTACCCCTTTTATTAATTTAAATGGACTATTTACGAAAAAATGTATACATGGACTAATTACAACAATAGAGTTTTCTCCACATTATTTTATCCTTTTGCCTTTAGAGACTAAATTTATTAAAAAGTACACCACATAGTTTTCTTAATTTTTTTCTTCTAACCCTAAAATTGAAAACACCGAGTTTCTTCCTATACTCGGACTCTTATTAAAATTTTCAGCGTAAAGGACCTCGTTCAATTTTTAATATGAACGAACCACTCTTCTTAGGGTTTTAATCTTAAATTAGCTGGACTTGATCCCAAGATGAGCGTAAACAAGAAAATGTTATCCCTCTCAAGCTTGTCAAAAATAAAGAGGTACTTCAAAAGAATGGTGGGGGAAAAGAGAGAAAAATAAATTGTTTAATACATTTTACTATTCGGAAAACCGTTAACCACTTCGAACATGACACTCTTGTTCACCGGGTTGCAAAATCTCTTTACCAACAGTTAATCAAACCATATTAAAATGTCTTCATCCCATTTATAGTATTAGCTGAAGCGAATTTTCGTCAAAAACCATCCTCGTTGTTGTCGTTATGTGTTCAAGAGGATACTAAACAAACCATTCATTTAAGAATATTTGTCTTCCATTTTGACCATCCTTAGCCACCGCTAACATATTTCTTCAAAACTTGACCATGACGTGTTGTGGCTTATCGCCACGGACTACTTTCTATCAAAGACAACTCTTTATCTAGGAAGTCATTCAGAACGCACGTACTTGAAATATGCATGCCTCAATGGCAGGTTTCTCGCCTTCAACACAGTCGTACTATCGTACCTTCGTTAATTTGAATGGATTTCCTGATATGTTCGACTTCATCTTATTCATTCAAATTTCATGGATTAAATGAGTACTTTGAGAGCCATCGATACCATCGTAAGCGTCCACTTGTTAACAATTTACATTATTGATCGGTAACCGTTGTTTCTTTGCCTACAATTCGATCACACATTCATTCACATGGATAGAATCGCATCGTCTTAGAAGCGGAACTTAAGACCTCGGATCTAGTTTCCACCATCCGTCATGGAGGAATTTTGTTATTCATTTATACAACAGACTATTCAACGTACGACGCATCCATGCTATGTTCACATATGTATATACTGTTGATGTATTGAAAATCATTCTCGTATCAGTTTTTTAAATCAGCTTTTCTAGTTAGTTTTGATCCCAGGTATGGGAACGTTCATCTTCAACAAGGATATGTTTATACATATTTTTTTTTTTTTTCATTGAATGTTTTATAGGTTCCGACCGGGTGTCCACAGATGATCCTTGAAATGATAAAGTACTTTACCTTTCACATAATAGACTTCATCTTCATCTATTCTACTTCGTACTTTATGGGGAAATTTGTTGTACTTAAAACCTGCTACCTTGATATTTTGCCCATCGTATGAGCTCATTAACACTCATACATGCTTCCTCTCCGGGTAAGTCTTACAACTTTACTCTCATGTCAAGCCCCTAAAATAGGAGAAACCCTCAAAGCTCAAAAACTCGGGTATGCATGTAATGAGGTTTACCTTGTTTCTTGGCTAGGGTATGCAGAAGGAAGAGAAAAATGTGTTATAGAACGACGCCCTGTGTTATGCCCGCGTACCCCCCCCTCCAAAGTAAAAAAAGGGAGAAAAAAAGGTTAAAAAGTCGATTTGAGGTCAATTATAGAAGGTTCTAGATGAGATTTTTGTGATGAGTACGCTCTAATAAGGTTCACATCCCCACACCCATGAGCCAATCCTCAAGGTGAGGAGCCTATCCTTTGAAGGAGGACTTTATCCTTCAAAGGTGAAACCCTAATCTCCTCATCTGGTTTATAAAAACAGCATTAGGTAGCCTCGTATGATTTCCAAGCTTTATGTGTGATTGAGTTGAAGTGCCGTTGAGATTTAGACTTTTCTCTCACGATTTTAGAGGAACACGTGCCTCTTATGTGCCCCCGGAGGAAGAGTGCAAGACTTATCAGCAGAGGAGACCGTTCGTACCCTTGGTTGCCTATTCAAGATCAAGGCGATAACAAGTTCTATGTTATTTTAAGATTATTACAATCAAGTTTTTTTGTTTTTTCAATAAATTTTCATTCGATTGCTTATTTCAACAAGTCACGTCGATCATTTATTTCATAGATTCTCATCACTATGATAGGTATGTTTTATAATTATTTGTTATACAGTGTGCTATTTATTTTCTTGCTTGTGATTGCAGGGTCTTTGCACGCACTTTGTTGCGATGAAAAGACGACACTTGTTACAAGGAAAGAACTATTGTTGCGACGAAAGAACTCTTTAAGGCGACGCAAGGACTATCGTTGCGATGGAAGAACGACGATGCGATTAAGCTTTACGACTACAAATAAGCATTTGGATTTAAGGTGTGACTTAAACCTAAGAAGACGATTTGTAAAATTATATATTTAGAGAAAGACAACTTAGTTGTTCGTTTGTTGCTAGATTGTCTTCTCGACATTAGGGAGATCGATCTTGTCCGTAACATCGATTTATCCTACCAACATTTGTAGAAATTATACAACATGCATGTATATCTTCGATTCACCCAATCTAAAAATGCATTGTGTTAAATATTGAATCGCTTCTACAAATATTTTGTGGAATTAAAAACACAATCGCTAATCACATGAACATGAAGAAAACATCAACTACACACAACACAGACACTTCGGGAAAGCTATACTTAAAAACTCCTAACAATATTCTATTGTATATTAAACATGCACTACAAACAATTATATACAAAACTTTTTCTCACAAGAGCCTTCTGCAGACTAAAATGCCTAGTTGTATCATACTCTCATGAACAAAATTGACTAACAAAGTCAATTTTCATCTTCAGACAACTCGCTTGCTTCGTACAATCAAGGAACAATCCTTGAAATATAGGAATTATCGCTTTCTTGGAGGCATGTATGGTCATGGGTCGAATGAAGCTATTTTATGAAAAGCCAATAATCCTTTGCAACCTATAGCCAATTTCCTTTCACTCAGAACTCAATCGGGTCTCCACTAGATCCGACTTGTATGCAAATTAATAATAGTAAATCACAACATGCAGAGATCATCAATTGTGAATTAATTATTATTTAATTTACTCGTATCTCCTACCCGTGTAGTCTTTCGCTTACAAATAGCACAACTGAGTTTAACTTCACCTAACCTAGTTAAATGATTACAACCGCATTAACTAACACACCACTACCTTCGAACTCTATTACAACTAGAATCACTTCCGTATGCTCTCATCAACTCTCTAACTCGAACCACTAGCTAATCGAATTTATCACTTTCGCTTAATTGTTTCAAGTCATCATTAATAACATATTATAGTTTAAATGTCCATCTTAATTAAGCGATAACCAAAATAGACATGCACCCAAAAATAGTGGTTCTCGTTGGCTCCCACGCTAGTTTGGGTTTCAATGCAACGCAAAGAAGGTGCTGAAATTTTCTAAGTGAATCAACACCCTCTCAACAAGAAAGCGTACTGTCCTTTCATCCCGATCTCATTCTATGGTATGCTAATTTGTTTCGAAGCGCTCATCAAAATATCTGCATCTTGATCTTTCGTAAATGTATCAAGCAACATTATCTTCCTTCTCTCGAATACAATCTCTAAGATGATGGTATTTATATTTATATGCTTTTGACCTATCATGAAGCATGGGATTAATTGAGAGTTTAATGAACCATGATTATCATAATGAATCATTGTCGGATCCATCCGAGAACCAAACAAACTAAATTCAAGATCTTTTCATTCAGATAGCCCTACATGCACTTTGAATTACGGCCATATGTATTCTTCTTCCACCGAATCAGCGGCCATAGATCATTATTTCTCGCTGTACTGTGAAAATGTTGTCGATCCCATGCTAAAGATCCCTCTAATGTGCTTCTTTCGTCCGGTGAGCTGCCCACCCAACTGCATTCGTAAGCTCTCGAAGCTCACCTCCCTATGTTCGTTTGTACCACAGACTATACCATGATGTGCCTTCTCAAGTATCTCAAGACATGCTCCTCGCTCAAAGAGTCAGTAGGCTTAACCATAGCTCCACTCAAATTAAGCTAAACGTACAGAAAATGTCCGTACTCATGTTCACCAACACATCAATGAACCCACTAACTGCCCATAGACAAAGAGTATCCACTACCTTCCAAAAGCATCCTCTTTTCCTCCAATTTACGAAGAGGAGTATATCCATGAAGCCTATGTGCCTTCAAAGGAAACTTCACCAAGATCTCCTTTGCATACTTTCCTTGAAAACAAAAATTCTTTCTCCATCCCACTACTATATTTCCAATCCAAGGAAATAACAACAGAGTTCTATGTCCTTCATTTCAAACTTCCCTTGTAAGATCATCTTTGGAATGATTTTATCAACTACTCATCACTTGTCAAAATTAGACTACAAAAGAAATAGTCAATGATCAATAGCTTACCCTCAAATTCAAAATTTTAA
Source organism: Pinus albicaulis (assembly GCA_034641835.2). NCBI lineage: Eukaryota > Viridiplantae > Streptophyta > Pinopsida > Pinales > Pinaceae > Pinus > Pinus albicaulis. Next base: position 1,041,408,799 of record CM076570.1, on the reverse strand, counting down.
ATAAGTCATACATATGCTTCACTTTTTGGTGAAGCCTAGTCCTGTGAAATAATTGTCTATATGAGTGTACCACACGGAAGCATGTTTAAACTTACAATATTCTTTGAGTTGGCACACACATCGAATTCGTATCGTTGGAATATCTAGAAACCTTTATCAAGCTTCTATGTACACATCTTCCTCAGTAATCTCATTGAGAAATGCGAAGCTACATCCATCCGATGAATGCACCATCCCATATGCGCTAGGAGTGCAAGGATGGATCTAATGGAAGAGTACCTTGCAACAGCAAGTCTCATCATAATGTATCTCAATTCCGTGAGAATACTTTTGCTACAAATACAGCCCTTTATCTATCCACACCTCATCAACAAATTTTCATTCTTTTTAGATCCATCTCAATTCAACCATCGATTTGTCGACCCGCTCTTGGGACTATTCTCATGAATTGATTTTGGCAATGGATCCATACTTCCTTCATCATTGCATCAACCCAAGTTGCTGTCGTAATAATTCGTGAAGGGAATATGGCTCAGTCAGAACATATTTTCTCACAAGACCCATGTATCCATGAATGGGTCGTAAGATTGTCTTTTTCTACGTTGTAAGCAGGGCCTTGCCCCGTGCGCATTCAGTCCCGCACCTATCACCGTGGTGCGCCTTTCACTACCCCCCGATGGATGTATCTTACGAGTGCTTGTCTCTACTCCATGAACCTCCTGTGGCTGATCCACATTCGGAGACTTCATCCTTGGGAAACCAAAATTTCTTCTTCATATGCAAGTCCACAGCCTTCGGCGGGGACAAACTTCCCATGGATTTTCCTCATCAAATTTTATATCCATGTACATCAGCCATATTTTTGAAAATACAGATGATAATTTTATATGTTTTAGTGTACCCTACAAAATCTAATCTTTGTCTTTTGTCTCCAAATTTTCCTTTCAGTGGGTATCCTTGGTCACATGTACACAAAGAGATGGACCAAAATTCTATGTGAAACATCAAAGCCACAACAGCCTCTTCGTATGTACTCATGCCAAGTACTCATGAGGACAAGCCACGAAGGCTACCCTTTACCGTGTCGTATGCTTCCACCCACATGCACCTAGGCTCTTGATCGTTAACATCGCTCGCCGGCATCATACAGTTCGTTGTTTTTCCTCTCCATGAACCCATTCATTTCGAAGAAAGAGGTTATATTAGCTCAATTTTCTTTGTCGTTAAGTTCTTGAATTTGTTAGAGATGTAGTTCCACCATTATCTCTCCTAAGAGCCTTCACTTACTTCCTCAACTTCCTTTCTCCACGAGTGTCTTAAACTCACAAAACTTAGAGAATGTTTTATCTTTCTTTTGCATGAAGAACATCTAGCACTTAGCTAGGAAAATTCACCAACAAAGATTACATAGTACTTATAAGCTTTTCTGCTGAAGCAATAGAGAAAGGATCACACATGTCCGTGTGAAATCTTCCTGCTGATCCCCGAAGCCCGGTTTTCCTTCTCATGAAAGGTGGTGGTTTTGCATATTTCCCCATAGTACACCCCTTGCATATGTCCGACTACGTGCTACACCCAAGACCAGAGAAATATGTCGTATGCACCTCAAGGCTCCACGTGTGAACATGTACCCAATATTTTGTGCCATAATTCTCTCATCTCGGCTCACCACTGATCCTCGCTTGCCTATCATTGTTGGAAGCTTATAACTTCATTATTTTAGAGATTTTAACTTGAACCTTATCCTCTTGGCATGCACAGCGCTTGTCGGCAGCCATCAAAAACAAGCATACCATAGCCTCGTATCCTCCATATTGCGACCGAGACCAAATTTTTTTCGTACTTGCTATATTCATTACATATTTTAATCGAAATGGTTTATCAATTATTGCCTCGAAAGGTAATGGTACCAATCTTGGTAGCATTGCATCGCTCAATATTGCCAATTTTCAATATGCATCCTGAGATCCTTCTCCAAGTCACTAAAAATTTCCTTATCGCTTGTCATGTGAAAGGAAGTTCCACTATCCAACACAACAAAATCCCAATGCACTAACACTGCGGTATGTGATCAATGAGAATTCAAGTCAAACGAGACAGGCAAGGACCCTACTAGCCGCAAATCCTCCAACCTTTCGTTGTTCTTCTTTTGTGGATAGTTATTACAAAATGTCCATGTCGTAAGCAGTGAAAACACTTCACCTTGGGTATGTGATGCTTTATCCGAAATGGAAGTACTTTCTGAAAATGCAAGGTATCCATTTCTACAAAATTAAATGTGTGCAAAATTCTCCATGTCTTGTTGCATAAAACAACTACTTAGATCTAATCTGGGAGATTGGACCGTAGGGGCATTTACTAGATATGTCACCTTTGATAAAAGGATGAGATCCGTAGGTTACTGGCCCTTTACGTACTCGTCTTTTATAATTCTGTAGAAGTTAACACCATGTTCGTATCAAAATTATATGTGCAAATCGTTATTCATGTCTTAAATTGAAACAAAGTGTTTATGGAGACCTGAGTAAGAGTTCATGTGTAAGGCAAGTTAATTTAATTTTTGTTTAATATATTAAATCAGAAATTTTCAGCAAGATAATCTTAAGCATATCATGACATATGTTTAATGAGCAAGCTTCACCCTCCCTATTACGTCACTTGATCAAGCTCTCAAAATGAGCTTGTCTCTTGTATTAAATTGCTTCAAATGCTAATACAAGCTTAAAAATGTCTCAAAAAGACAAATTTTACTTAAAATAATGATTAAGAAGGTATGAAAAGCCACAATTCCTTTCCAAATTACAAAACAGTGAAGAACTACCACAATAGTGATTTCTTCAATAAGGCTCAAGTGGATCTTTGAACTCCTATGTAGCTTTTCTGCTGTAGAAGTGCTCAAAAGACATGAAACCTCTTCCATTAGGTTCATAAGTGTATAAATTATTGAAAATGATCTTTAGATCACCCCTAAACAAAGAGGCACAAACTCAAAATAGCTCCAACTCCAAATGGCCCTATGGTCCCGAAAACTCTCCTCAAGGTTTTCGGCCTCCGAAAGTCTTCAAAAAGGATTGGAAACCTATTTCTAGTGGCTCTAAAATTCTGAAAATAGTTGAAAATTACTTTTGGTTCACTCTCAATGGTTAACCACAACTCAACACACCGCAAACCCAAAATGGCCCTATGGCTCAAAAGCTTTCTCCGGAGCCAAATTCGTACTTCAAAGATAAGCTCCAATGGCTCTAAAACCTATTCCAATGGATTTAGAAATGCTGAGAAGACCTGAAATAAAAAAAAAAAAAAATCATTCCCAAAGGTTGAGCCATGAGAAAGATATGGCTAAAATAAATCTCCACTAAATGGAGACACTGCGAGTTAACTTGACTAAATCTAGAAAATCCGCCGAATATGGGGTTCCGCTCTAAAATTAGTGGAACCGTAATCATACATTTAATTTTTAAAGGACGACAGTCACATTGTAAACTCCATTTAAACCGCCACCAAATTGGTTAACTAACCACGTAATTAATGTAGAAATTAGCTGAATAAATCACTTATTCAATGAAGATTAACCCGATCATACATCAATTTCGAATTGCATGCATAACACATAACCCTCTTCTACAATTAATTGTCACATGCGGAAATAATATAGAAGCAATCTCACATCAAATCAATCACACATTAACCTGTAATGCATGAAAGCTTATGAACAAAACCCCAGCCTATTGTGTATATTATAGTCGAGAACTGCGAACAACTATAGTACAAAAACTTTTCACAAGCTCTCATGCACTACCTTCCCATGCTACATACTATCAAGCTAGATCTAGCAAATCACTTGCTCCAACTTCAGCTACTTGATAGCCACTATTGTGTATTTTAATGCTAGGTGATGTCTTTATATGTATAAACCACTGTACCCTTGACTTTGCAATACCATAGCTCATACTCCACTCATTCATGTGTGTTGCAAATATAACCATAGTCACAAATCGATAGCTTTACTCTACTCCTTTCATCTATCTCTTTCATCGGTCTTCACCTAATCGATCATGCATCGTAGTGAATCGAAGTGTTCTTGAGTGCTGACTAATGAGTTATTACTAGTAAATTAAATATTATTTAATTTACTTCCACTCATATCTAATTGATTAGCTAGTTAACTAATTCCAATTAGTTCAACTAAAATAACAGAATATAACTTCCATCACTTGTCTCGTTAACTCTCCAAAACTTCGGCCATCGAAGTCTAAATCGACAACCATGCAAGATACCAAACCTTAGGAACCACGTGATTCTCAAAGGCTTGCATGAGCCACTCTGTATGACTAAATCGAAGTGCGCCAAGAGAGAATCGTTTATAGTCAAATATTATTAAGGGTAAATAATATTGACTTGTTATTTTTTAGGAGATCACCTAAAAATAGCCTCCGGGTCCTAAAAATAGGGTCTCATCTATTTTTACCACATGTCGCATCCATCAAGAATTTCCACAGAATTCCCAAATTATGCCTGGGAGTGTTCAAAAATAGACATAGTCTAAAAACAGACTTTGCGCTGCAATTTGCTCATGTGCCCACTTAGTGAAGGCGACTTTCATTTCACTAAGCTCCATCATCTTGCCGCATTCTCAACATTTCTCCGCGCAAGATATGGATTATCCTGCAATCTCATTCCGCTCTCGTGGAATTCGAACCCTGCCCTCGTGAGCGCTCGCTGGGATGCCCCGCATCTCCATCCTCCGTGGGAACATATGAAAGCATCATGACCTCCTACCGAATACACCGATGTGATGGTACCGATAAGTCGAGTATGCTTGGACCTATCATGAACATCGGATTAGCCGAGAGCTTGATGCAGTTTCCGGTTACTGCGTAGACTGAGCTCCAAATGCACCCAATAACCCCCGTGAGGATTCTTTCTCATCCAAATAGTTTCACACAGCAAATGCAAGCTAGCCGCGGTACTCGCTCGCTGAATCGAGTGCCACGGATTCTCTTCGTCTCCGGCCGTACTGTGAATCGCTGTCGACTCAATGTCGAAACCTCTAAGTGCTTTTCCGTCCGTTGACCGGGCCAATCGTACCAAAGGAACTGCAGCGCTCACTCATCCTCCCGTTCCACAGACCATATCCCGATGTGCCTCTCGACATAGCGCAATGCGCGTTGCTCGCTTCAAAAGAGCTTGGTAGGCTTAACCATAGCTTGCGAAAGTCGTTAATCGTACAGCACATATCGGGCCTAGGGTCATTTCGACATATCAACGACCCCACCAACCTGTCGACAGACACAAGAACTATCATTTCCTCCAAGCAGCATATCTCCTTCCTCCAACTCTGGTGAAGAGGGTACTGAAGAAAGCCACAGCCCTTGCATGTTGAACCTTCAATCTCCTTGTTACTTGCCCCGAGAAACAAACAATTCTCCATCACATTGCCAAATTTCCAATCTCAGGAATACTAATATGCCCAGTTCCTTTCATCTCAAACTCTCGTGCAAGCTCTCGATGAAAGTATCAATCGCTTGCCGCGTAAAACCGTATCATCTACATACAAGATGATTGGTCAGCCTTCCCCCTCCACCACAATCTTGTTAAAGCTGGATTCCGCCTTCTACCTCTTGGAGAATTCGGCCCGTGAAGTAGCCGGTTTATCCGGAAAAGCCAAGTACTTAGGTGCTTGCTTGCACCATACAAAGGTTTTTGAGTCGGCACACATACCATCGTCAGCATCTCAAACCTTTCAGGTCGCTTTCTATACACATTTTTCCCTGTCAACTCATTGAGGACACAGCCTTTCACATCTACCTGATGAATGTGCTACCCCATTCTACAATGGCGGGTGATCGTCCGTATGGAAGAGTACTGCGACAGTGGCAAGTTCTCATAGTCAATCTTCGTCCGTGATAGGCCACGGCGACAATTCGCCTTTGTACTTTCACATACTCCTGCTACTCGCTCGTTTCGCTTGTAGATCTACTGCGAACTCATAAATTTATTTTCCCAACTTGTCTGTGTAGACAATATCTCATGCATTGCTTCCTCATGATTTAATTCGTTATTTTTCAATCATGGCATCAACTTAGCGTGGTTCTCTGCGCTTCTCAAAAGAGGATGGCTCGCTACAACACATTGACTCATAAGAGCTTGCGACGGCAGACGATTCTATGACTGCCCCCCCGGTCACGCTCGTGTCGTAGGTGGTCCTTGTTAAACCCTTCGCATCTCCAGCCGCTGTTTGGCCTTTCGATGCGTATGCGCTCGATGGTTGGCGCCCGCCTGGGTGGCTTTCCCACCTTCCGAACTCTCCTCTTGTGGCTGATCCACATCCGAAAGCTCCTCCTTAGAAAACTAACAGCCTTTCATCTACATGCAAGTGCAGCCTTCTCAAGCGAACACTGCATGGATTTCTTCTCCTAAATTTTATATCCCGTCGTACGTCAGCTTCTGCGACCGTCCGGCACATATACCAGGATGTAGGTATCAATGGTACCCTACAAATATTCCAACTTAGCTGGATCCAGCCTTTTCCTTTCATCCTTTCGTCACATGTATGTAGACAAGAGATTCGAAATCCGCAAATGAAATACTGTGCCCTCTTGCCGTACGTTTCCTCCGTGTACTCATGCCAAGAACCTTGTGAGGACAACGGTTCTCGACACACATCGCTGTGTATTGGGTATGCCCTCTGCCCTACAAGTGAAGGGGTAGGCTCGATCATGCAACATCGCTCGCGCACCCACGATCGTTCGTTCTTCCGCCCGCCCACCCTGTCGGCAAGCAGAAGGCGGCGGAGCCTTCTCGAATCCTTCGTTACCGCAGAACCCTTGAATTCGGTCGAGATGAATTCACCACTGCTATCACTCCTTAGAGCAACTACCTTCTTCCCCGACTCTTCTCGACCAAAGGCTTTAAACTCACAACTTCGCGATCGATCGCTCTTCTTCGCATGAAGATCCAAAGACTAGAGAAATCATCAACAAAGATCACATAACACTCGTGCTTGGTCAGTCGGGCTAAATCGAGAAAGGACCACACGTCCCCCGTGTGAACTCTCCCCAAGGATCGCCGTGGCGCGACCATCCTTCTCGCAAAGGTGGCCGCACAGCTTCCTCAGGCACACCCTGCACCGCATCCCTCGACCGCGCAAGGGTGCCCTTAGGAAGTCCAAAGAGAAATTCGAAGCCGCAATCTTCAAAGCTCCATGGTGAAGATGGCCCAATTCTTCCGGCAAGTGCGACAGTCGCCCTCATCATCCCGGCTCACCACTTTCCCGCCTTGCATGCCATAGTCGTTACGGCTCATTCACTCGCAATCGATAAAGGCCCGAGTTCGAACCCTCATTCCTTCTCGGTCTTCCGTAGTCTTAACGCGGCAGAAAGTTTTCGCGCCGAAGACCACATCATAACCCTTATCCCTCTAAACATCGCCATCGAAACTGTGTTTTCCTTTCAACCAGCATACATGCATGACATCTCAAGACAAAGGGCTACTGCGACCCTCCTAGCGATGGCGGTACCGATACCGCCGACCGTATTCACTATCATCGCCTATCCCGATGTGCACACCCAAATCCTTGTCTCCGTATCCGAGAACAACCTCCCATCTCCCCGCTGTGCGAAATGACGTACCGTTGTTCAAGAAATCTGATTTCCCATCTCAAGACATTGAAACTAAGCATGCAATCAAAGGAATTTTGACAACCACTCCATACTTCCTGTGCCTTCATCTCTCGCACCGAGTGAACTTCGTGATATTTGGCGTAAGGTCACGCTTCTCCATCTTGATGTTCTTAGCTTATTCTTTACGCCAGCTTCTTCTTTGGTCACTCTTATCGAATAGATCCGCTGTGCTTTCACATTAAATATGGAGTAGCCTTTCTGCGAAGGTCGGACACAATATGATCTTGACGCTTCAACAGGATCTCTTCGATATTTCGCGATCTTTCTTTGCCATGCATCGACCAAAGTCGTACTGCGAAGCCAGACATCCGTATCCGACGAACTCTCGTACCATTATTTTCTAACATCGCTTTTCCATTCGATCCTTCCACAAAATACATAGTTCTCGAATCGCTCAAGAGCATATTCGAGTCGCAAACCATTGAAAGAAGACATCTTTCAACACCGGCACCAAGAAGAACAACCTTCTGAAAATTCGAATTCAACCTCAAAGCTCTATCGCTCTCGATTCATACTTGAAAACAAACTATTTCCAAACTTAGGATTGACCGCAAAGGGCATTCACCGTATCTTCACCTCACAAAGAAGGATGAATATCTTTATGTCACTCGGCCCGTACGTACCGTCCAGGAAATAAGTTTGCAATCACTCGTAATAGATTTCGACAATTAACTTCGCTCCGATACCATGTAGAAATTAGCTCAATAAATCACTTATTCAATGAAGATTAACCCGATCACACATCAATTTTAATTGCATGCATACACATAACCCTTCTACAATTAATTGTCACATGCGGAAATAATATAGAAGCAACTTAACATCAAATCAATCACACATTAACCCGGTAATGTATGGTGCCTATAGCTGAAAACCCAGCCTATTGTGTATATTATAATGGAGAAATCAGCGAACAACTATAGTACAAAACTTTCACAAGCTCTCATGCACTACCTCCATGCTACACACTATCAAGCCAGATCTAGCAAATCACTTGCTCCAATCCTTAGCCACTTGATAGCCACTGTCAGTATTTTAATGTTAGGTGATGGCTTCTTATATAGATAAACTACCACCTTTTGACTTTTTACAATACTCATAGTTTTACCTCCACTCATTTGGCAAAGGTAAAGAAAACTACATAGTCACAAATTTATAGCTTTACTCACTTCCTTTCATCTATCTTTCATTTTGTCTTTTCAATGAATCGATCACAACGTAGTGAATCGAAGTGTTTCTGAGTTGACCTAATGAGTTAATATTTAGTAAATTAAATATTATTTAATTTACTCCACTCATATCTAATTGATTAGCTAGTTTAACTAATCCCAACTAGTTCAACTGAAATAAATAGAACACAACTCCACTATTTGTTCCGTTAACTCCTCCAAAACTTCTGCCACTGAAGTCTAACTGAAGTAAACCATGCAAGATGCCATCAAACCCTAGGAACCACGTGATTCCTTGTGTCAGTTGCATGAGCCACCTCCATGACTCAAACTGAAGTGCGCCAAGAGAGTAAACTGCTGTTTATAGTCAAAATATTATTAAGGGTAAATAATATTTGACTTCCATATTTTAGGAGATCAGTCTAAAAATAGCCTGGGTCCTAAAAATAAGGGTCTCATCTATTTTTACCGACATGTCGCATACTTTAAGAATCTCCAAGTAGAATTCCCAAATTATGCTCCGTGTGTCTAAAAATAGACATAGTCTAAAAATAGACTTTGCGCCAGAATTTGCCTGCGGGCCCACTTAGTGAAGGCGACTTCATTTCACTAAGCTCCATCATCTTGCTGCATTCTCAACAATTAACTCCACCTTTATAACCGCAGCATTTACTAAAACAGAGTGGTCACATAACTCAAAATCCAACGACAGTTACATAACTGTTGGCTCCCACAATGTATGGTTTGGATTGTGGTTCTGGGTGAAGGTCTTATGGATAGGGGGCTAGCCCTTTGGGGCTGGCCCCCTTTGCCGCCCAAAAAAAAAAAGTTTCAATAATAAAACCAACATTCCCACTCCATATATTAAGAACCAAATATGTGACCCAATGGTAAGTCGTTTGTCCAGTGTGGGTGAGGTCTCGGGTTCAAAGCCATGGAATTTCCAAAAAAAAATTAAACCTCTAAATTTCTTCCGGCCAGGGGGCGACGTGGTGACTTTCAGGCCTACCACTTGGCAGCCCGTGATTGGCCAAAAATCTAAGAAGTCAACCCAATGACGAATGCTTGTACGCCATGTGTTGAAATCGGATTGGTTTGAATGGAATATTCTAGGGAATATTCCAAGGAATATTCTAGTGAATATTCTCGAGAATATTCCAAGGAATATTCTTTTTTTAATATTTCCAATTTGAAGGTCAAACTTGGTCAAACTGGACTTTTGCCTGAAATTGTGAATTTTCAAACTTGAATAACTTTCACATACGATGTCAAATTTGAGTTCCGTTCATGGCGTTAGGATCATATCGTTGAGGCCTATCCGATCATTTAGGTTGCAAGTGATTTTGAACACTTTCAATTTTGAGCTTTTTCCATGGCTTGGACTTGAGCCCCTGATCACAACTCCCAAATGAGAAGCTTTTGGACCCCAAAAGCTCACTGATATGAAGAAACTAAACTGTAGTACAGAAAATGAGAGAATAACAACATCCTCTTCTCTTCAGCCTCCAAAAATTTTGCTGAATTTCCAACTGTTCACATGGCGAATTTTGCTGAATGATCCATGTACTTGTGCCGAATCCCGACCAAGTTTTCTCGCCATACCAATCTACCATACTAAAAACAACAATGACTCTTGCTGAAATTTTTGTCCTATTTGCTTGCATGCCTTTCCTTCTCATAGAATCTTGCACTGCTTTGCACTGACACTTCATTCTTTGCACCAATCGAGACCAAAGGCACCTTGTGAAACATACGACATCAACAACAAGTTGACAATGAAATGTGCTATACAATTGACACACAAAATCTATAACACTTATGCACACAACCGACACAAGTAAATAAACAGGTGTGATACACTCGACACAAGTCGACAAACAACAAGATACATCTTTGACAAACACATGTGTATATATCATGTACAATGAACTATATACAATTTGCTAATTACACATACACCTCTATGTACATGTGAAACTTCAACTATTATTTTTAAATGCCAACAAGTACATCATCCCAAAAACATGTGAGTGACTAAGAGTTGAACCAAAATACATTGCTGCAACATAAGTGAGTACCATACACATCTTTTACCTCCATGGCGAAACTTTTGCAACAACAAAGAAATTCCTTCAACTGAAACTACTTTTGCATGCAATCTTGCATCAACCTTTCAACTGAAATACATGCTTATGAATCCGAAATTTGCATGTAAAAAATGAGTAATGACTTACTAGAATAAGAATTTAATCCACTTCCTACCAAGCCAACTCCATGGCGTCTTTTGCGGTTGCAATACACCTTCTTGTGAATCTTCCATTTCCACATCGATAATGGACTCCATAGATCCACTTGTGCCAAACTTGTTGTCCTCTAGCTGCATGTGCTTTGGACGATTTGTTGGATGCAAGGTCCAACAATGAGAGACATCATGTCCCTTCCCTTGACAAAATGTGCAACTCTTAAGCACTTTCTGAGAAAGTTCTCTTTGCATCTTCTGCTTCCTGTGTGCTTTCTTTTCAACCAACATCTTGAAGAAACATGGTTAAATCCACCACAAAATGTGCAACAAAATTTTCTTTCATTTGAAACAGAAAAATTATCATTCTTTGCTGAAACATAATCAAATTGATCATGTGAATAATTATACCTCTTTTGCTGCATAAAATGTCCATCCTTTTTATCTTCAAAAGACGATGAACTAGTAGAGGAGACAACTTTCCTTTTTAGACTTTCATCACAATTCTTGTCTTAAAAAATGATTGAACTTGAAGGTTCACCATAAGCGACATGTTTACCCTCTACTTACTACAATGATGGCTTAAAGCAATGGCAATCATCCTTTAAAAAAATTGACATATATACATAGAATAACTTGGAATAAATTTTCTCTTTAAATTTGCATCACATGCATTCAAGGATTCGGAGTCTTCGCCATTAAACTGCACATAACCAAGACCAACATTCTTGGGTCGCTCCAAAACTGAATGTTGGAAATACTGAGAGGGGGGGGGGGTTGAATCAGTATTCCTTTCAATTAGAGAATTAGTTAATCTTCAATTATTATCAGTGTTTGTACAATGATAGCAGAAAACAAGAGGAACACAAATGCACATAGTTTTTAAGGTGGAAACTCACTCCAGGACAAAAACCACCTAATGATTTTCTAATAATTATTTAATATTCAACTCCAATTGAAAATAAAGCTCCAACTTCCTAGAATCTAGAAAATCATTCTTCTCTAGCTCCAACTAGATGGATGCTCCAACGCACGAGATTCTTCAGTAGTCAAATGAACAGATGCCCCAACACCCAATGAGCTACAACTCACCCTAGCACCACCCTACCACCCTATAGAAGAATAAAAGAAGAATGGAATCCCGTACCAGGGAAAATGGTCCACTTTAAAATGATATAGAATGATGTAGAAGAATAAGATATACTAGACCATAACCCCAACTTTGACACAACCACCTAATGATGATCCTAGACCTCCCAACACTACCTCTTCAACCCTTGGCAGATAGACACTAGTACAATTTGTACAATAATATATTTACAATGACTAAGTACAATGATACCTTTACAATGATTGTATGCAGTACTGCCCACTTGAAGACTTCATATGATGAACTTATTGCTGCTGTTATGCACCTTGGTTGCTACTCTTGTCATGCTACCCTCTGCTGCAACTTTCTTTTCTTTTCCGCTGTAGAAAGTTTGGTCCTTTGCAACCCTTGACAACACATGATCTAGATTTTTCTTGCCTTCTAGGAGCTCGATATTGAATCTGGTATATTTCTGTTATTTCAGATCCTCAATATCTAATTTTCAGTCCTATAGTATTCCTCTGAGTCTTCTTTCCAATGCCACAGGTCTGACCCAATTTGGATTCTTCAAGAGAGATTTATACCCAATCTCTCACAATGCCCTAATTATGGACTGTTTCAGTAGAGCGCACTTGTACAGCATGCCACATGTCACTGTTTCTTCATTTGGCTCTGAAATTGATAGAGAGAAAATCAAAGACTGTTTACTATCTGCTAATTTCTATAGAATTCCAATCCGATACTCAGAGAGAGAGTTATGACGAATTTACCAAGGTCACTTCTTTGAGATGAATTTCAGGAGCCTGCAAAAACCTTGACTTCCACAGATCATATCTCCAAAAATATTGCACACTTGATCTAAAATTTTTACAGCAGCTTTCTCAGGATTTCAGCTTCTCCTCATAAAATTTTCGGCTTTTGAACCTTCGTAGAAATGAAGTTAGAGTGAAAATTCCACGATGAACTGTTTCAGATGGCCGAATCCCTTGCTTAAGGAGGAAATGAAGATCACAATTTATATAAATGCTTAAGTTGAGAGGGGCTTCAACAAGTGAATGTGGGAGGGATTTTAGGAGCCTAAAAAATATTAATTATGAATTTTCAATGACCCACACCCCAACCCCATGGGGTTTTAGCCCACTAACTAGGGGTACAAACTTCAAACATGAATATCTCTCAAACCGTGAAGAATTACATGGCGTGCCATATATCAACGGAAACATCTCGACAAGTAGAAACCATCAAAATCATTATTGACCTAGAATATATTAATTTGGAAGGTAAAAATTCCCATTCAATATTGGGTTAGCCCCTGGTGTTGCTTGTGTTGACATTAATGACAACCGCTGATCAACAATCTCCCCCTTTGGCATTGATGGAAACACAAGTACTCCCCCTGTGATCATGAAACCTCTTCCTACAACATTCTCTCCCCCTTTGACATCAATGGCAAATGGTAACTCCCCCTGAAAGAAAATCATCCTGTGGACCTGTACACACTTCCACTCCCCCTGACACACAACTATCCTGCAGACCTGTAATCTACTTCCACTCCCCCTTTATATTCTGAAAGAGGAAAATCTAATGAGAACTTGGGAGAATCCCAAGCTTCTGGCGAAGATATTCTAATGATGGTGAATATTTAATATGTGATTCTTTTGGTGCTGCTTGGAATCTTGATACTTGTCCAACTGCTTGCATAATGTCTGGTCGAGAGGCTGTTACATATAGAAAACTACTAATCATATATCTGTACAACCTTTGATCCACATCCTTAGATGAGTCGTCTATGCTCAATTTGCAACGTGTTACCATTGGAGTAAGGATGGGTTTGAAATCTTCCATTTTAAATTTCTTGAGCATTTCCTTGATGTACTTGGCTTGACATATAAATATTCCTTTCTCTTGCTGAGATATTTGAAGCCCTAAGAAGTATGTCAGCTCACCAAGTAAAGACATCTCAAAATCACTTTGCACCTTTGTAGCAAACTTCTTACTTAGTCGATCATCATTGCTACTAATTATTGTATCATCCTCTTTAGCTATTAGACATGCTTTAGTTGCTTCATCCGGAACATATATGTCGTTTGGAGCCCGACTTGCTGTAGCCACAATTTCACCATACACCCCTTTCCTGATTTCACATTTCGTGGAGTTGAATAGTATTGTGTGCCCTTGATCACACATTTGTCCAACACTGAGCAGATTGTGATTCATGTTTTCAACCAATAGAACATTCTTGGCTAGAGAATCTTTGCTTCCGAGAGTGACATTACCTGATCCTATAACATTTGAAGATCCATCATTTCCAAAGGACACGGTTCCGTCCTTCTTCTCTTTCAGAGATACAAATTTATTTTTATCTCCAGTCATATGCGTTGAGCAACCGCTATCAACATACCACACATATTTGTTCTTTTGAGCCTTGAAAGCGAGAGCACAATTATCATTCTTCTTCTTTTTCCATGTTTGTTCGTTCTGTGGCTTCGAAGATTCTTCTGGAGGATTTTCAAGTCTGCAGTCTTTGGCTATGTGTCCAAAGTTTCAACATTTGTAACATTCAATATTATTTCTTAAATTTTCAAATCTATTGATTTTTTGCTGAGCCCTGGGAGGTTCATATTTGACAGATCTCCTGGAATTGTATTCATTCCTAGGGTACGTGTGACATTCTATAGCTTTATGACCAAATTTTCCACATGAATAACATTAGCCAGAAAAAATATGTTGGTACCTGGATGGAAATTTTTGTCGAGGAATTGTCTTCCAAGGTTGTTCTTGTGAATCTTGTCCAATGAAGTCTACATGCATGTCAGATCTCATAGGTTCATTGTATTTTGTTGTAGAAGGTCCTGCTTCTTCTTCTTTGTAACCGATGCCAGTTTTGTCATTGTAAGATCGTTGATTGTTGATGAGTTCTTCCAATGCCCTTGAGCTGTTGGCACAGTTTTGGATAGTTTTTCTTTTCTTCACTTCCTCACGCAGTGAGACTACTTCGGCTTCTAATTCTTCCCTTTCTTGGTTGCTTTCTTCCAACTTCTTTTGAAGTGACTCTTCAATGCATTTGTGTTCTTCAACTTCAATTTTGAGACCTTGAACTTGTTCTTCAAGAGTTTTGGAATGGATCTTCTCCGCCTTGAGATCTTTTATAAGCTTGATTTCTTCCTCATAAAATTCTTCTATGGTCCATCCTTCTTCTTCGTTGTTTGATACCTCTTGTTTCTTGTGCTTGGGTTTATTGTGCTTGGCCATAAACAAAACTCTCTCATTGGCTTCTTCTTCATTGTCATTGTCTTCATCGGATGATGAGCTATCTTCTTTAGAGAGAAAGTTCCTTTTGGATCCTTGCTTGTTGAATTTCTTAAAGCCTTTCTTTCCTTTTGAGTTGCCATTACTTCTGTTTGAACATTTTTCTGCAAAATTCCCAACCTCATTACAGCTGAAACATATCAATGAAAGTTTACCTTTGAATTGTCCCTTACGAATTTTTAGTTTTCTCGTGAAGTAAGCATATTCTTCATCTGAAAGACCTTCTTCATCATCTCCCTTTTCTTCACACTTTCAAGTGCATGTCTTTTCAATTGAAGTTTGTTTATCCTTATTGGTTTTCTTAGATGCAGCGAACGCAGTTTCTAGATGCGAAGTACCCTCTTCTTCATCAAGTCTCATTTCATATGCTATGAGAACTCCATGTAATTCCTCTTTGCTAAGTTTGTACAGATTTGCACTGTATTCTAAGACTGATACCTTTGGGTTGAATCTCCCTGGTAACGTTCTAAGAATCTTCCGTATAATAGTCTTATCGTCAACTGACTCTCCCAATACTTCTAGATTATTGGTTATTTCATCAACATATTGGAAGTATGCAGCAATGTTGCAATCTTCTTTCATTCTGAGTTGCTCAAATTTTTCTCTATAGATTTGAAGCTTTACTTCTTTGACATTTGAGTCACCTGCATATATATTCTCGAGCTTGTCCCATACATTTTTGGTAGTTTTACAACCCAACACCTTATGATAAGCATATTCAATAAGACCACTGATAATAATATTCTTTGCTTTTGCATCATTTGCAATTCTTTCTTGTGTTCATCATAGTTGATGTAAAGTCTTAGGCTGAGCAGTGTCCTGCTTTGTAACCTTGGCAAGATGTAAACTCCATTCTTCCTTTCCGAGTGCATAATTATTTTCATTGAGTAGAGTACACCATTCTTGCTATGCTCCATGACCTCCTTCAGTGTATTAGCGCTGTTAAGAAAATTAGCCTAAGTACAAATTGTTGGAAATACTAAGAGGGGGGGGGGGTGAATGGGGGTATTCCTTACAATTAGAGCATTGGTTAATCTTCAACAATTATTATAGGTGTTTGTACAATGATAGCGACAAACAAGAGGACACAATTTTTAAGGTGAAACCACTACGACATATGACCACTACGTCTTTTCCGCTAATTGTGTGTGATAATCAGCACTCCAATTGAAAATAAGCTACGACTTCCTAGAATCTGAAAGAATTCTTCTCGGCTCATGGTTGGGAGCACTCGACGCTTTGAGATTCTTCGGTGGTCCAGCTGAGCTTGGATGCCCCAACATCCAATGCAGGCTA
This sequence comes from Pinus albicaulis, assembly GCA_034641835.2. Lineage (NCBI taxonomy): Eukaryota > Viridiplantae > Streptophyta > Pinopsida > Pinales > Pinaceae > Pinus > Pinus albicaulis. The sequence goes on along the minus strand of CM076570.1, from coordinate 1,041,392,014 downwards.
AAGCTCACCTGCATTTCCACCCTACCCTTTACAGAAGAATAGACAGAATGGACTCTGCGTACCCAGGGAAAATGAGTCCACTTTACAATGATATGAGAATGATGCGAGAAGAAGAAGATATGCTGAGCCATATGCCCCAACTTTGACATTTCAACCACCTAATGAGTGATCCTAGACACTCTGTGCCTTCCTCTGAAGCCTAAATGGCAGGATGAGACACTAGTACAATTTGTATAATATTGTATTTGCATTGACTGGTGCAGCCAGTACTGCTTCTGACGGTGTGTGCGGTGCTACACACTTGAGAGGGCTTCATACGAGTGAAACTTCTTGAATGCTTTTGTGCACCTTGGTTTGCTTCTCTTGTCATGCTACCCTCTGCTGCTGTGCTTGTGCAGCACTTTACTGTGAGTAGAAAGTTTGAGTCCTTCTGTGACATCGACAACTCGCAGTCTGGCTTTTTCTTTTGTCTAGGAGACTAAATGTTGGATACGGTGTGTCTCACGTTGTTGTCTCCTCAATATCTAATTTTCGATCATATGACAGCAGTCATCCTCGACGATCTGTTCCAAAGCACGAGGTCTAATCCTGTCGATTCTTCAAGGGAATTATACGCAATCTCTCACAGTGCTATTCTATGCTTTTAAGTGAGGCGAACTTGTAGCGTGCCACGTGTCACTGTTTTTCATTTGGCTCCAAAATTGACAGGTAGAATACAAAGGTACGGATTTGTGCGCTGTACCATTTGTGAGAGTCGATCCGAGTACTTAGAGAGATTTATGATGATTTCTGCGTGCTTCTGCTGAGATGGATTTGAGAATCTTGCCAAAACCCCAACTTCCGCGGATCACATCTCCATTGTACGACTGATACGAAATGTCTGATGACTTCCTGCGGAAGTTTAGAAAAGCACGTCCTCATAAAAATTTACAGCACGAACCTGTCGTGTAAAAAATTTAGAGCGAAAATTCCGCGTATGACATATTTGGATGGCCATGAATCCCTTGCATAAGGAGGAAATGAGGATCACGTTATGCTAAATGCTTAAAGTTGGGAGGAAACCCCAACAGAGCGAGATGTGGGAGGGATTTCTAGGAGCTTACAAAAATACTAATTATGACTCTTTCGTGACCATGCCTAACTTACATGATTTTGGCCCACTAAGCCAGTACAAACTTTCGAGCATGAATATCTCTCAAGCAGCGAAAAGGTGCATGGCGTGCACATGCTGTCAACGAAAATCTCGCAGTCGAAACCATAAAAAGGAATTATTGACCTAGGAATATATCAATTTTGTGGGTCAGAAATTCATTCAATATTGGGTTTAGCCCACAGTCGTTTCGTGGGTTTGCTTGTCATTGTGGCAGTTGATCAACAAGGCAGTACCTTCATTGTGGTCATTAAACCAATACTTATTCATACTGATTTGTGAATAAAGGGTTTTACTGTGCCAAAAATAAAACATCTTTGAGTATATATTTTCAAAAATCCTGCCATTATACCTCACTCTTTCACAGATGTGTAGCTTTCGAATGAGTAGAATACCAAAACGTGAAAAAACTTCCAAAAAAACCCCTCTAAGCTACAGAAATGCAAAGGAAAAATGATGCCGGAAGACCTTCAAGATAAACGGACGCGCAGCAGTACGGATGTGGCAACGAGCAGCATGAATTGATGGGAAATGACCAAAGAGCAGGATCTGGCTGGGTCTGAGAGCCTTGTAATGGCTGGGGGTATGGAAAGTCTGCTAATGGATGTGTAACTCTCCACCTGGGCAAATCTTCCTTTCGACAGACATGATCTAGTCTCTGTGTGTGTACCTTTCGCTTTCTTCGTTGGACAATCGGTCTTGCATACACCCCATCAATTTCTCTAGAGAGTCATTCATAGGTGCTGTTTGACTACATTTTGCTTTCACTGTGATGATGCTTGCCTTTACATGCGATCTTAGAGATGTAAAAGTGGCATTGCCTCCACTAAGCCCAAATTTTCATGGAGGGGTGGCTGCTGGGTACTTGGATGTGGACTAGGTCAGGGTCAACAACCTTTGTCCCATGACCGGGATTTAGATGGTGCTTTCTCAGCGCTGTCACTTCTCACCAGTCAAACACTAACTCTCCCTTGTTGACGAGGCATTTACAGACACTGAAATTTTGAAAAAAACATAAAAATGCAAATGAGGTGACCTATAATCACACACCAAGAGTTTTAACACACCTGGATGAGAATCTCAGCATATCGAAAGCAAAATGCAGTTTCTGCTAGGAAAAAGACAAAACAAATTTCGGCTAGTGGAGAGTTCGCGTGTTCCAAAAAACCACACGAAAGCCACAAGCTCTCTATGATATACAGCTTCGACGAGTGAGCACACCCTAGCAGAAAGGTGTCTTGCGTGTCGCCGACCTAGATTACGGTCTAAGACCACGAGCAATGCAAGTTGGACCCCAAAAACCTAAGTAGACCTAGAACTAAATCAGGAAAATATCGAGTAGTCTCACAAAAATTCCCCATTGATGAATTAAAATGACTCGTGACAAATTCATCTGCACACAGAGTCATGATTCTATGTTGGGATTTCCCTCAGTCCATCAGGTTCAAAAATGAGGCTCGCGACACTAGAACAAAAAAATGGGTTCGAGCTGGGTGAGGGAAGGATGGCTTACTTGAGCTAATCCTTTGAACCAAAAAGTACAGAGCGAGTAGAACTCACATTAACCTAGACCAAAGCTTAAAGCTAACAAATCTGCAAATTAGCTACAGAGCTTGGGGCTCTCGGGCCATGATGTGATTGTGTTTGCAGGCTGTCAACAATTACGAAAGAATAAAACTATTTTTTTCACATCATCACCAGGGTCTGAGGATGAAGATATTTAAATCATTAATGTGCCAATACCAAGTATCACAATGATTACTAATTTTCAAAAAAGAAACAATAAATAATGTACAAAACCAAATCTGTGGTCACAGAAATATACACAACTTGCAAATTTAATCAACAGCGACTTCGTTATAATAATCAAAATGTAACTGGCAAGTATGATCCAATACATGATGGTTAATGGCCTTTCATTACATAAACTAATGCAAGAATACAATATACGAAGATGCATTGTTGGTCTAGTTCATATATGGTAAACAGTCACGCTTCTTTGTTGTGTATCATCACTACAAACTACGAGTCCTTCGCTTATTTTGTACAGGAAATATGTGCCTGTCTATCGGTATGAATCCTGTAGAAACCTAAACTTGGCATGTCGATATGCCAGGCTGCTTTGATGGATAATTCCATCGTATAGCCAACATGTCGGTCTTCACGCTCACTAGCTTCTCACTTCATCCTCGAGGTAAAAGCAACTTTCGAGACTTCTTGCCTTCTAGTCGCATCTCTTTGTCCTTCTTGCATCGCTAATCGTCTTCTTTGCTCTAGCGACTAACGTTTAGAGAAGGATGGATCCACCTGTCGCCATCAAATGTCTCGTCTCCAACAATGGAACACGAGTTGTCGATGGCTTGCTCCCTGGTTGGAGAAATGTTTGAGATCACTCCGGTCTCTGCATCAGTAGCCACCATAGTCCATCGAGTTTTTCACTGAGGATCTTCTGGTCCACTCTCGTGTTTTCCCTCAGCAAGCCACGAGTGCTCACGATACGGTCTTCCAATATCAGAATTCTCATCCACCTAGCATCGATCGCAACATTAAATACACCAAAAACATGCATCTTTGCTAATCGAGGGTTGGTGTGAGTTTAGTTCACCTTATTGAGGGTTGTTGGAAAGAGGTGCCATAACCCTCTTTGTCCACCTCACTTGCCTCCTCCAAAATCTGCGATATCATGGTCAAACAATTTTGCTTTCACTCTCCTTAAATAATCTAGACTAATTTTCATCCTCAAAGCTTCCTCACGACGCACCTATTCCAAAGGACGAGCTGCGACCTACTGGGTTGCTTTAACATCGACCTTTCGAGTCCTGTCTAAGTTGTTCTGGGCCGCCGACATGCTTGAATTGGCCGCCACAGTTACGACTCACACTGTTCCAGAAAACCTGCAAAGCCATGCCCAGATCACCACCTAAAATGCCATCCAAGATTTTCCTGCTATAAGTTCTTCGCTTGCTACAGAAGCGAGATAAACACATGCAAGCAGGTCCAGGCTCCACATCTAACACTCACTTCTCTGGCCAGCTTGTAGGGATGTATTTTCTGTGAAATGGTGCACCATAGGATGTGTCTATGTGCCTCCTAATCACTTTGTGTTTATACTACAACACAAGGGCTCCATTAATTGTGCTTATGAGCTTGGCAACTTTGTCCTTAAAGCCTCTAAATACCAACTCGACCTTGACCTTTAGCGCCAACATGCTTGTACCACATAAACTTTAAGGTGTCCTATCCACTTCTTTCATGGCATCATGTTGCGGTGTTTGGTCACCCGCCCCTTTGCCCTGTCTCTGAGTCCTCTAACATCATCTGTCGGAGCTGTCAAATACCTCATGGTTCCACACCTCACAATCTTGCGGTGAAACACCACTCGAGGTTCCAGGCCCACTGACACTTTTGTGGTGCTCGGCCTCCAAACACAGAACCTAGCGCGCTTGGACACACTCCGAGCTACAGATCTTACAAAAGTAGAGAAACACCATATCCATACCTGCTCCAAGCCTAGGAACCATCGCAGTAAGATACGGTAGACACTACTAACATTCTAATGGCCCATCGATGTGTGTCCAAAGAAAGACTCATGTGCTAGGTTCCTAGTTATGTTTTGAATGGGCCAACTTACATTCTTCCTAGTGCCACAGGAAACTTACTAAGCTTGCCTACTAGGAAAACCATGCCCAGATGTTCGAGACAATCTTCTTTTGCAACTTAACTCCTGGTCTGCTTAGCGAAAGCTGAAAGCATTTCGACTAGCTCACTGTCTGTGTCCAAATGCCAATTTGAAAGTCCTCTAAATCCAACGATGTTTCAACCATGCAACGTGAAAATGGTGATATCTCGCTTGCGTCTCATCGGGCAGAAAGGTGCTGTGCCCAAGCCACCACTGCGTAATTATCAAAGACTGAACGTAGTGATGAGCGCCTCCTGATCGACCATATCCTCGTGGATCACATAAATCCGATGGAATCCATTTAACGTAGATTTCAATCCTGACGACTACCATCATGCAACTCTCAGGTTTAACTACTGTGACTACAAATCCACAAAAATATAAAATGAAAACACTTACAATTTGTAATGCTGAAAAAGAAATTAATATGCACACGTACTGAAAAACTATAATATATGAAGAATACTAAATACGACACAAAAGGAAACCCTTGTAATGGAAAATTGGCTATAAAACGCAAATATGTCCGCTTGGAAAACAATCCACATCTAAAAGATTCATCAACCTGTAGAGTTCGTTCAGAGTTCACACATACTTTGCCAGCGTCCATTTTACTTGAAAAAAGCACATGACATCCATTACTAAATACACTTGTGGTGAAAGTCGAATCACTTAATGCTTTAAAAAAACACAAACATTAAACCTTCAAAATAGGAGTTGGACATAAAAAATCATTGCATCACTACATAATCTATGTTGTCTCGTCACCTTGAAAACTTGCATCCATTTATGATAATAAGCGTTGTAGGATAATGTGGAGCATTACTGAAATATAAATCCAGAGTGTTCACGCAATCCATAACTCACCATTTGACAATACATGTTCCCATTATACTCCATGTAGTTTGCTAATTTGAATGTGAAAAACTTAATATTTTCAAAATTGATTAACAAAGTGTCATAGAAAATGGCTCTGAATTAGCAGTTTTGGTAATTGAGATCGATCAAAGGTTTCTCTAAAATAACTGAGTTACTAGATTTCTTGTTTATGTGTAGTGTACCTTTTGGAAAATTTTCCTTCATTTTTCAATAAAACTTAAACCGTTAATCTTGGCTTTCCTTCTACCAAGAATTTCCAAATTCAACGCGCTTGCCCAAAGATCCCATGCTTTTTGTAAAAGATCTGAGGTTTTCATGTCTGGGCATGACCATATCAGGCCTTTAGGCAAGCTTGCACATCCTATTAAGATGCGACTTTTTCATGAAAATGCTCTGGTAGCTTTCCAACCATGTATACCATTTTTAGCTGTAGTGGTGAACGAGTCCTTGGAGAGGCGCCCAGATGACTCATATCTTTAGCGGGAAATTATTGCACAAGGTGCATATATTGAGTTACATTAAAGCTCTCCTTAAAGTACGCATTATACTGAATCTCCCAGAATACTGTTCATGCTTCACCATAACACATTTCCCTTGAATGGGCTTTGTAAACATGAAGATACCATTCCAGTTGTTTAAGGGAGTTGAATTAAAAAACATACAACACTGTTGCCAAAAATTTTATTCATACATGACAGCATTCTATGTAAACTTAATATGTTTCAAAAATATCCCATCATTTCAGGAATTTTCTTTCAAACCTTTATGCCAGAGTCAATTTTAATTGTACGTCTCAGATGAGTTCATTTTCCATTAAACAAACATATTAAAACATAATTCAAATTTAAAAAAGAATGTCTCTTGAGGAGTCTAATTTAGAATTAGAGTTTGTAGTTCCTTGGAGACCTCTCTATGCTACTATATATTTTGTCATTACAGAATTGTTTAATTCTAACTACTGTTCGCAAATCACAGAACATTAAGTTGGAAAGATAACATGGTGGATGAATTATGAAGACTCACTTTGTTACATCCATGTCGCGATGCATACATGGTGTCTAGCATACAACTAATGAAGTAGTGTATAATCAAACTTGATTCTAAGCTCTAATATATTCTTTGTAGAACTCTCGAGTGGCCAGGCAATAAGTGTGTTTGAATATAATAAAACCAACACTCATCTTCTAATGTGGATGGGAAAGTTTGAAAATAAACTATTGGAATGCCAAATCTACAGTACCAAACATCTTCTTACATATACTTGTCTTTTTGTATGTATCGTACGTAATCTGTTAAAGATTGGCATCCTAATTGTTCAAGGCGGAAAGTTATTGAAAACATTTGAGATTATTGAATAATTTAGGAGTCACTGACAGAAATGAAGTAGGCATCATTCTTCTGGGAAAGTTGGTAAAATTGGAATAAATCCATTTAAGTGAAAAAATTCGATAGAATAAATGTTTTAAAATATAAATGTTATATTAGTCTTTCTCCAAAAAGAATAATAAATCTAAATATAAATTAATTGAACTAAATGTGAGGGTTAGAATGGCTGCCTAACTCTTGGGTTGTTTCACATCAAATAATTGGATTTTGTCTAGTAACTCCTATTTTGGTGGGTTTTGGTGAGAAATTACTCTCAACACAAAGAGTCTAAGTTTAACATGGACTGCTTTTAAGACATTGTCTCTCATCTGTTTAAAATTGTAAACTAAATTATCTTTAATAAGTGAGAGATGGTGGAGAATGCACATGAGAGTTAAGAAGCCTCTTTCCGCCATTATTTTGTGGTTGTTTTGTGTCTTGCTATGTTTCTTAGCAAAATGTTTGTCTAAGTTAATTTCATTTCTAATATTATAAAAGATATGTAAAAGGATGAACTACAAGTGAGGGAACGCTTGCACACGGAAGTTAGTTCATTTTCGCTGGTAAGTTTAAGTTGCAGAATGTGTATTCTACACAATGTAAAGATGCTGTTAAAAAGATGAGACTGCAAATGAGGAGACTTCGTATATAATCCCAAACATTCTGAGCACCTAAAGAGGTCATTACAATAATGAGGCTGGAGTAATCTTCTCATTTGAGGCTGAGGGAGATTGGAAAAATAAACTATCTAATTTAAAATGCTAGCTAATTTGTACAGCTGGTGAAAGAAGATATAAATAGTCGTTCGAGAGGTGGAAGGATATGCAGGAGATGCTATCAGCAGGGAGGTTTGGAGGTTTTGGGTAACAGGCAGCCTCTAAAAACAGAAAATATGGGTAGTCTAATGGGACCGTGCTAATTTATGAGATTGTTTACTGGGATATAAACTTTGTTGAATATGATAATGGCTAAAAAGAATTAGCGAGAGGTTACTGTGGGCAGGACGAGGTTCGAGAGAATACAGTTCTAAAAATATTGAATTTACCTAGGACATGACCTGAGTTAAAAATACTTAAAGAACACAGAAATGTGGAGACCTATGAATACTCTCGAAGGAGAAAATGCATTGCTGCGGAGATATACTCTTTAGGGTAGTGCTATTATTTCCATATGACTCTGTATACCGTTTCTTTACTTTTACTGTTTTCTTTGCAGCTTTTTACAAAGTTTTGTTCCTGAAAATATGCAAAACAGAAACAACGGAGTTAAACAGATTGTTATCAATGGAGCGGAAAGTAGAATGCTGTTCAACTTAAATAACATAAGTGATGTTTGCTATATAATCAATATAATCACCACTTTTTGTTTGACAACAAAGTTGTATGACGTTTTGTTTGCAGGAAATATATGCTAGCCCTTCGGAAGATCTGGAGAATTAACGCAGGTGATGTAGATAAGTGGCAAGAGCAAATCTAAAACAAAGCTGTTCATAATATAATGCAGTGGTACTGAGTTGCAGAAAAAGTGAGACCAAACTTTTGCCATCGTACGAGGCTACAGCTGCAAAGTCTAAAGCTGCAATGTTGTGAGGTTTGGAGTATGTCAGATCTGTACAATAAATGGCTGAGTGCCTTCAGTTTTATAACTTGTTGAAGCTGAATGATATGTTAAGAGGTGTGATGATGTGTTGTGTTAGAGCGAAATTACGCAGCGCTTACGTGAGTTTGAAGGTGCAGCTGTTTGCTGCCCACTTACGAATCATGTCATTCGGTTGTCTGAAACGATCTGCATCATGGAATACGCAGGGCCTGTGTCGAATCCATACTTCTCCTGCTGCAGCCTCCAACAGTTCAGCGAAGTACAGGATGATGCAAAAATCCTCTATCTGACACTATGAGGCGCTCCTCCTCTTTTCCTTACGCAAACAGCCAAGCATCCTCTGGGAGCAACAATTCTGCGATTGACAAGAATCACGCCTTTCATATTCCATTTTGACTGTCTACTCGAATCAAAGGCATTGTTGTACTCCATAATTGCACGAACGTATTGCAGCTCTCTGTAAAGACAGTCGACAGAGATAGAGATAGAGAATGTGGGCCGTAGATTACCTTGGAAACCCTAACACTATAAAGATGCCGATTCCTCCCGCCTATCTCATCGTTATAAGATCGAAACATTTTCTGCCATTACCAGGAACATGCAGTTATGGTCCTTTTGTAGCTTACGACTTCTCAGCTACCGTTACTGTGACGCTTTAGGTAGAACGTTTGAAGAGTATGCCTAACATAAAAAATTCAAGGACTGCTGCAGCAGCCGCTGCTCACGAAAACCTAGAGATTCACAGCATCAGGCGTACCTGTTGGGTCTGTGATTTCATTTTCGTTGTGTTGGTGCGTGTTCGACGACAGCCTGAAAAGGCGTTGTAAAAACTGACAATCAACCTCACATGCTCATTTGAATATTTTGTTGGTAATTTAGATTATTGTTGAAATATTTTGGTGCCACTTTTGCATTATTATCCGAGTTGTGTCACTTAACTTTGGTGTAAAAAATATTGCGGTGGAAAAGAACTAAACAAGTTTGAAAAAAGAGTGTGAGATTTTTGTCAAACAGTACTTTCTAAAGACTTAAAGAGCTTTGGGAAGATAGAGTGTATTTTTTTGCATTTGTGCAGCAGTGAAAATAGACAGCATGATGCTTTCAAGGTTATCAAAGAAAGCTATGACAATATATTAACAATTGTTTCTTGGCATTGTCTTTTCTAGCTTTCAGACTACCTCGTTTAAGTTCAATTTTTTATAAAAAGATTTTCAATTTCTAAAAAAACCAGACCAATATACATATTAAACATTTAAATATATATACTTTTTCCCTAAAAAGCGATGCTTTACTACTCATATTCTTCCCATTCATTTTGAAAGTTTAAATATTTTTAATAATTTTGATAACGATTTTAAAGGCACATGAATTCACTGAAAACAAAGGCAACCATACTGGTAGATTATTTCTAAAGTCTCTCTACTTTCAAAAGCTCATTCTCTACCTCCCAGATTTCTTATCTTGTCTGAAAGTACATACTATCTTCACTAAAGTCCCTTTTTAATTTCAGATTTCAAAAGTCATGTTTTTTAAAAGTTAATACATATTTCAAAAACTAAATACTCAGAAAATTTATTTTTATAGAAATTCCTTTAAAATATAAACATATTTACAAAATCAATTAACTTTTGTAAAATTAAACTGTCTTGGTTGTCTCACATTTTTAGCACATCTTCAGAGAACTTTGAAATTAGGACTAGGAAATTTCCTTCCTATTAGTTCCACTTTACTTTTGACTATTTCACACTCTCACGAGAACTACCAAACCTTCGCACCACCACACTCATTTATACATATTTATAATTTCCAAGAAAGTTTCATTAAAGTAAGATTTAAGTATTAAAATTTTTAATTTTATTTGTATGATTTCAAAAACTTCATTAAAGCTGAGATCTTGTTAAATAGACGCATTTGAATTTGCTTGGGTGATTTCCAGAAAATATCTAATGTCTTTAAGTATAAGAGTAGAAATGTAGCATAGAAATTTAAGTATAAAAGTGGAAATGTAGCTTTGAAATTAAAGGGAAAAATTGTTTTCTACGATTTCTCCACAAGAGTTGAGATATTACCATTAGATAGCAAATTAGAATACAATACAGTTCTGGACTACGCAATTAAACAACGCGGTTTTAAATGGCGTGGTGTTGTCTAAAGCTCCTTGCTGTGTAACTATGTGGCGATATGATTGATGCGACCGTGCGTTCATCCATCCGTGCATGCATGTGGCTCCAGAGAAAGTGCCTGCTACTCTATAGCACTCTGAGCCTTAATTAGTCAGGTCCGAGGTCCACGTGAGTGGACATGCACGTCCGACAGGGCTGGCTCAGATTGTCAATTTTGTGCGTCGTACTGAGCGGTGGCATCAAGCACTGTGGACCGTTGACAGTGCCCATGAGACATCTGTTGAAGAGTTGAAGTCTTTTTTTAGATTTTCTGGAGAGAAACATGAATCACTGACATGCAGGGTCATGTTCATGTTAACATGGCTTGATTTGGTATTTTTGTGATCTATAAAATAAATAAATGTTTTTGGATTAATCCACATTGTGAGGTTTAGTAGATTTTTTTAAACCAAATAATGGAGTTTCACAACTTATGCTGACAAACAGTATTTCCTATACATATTTACCAAGTTATTTTTGTTAAATTGCTTTAAAAATTTGGTGCAAATTTATTAGAGAATTACACGTGAATTTTCAAGTCTAATTTCGGTGTGTGTAAGTTTTGTTTGCTTTGTTGAATCCATATATACGATAATGGCATTTTGAGCCCAGACATGATTAAAGTCGACAAATGTAATAGTTAGACTTATTGCAGCTCAATTTTGAAATAAATTGTGCAAATTTCCAGTTTAATTATCAATCTCATTTATTAAATGGGTGATAGAGTTAAACCTCAACAAAATTAAAGTTTTAGAATTTATTTTTCGAAAAAGTAATTATGCCATTTCTATTATTTTCATTTAAATACGTTAATTAAAAAAATCTCATGTAAAAATTAGGTATATTATTGTGGCGCATATTAATAAACTATGATATAGATGATATATTAAAAAAATCTATTTTATAAGAAAACCAAATCTATGACTTGCAGCAATATTATTAGTTTTTATAATTAAATAATAATAATAATAATAATAATAATAATATTAATTTAATATAAAGCTATATATAATTTAGTTATTTCGCAGTAATGTGTGATAGTGTAGACAAAATGTCTTACGTTTTGCTTAGAATTTTGCATTCGTTAATATGATCGTTAGTGCTGAGATTTTTAAACTTGAGTTTATGTTGTTTAATATGCTATGAACCTTTAGGTGTAAGTGATGATTATCGAGATCTGCTGTGTATTCCAAAAATGTCGTTTTAAACAACACAAAATCACGTTTTGTTGAAAGTGTTTTTAGCTCATGTGAAAAAAAGACTATTACTACTATAAGTTAGACTACATTTTTAAATATTGTACATTTTTACGATTAATAATAATAATAATAATAATAATAATAATAATATTGAATGAAAAATCCAGAATACTGTGGGAGGTGGAGTATGTCTGACTTCTTTTTAACCTGGTTGAAAGAGCTTTTCTAATTAAAAACGATGCACATGATCAGGAGGCACGCGGAGATGAGTGAAAAATCCCGAGTCAACGACATCCTGCAAAAAAATAATTCTAAATAAATAATGATGATGGGTCAACATACTACAATACTGATCATGAAAGATCATTCTTCGTTTAAAAACATTGAAAACTCAAAACAAAATGAGGTTTCATCACCTTTATTAATAAAGGCGGAGATAAATACTGACAACTCATATTTGCAGCCATATTCAGCAGAAATTTATAAAAAGGATATTTGATTTCCGATAATTTTCATGTAACAACGTATCTGAATTTCGCCAGCTTCCTAGTGAGTGAAAGGGTACTGGTGATGTGTCATCTCATGTGAACACATATCATATCAGCGCATAAACTTCTGATACACGAGTCACACACGGAAACTACTGTCTCGGTCTCTTATTTCGTGGACACTTGGTACCGTTTCGTTTGAAGGAGTGCTATTGCGGCGTCACTGTCATCTATCAGCACTGAGTAGGGTTGAACGTGCTGATTTGTGTGTCAAGGAAGTGGCTGATACTGCAGCCATGTTGCAAATATGGCGATTGTGAGAGATCGAACATAATACAAACAGTACTGCTGAATAGGGATTCGCTTGTTTTTCTGTGTTTAAAAGCAATGCAGCTGGTTGAACAGCCTGATGGGCTTGTCGTGCGTGAAATTCAAAACATGATTAAAGAAATACAACGCAGCCATTCAATGCTGGTAGCCGCGAACACGTTGCCTGAGGCCTAATGCAAATGTTACGTCTAGGAACTAAAGTATTATTCAGTTTAATGCCGGCATGTTTGAGGGTTGATCTGTTCGGCGGTGGAATCGATTAGATGGGAATGGTTGTAAATCAACCAACGTTTAATAAAGTTATCATGTGAATTACTATCCGGTTTTAATGGCGACATTGTCTGAGGGTTGATATCGCAGGACTGGGCTGGATTAAAATTGAAAGTTATATATAAAATAATGCGAATATTTATATATAAACTGTAATATCATATTTGTCCTGAGATTCCTAATAAGAGGTTTTGATTGAGGTTTATGATTCTCATAAGAGAATTTTAGGATTGGAGTGAGTCATAGTGGCAGCCATATTTTTAGTATCTCTTTTCTAACTTTGAACATAATCATATGATGAAAGCATCGATGCTCATTTACGGGTGAGTCTCATGAGGAAGGTCGTCCTCAACTTTTATGCTAAAGTAGGACTGAAACTGAAAAATAAGTTTTATTAATAATCAACATTTAAATTAAAATATATATATATAAAAACTACTATAATTTATATTTAAAATGCTATATAAATGTTCTCACATTTAATGTGTGTAAATATTTTTGTGTTGTTGCGAGTTAAGGAAAAAGTAAGAAAGAAATATTTTTTAATAAATAGTTATTATTTTTTAACACAATCTAGCTAACATTGTTCTTACTCTTGACCTGAACTATTACCCTTGGTCAGGGCACGAGGATTCTTACCATTTGCAATTGATCTTCGCATGAAATTTTCTCTAATTTGTATGGATACATACAAATTAGGATTAAGTACAAAATGCGATAAAACGCGATAGATTACTTGGAGTTTGGGAATGATGGATCGACATCTCACAGAGATCCTACTGACATCCTTGTTGTTCTGCTCAACACATGAAAGAAGTTTGTGCAGTTTTAATTCTAGCCACCACTCTAGCAGAATGCGAAAATACTGTAGGTACAAGTTTTCCCACCATTGCATTTATGATAGTACATAGGTGCCATATTACGATTACAGTGACTTCGATGATGCCTAATTCCTTGGTTTGCTTGAGGCACTTGCAGGGACTAATGTTCTTACCTTGCATGGTTGTGTTGTGGCCTAGTCCCAGAGGAGCTGGCTAAATGGGCTCTACCTTCAATGTTCATCGTTACTCCTCCATTTAACAAGTCCGGGATTGCCTTTGGCGTCCGAAAGTCGAAAAAGAGTAGGTCTTCGGGCCGCACTAGACCAAATTGAAAAGTCCTTCTCATTGCTTCTAATCCATTCTAAGGAAGCTTGCTTATACACCTCATAATTCTGCATAAACTTGGGGCCCATCACTGTAGCTCGAGTCCAGCTCTTCTTTGGTTTAGAATTCAGAATCTTCAAGCTAGTTCATAAACTTTCTTTGGGTAGACATTTTAACACAGACGCTGATAATTTTTCATATCTTTCCTTTTATCTCTGTAAATTCTTTGGTTTCTCTCCAGTAGTAAATGATCTTGGGCAAGGAGAGGGCAGGAGCAACTTCAAACTTTCATGCTTTGGATGATTAAGAATACTAAATATTTCAACTATTATTGTTAATGAAGATGCGGTATAAAATTTTGTGTTCTTTTGCCAAAATTAAATTTTTAACTTAGAGATATATAATGGATATAGTAGATTGAAATTCTTAGATATACTTAGAATTTTCTCTCAAATTTTCTATGTTATGTAGACTTTTCATTTCTTTTTTTAATGTAATATGCCTATTTTGTTGGCCATGATCGATTGTAATGTTAGTGTTTCCTACGTGAAAATTTATATCATTGTTTCATGCTTGAAACTGAGATAAATTAGAAACACTATGTATATATTTTATTTTTTCCATTAGTGAAAATGTGAGCATGGTTTCCTAAAGGTAACGAAACTCATATGAGCTATAATACCACCATAAGGATAAAGTGGCAAGATAAGTGGCAAAGTTTGTGAGGAATCAATACCGTGGTTTCCAAAAATTACGTTGCCGAAAGTTTAACGAATGAGAGCAGCCTTGCAGTTAAAGAAGCCACCTGTAAAAAACTATGGATCTTTGGGCGGTGGTGGTGAGACATGGAAAAAGTGCTCGCTTGATTCAAGGTTAACGCATGATACGGTTGTGCAAGAAGCGCAACGGAAATAAACATGTAAACATAAATCCCGGAAGATGCGTGATGAAATAACGCTTGCATTCATTAATGTCAGCAAGGCGTGCGCCCACTTCTGGACGAATGGAAATAAAAACTGGCTGGGTCTTGGTAGGCACATCGCGAGGAAAGGATGGCCTAGGCCCTGTCGAGCGCGGTACAATGAGGCATCGAGGGCCTGGCTCATTTAGAAACAATGCTATCACTTTAAACGGCGGTCGAGACCTAACCGCTATGAGATGAAAGCGCCACTATGGACCGGGTAGTGGAGAATTGGTGTTCAACCCGGGCGTAACTGTTCGTATCGATCTCGGTGCAGCGCGTACCATACGATTGAAAGATCTGTCCGAGGGACTACAAATTTGGAACGGAAACGTGGGTCCATAAACCCATGTTGCCCCTCCGTTTTCCAAAGCACGTCGTTTAGCGAAATACACGACGAAAAGCGAGCTCAGGAAGTTTGACACTAGTCGCACTAAAATAAAAGTGACTATGCCGAAAGGCTGAAAAGCTGAAATAGACAATGGTGGAGCAGCGGAAACAGGCGAGTGACCATCGCAATGTCACACCGGATCAGTCCTCTGAGAGCGATGGTCCCGCATTGGGCTGTCTATCCATGAGATGAGAAATTCCTGCTGAACTTGGTCACTGCGAAACCGACTTTCCTTGGTGCAGGTAAGTGTCAGCTTGACGCAACACCGATATGTCGGTTGGGATCTCTGTTGGCGAGTGTTCTTCTGATTTGCGTCATGGTGGCAATACCGCGGTAGCCTATTCGTGCGGTGCTGAGATTTAACTTAGTTGGTGTGTGTGCTACGCTATGATCCCAAGGGTGTACTGGAGTAGAGGTGGGAAGTAAGGGCCAGCGAGTCCGACTGCGGTGGATCAGGGAGTTGGTGGGATGCGAGCTGGAGCACGCTGTTCCACTAGCGGCCTTGGCGATGGTGTACGGCCCGCATCGGAGCGGGCGAGGCGAAGCTTGCGGTAGTGCGGTGGGGCGCTCATGTTGTAAATGTGGCCATACTTTGTCACCCTGGAGGGTTGTGTGGCACCGGTGTTCGATCATAGCGTTGCTTGTGCTTGTGATGGCTATGTCCAATATGTCATGAACACATTGGCGGATGTGTTGGATAACAAGTGAAACTCACCTTTGTCAACTTGATTTGGTTTGTGAAATTTGAATTGGCATGACATTTTCTGAAGAGAATGGCAACAGCACTACGTACGATGATGGGACATAGTGGGTGGAATCCCAAGCCCACTGAAAGACACATGGCAGTTGGTATGGGCTTGAGTTATAACTATGTTACATAAGGGAGGCTCTGGAAATCATGTGCGATGGATACTTTTTTATGAATTGTACATACGCAAAAATGTGTACAATCCATTAAGCCAGCGACCTACTAATACGTGTCTGTTTGGGGATGTTTGTGGACTTGGTGAGCTTGGTATCAACATCGACGGTGGACCAAAATGTCTTGAGAACCGCTATCCCGATACGATATGATGAACGTTGGGATCACAAGAGGTGCACCACTCGTTCAAAGAAGAGTTTAGCGGTGGCTTACTGTTTATCGATATTCTTCTTAGGGCCGCCCGCAATGGCCATCTTCGAGAATACGTAAACGACCACAAAAACACGGTCATTTTCACAACAAGTGAAAGCGAACCCGACATGTAATCCGCAGAATGGATTTCCCAAGGTCGACAAGGGTAGGTAGAGAGTATGTAGGCCTTGCTTCTTGATGGTCGGTTTAACGCCTGGCGGTGGGATGCGATATTATAAACACCCATCCTTTGGAAAAGGTTAAGCCAATAAAAATATTATAACGAGTTGTATTGTTTTCTCAACGAAATGAGCGACTCGCGTGTAGTGTGGCCCATATCATCTTAGCACGCTCGCTTCGAGAGAACATAAGAGTGTCCCATGTGGCCGCAAAAATTCATCTTGGAGGTGAAAATTTGGGACTTGCCGTGCCCGGTGCCTTGTAAGTTTGGCAGTGCAGGTCACTCTCATAGAGAACGGCCAATCGGAAGTCTCGTGCCCACAAGCGTTGAGTACGATGGTGGCGCCGATCGGTGGTCAGTTTGGGCGATCTGTGACATGATTGGTGCTACATGCCAACGATGTTCAAGTAGGCACATTGCGAGATATGTGACCCATACAGTGGCGATCGTGCCATGGCCCCTTTTAATATTACGCTTCTTAGATAAGGGCACATGATATTGTATGGATGATTGTTTTATTCCCCAGGTAATGCTTCCATTTTAAACAAGCTTTTATGATGGAGTACATTTCTTTGTCGTATGTGGGGTACTTACAGTACCCATATGGGACAATGTCTCCTTTGTGAAATGCCATTGAATGTCACCGACGGGTGAACACCCCAATAGCCTTAGTCGAACGTAAATATAGGTCTCAAATAGGCATTGCAAGTACGGTAAAGTGAACGAGACGAGAGGCGGTTTTCGATTGGCGGCACTTGTCTGCAGTGAGAGTTCCGACCAAAAAATTTTGCTCTGCATCCTCCCTTGGTGACTTGACTCAAGGCAGGTGATACTGAGAAATCCCCTTTGAACCTCCGATAGAAATTAGCAAGACCGAAGCTGCAGGCTACTGTTATGATGGTTGAGGGCTGACGATCTCGAACAGCTTGGATCTTGGGCAGATCACATGCACCCCCTTTCATCAATAATGTATCCCAGAGATATTGAACTGGGTCATGCCAAAAGTACTGTCTCAAATTTGGCACACAACTTGTGTTGCCGCGATGTTTTGGAGGACTTGTCGGATGTGGTGAAGGTGCTCTTCCCAAGTACGAGCACAGAAGATCGAAATATCATCCAGTACACCCACTGACCAGGTTGGTGAATGGCAAGATGTCATCCATCATATCATGAAGGTGGGCAGGAGCATTCGTCAACCAAAAGAAACGCAGTAGCCGACAGAAAAGGCCAACCCTTGACACAGAAGGCCATCTTCCACACATCGAGTTCGATTTAGTGCACAGTGATACCCAGTTTCGGTCAATCTTGTGATATTTTTCTTTGAGTTGATCCGAAGGGTCATCAATGGTAAGTTCAGGTACCTATTCAGGAAAACGATGATCTTGTTCGACGCCCAATAATCAATACGAGTCTCCACGTCCCATCCTTCTTTTGTGTAACGGTTGAGCTCCCACCGAGCGATGAACTTGATGCAGTGTGACCGCTATGTGACTCTGAATACGCACTCTTGGTTTGTCATTTTCGAGCCGAGCACCGATAGATAAGTCCATTGAGTGACGAGCGCACATGAAAGTGGATCGTCGGGTGCTTCGACACAGCAGGTGCGAAGGAACCCACATGCATTGAGTGAATATGTCCCCGTACTCTCCACAACCTTATCCATTTGTTGTTGTTGTACGGAGAGCCACATGCAGGTACGTAGCCCACAGTCTTCTTCTTGCTGAGGGCCGGATCATCGGGGGCAATTTCTGGTTTGGGGCTCAAGCTTTCTTGCATTGTTTTACGGTAACGAAGATAAACGCGGCGAGGTGGTACCTGCAGTATCTGTACAACTTGTTTAAATGTATGTGACCGAAAGTAAGACTCATACACGACATAGCGCTTCACAAGTATGGTTGTCCTAATAATACATCGAAACATCAATAGGAGCAACGTGTAGTACCTCATCGTCGAGGGCTTGATGCTGTGGAAGAAACGCTGTAGGGTGACGCGGAGGATCTCGTCCTTGGTGAAGCCACCCGATGGTGTGTGGATGTGGGTGGTGGTCGGCAAGCGCGGCTTCCACCGCGTGCTGTTTGAGCCAGGGTTCTTTTGGCTCCCGACGTAAACAATCGGGCGTGGGGAGCCCTTTGCCACATGCGGGAGTGGAAGAGACGTTCCTCCCTCCTGGATGTTTAAAGTTCCTCCTTTTGGATCTTTGCGGTGTGTGATGGCGTTGAGCTCATCAATAATGTTTCCTTTCGTTAAGCAACACCGGAGGTTAGGGTCGGATTCGAGCTTGTACATACGGGTGACCCTCATCTTGGCCACCTAGCGACCGCTTACGGCGACACTCACTTGTGTTGTGGTGGAGGCTCTTATCAGAACTCACCACTTTCCGTGTCCTTCTTGGCTTTGCGATGTTTTATTTCTTTTCTTGTGGCTTAGGTAAATTTGTCTTTAGCCGCCGCTGCCTTCGTTCGCTCCTTTGTTACTGTGGTTGGGCCACCTTTCCCTTACTTTTGATTCGCAGGATCTGAAATCTCGCCTTACTACTTGAATTTGTTCAATCTTAGCGGCATACCGGTATACCGTACCAAAGCAGAGATGTCAAAGAACTCATTTCTTCCAGATATGTTTGTGCGGACAAGCTGCGTACTTTAGCACCGAACGTTTCTACGGATCTTTGATACCCAACTTTGTACGCGGTATGAACGGTTCGTCGACTCCCATCACATCTTGATCCCTTTGTTGTGGCGTAGTCCGTGTATGTACTTGTCCTCATGGCTCCCCACGGAATCGTCTTTGTTCCTTGGCGGCGTCTCGGAAAGAATTCAAGTTGGTACGAGAGCAGAGAGGGTTATCTTGGTCTTTGTTCTCACAGTGGGTTTGGGTCTTGCGCAGGGTAGCTTTGAGAGTGCCAAAAATAATCTTCTCCCGGTACGAAAAGTCATGAACCGAGAAATATCCTTCTAACGAATTCAACCATTTATCTCTACGACGCTGCGTCTATTTGCAGCCACCTCAAATATATGGGAATGTCGGTGCTTGTCTTAAAAAGGGTCGCGCCTCCCGGAAGTGGGCTGTGGATGCGGATGCGCGGCAGGGTGGGTAGCCGTTGAAGGATGTTTCGAAGCAAAGTTATCCATCATCACGTTCCTTTGTCTTTCGAGGGCCTCCTAAAGCAATATTTTGGTAGGATCTCACTGTCCCTCACTGTTCTTTCATCCCCCACCCAGGCGTCTGGTCGAGGTTGCGAGGTAGATACGGTCCACCGGATCGAGCTGGCTCACTTTTAAAACCTGTGCAAGGATCGAGAAAAAACGGACCCCTGCGTGCAACGGTCCGGTTGTGCGGGAACGCAACGGAATAAACATATAAACATAAATACATGAATCACAGTGAAATAACACTTCATTCCATTAATATCATGTTGAATTTTGCTTACGGACGAATGGGTAAAACTGGCTGGGGGCGGCAGTGACTGTCTGCGAAGAGATGTGGCGGCTACGAGCCTGCGGGCGTGTTACACAATGAGGCTCGAGGCTGTTGTCATTTAGAAACAATAGAAATCCTAAACGACCAAAACCCCTAACCCTATAGGAGATGAACGCTGGCTATGAGAAAAACGTTTGGGTAAATTGGTGTTCCAACTTCCCGAAGCAACATCCCGATCTCCGTTCGCGCGTGCCATACCATAAGTTAGAAAGATCTGTCGAGGACTACAAATTTGAAACGAGAAACATCGGTCCACTGCTTGGACCCATGTTGCCCTGGTTTTCCCCAAAAAAAATCGTCGTTTAGGGCCTGTTGACAAATTGGGACAGAAAAGCGCTAAAAATAGTAAACTATGCTGGGCGAGAAAAATTTAAAATAGACAATGGAACGTTAGGTAGATAGGCGGGTGACCTTGACCTACTGGATCAAACCATGGTGCATGGAAAATGAGGAGAAGTCGTGGGGAGCCTTGGGACCTTGTCAGACAAAATTGAAAGTGCCTGAGAACATAAATTCATATAAAGACATCTCATAAATGGCGTGAGAATTCTTGTTGTGTATTAGTTGTGGTTATTTCATCAAAAGAAAGCCATGCACTTAGGGGAATTTTCTTGTTTAGTATTTCAAGTCTATTATTGTGCACTCAATAGTAATATGGTCTCAATAGTACTTGATAGGACACAAGGGAATGGAACATGCATTTTGTGCATAGAAAATGTGTGTCCATGTGCATGTGGGCTCGGGCATCAGGCCTCAATAGGCTCTAAAATTCCAACTGGAGAGGTGGCCTTGGCTGAAGACACTGAATACATTTCCCCAATGCTTCATGTTTAAAATGGCAGAAATTTACCTCATTTTGAACCATGTGGCCACGTGCACGGACTTCTCCTTCTCTCCCTCTATCTCTGTTTCCCTCTCTGTCCACTCAGCTCTGTCTATATCTCCTTCCTTCCTGCCCCCTCCCTAAATACAACACCGCCCCCCCCCCCACTCTCTCTCTCCCTTCCTTTTTGCTCCCTCCCCCCATCCTTGCTCAGAACAACCCCATGTGGTGCCTGCCCCACCCTGTTTTATTCTAAAAAACCTCTCATTCCTACACCACTAACATGGATGGTGTCAATGAGCAGTCCTGAATATAAAGAATTTTGTCACAAAGAAACAACAATAAAACTCTGTAATAAGACAAAGTAATGACATATTTCTAAATCTTAATACATATCTGCCAAATTGTCCTTAAAATTATGCATGAATTATGTCTCGTAATGCCTGTCTAAGTATTCTCTTTTGTGAAATCATGGTCACTGCCATTTTGCTGCTACTAGTATGTCATCACACGATTTTCTCATTTGCGATTGCTGTGATTTTCAACCTCTCTATATGTTTGTCTTTCGCTAACTTTCACATCATTTCTCTTGAAAAAACCCAAATAATCCTGAGACAAAAATCATTGTTCATACCTACACAATTGCGTTTGACGCTAAAGACAATTTGTAAAGCAGCTTCAACAATTGCTCACTGCATCTGAAAAATTTTCATGTAGCACTAGCTAGAAATGATTCGAAAAATTAATATGAGCGCATGAAGTGATCCTTGAAAAAAACCTCATAATTTGGTAGCTTTGTCAGGAGCAAAGATGTTTGCAAATTGAATTCTACATTTCAAGGCTACGAGATGTAAGTGACATGACTTAACATTGAAGAACAGTGTTAATTACTAACTTGTCAACGTAAGCATGTGCATGCACTCCTAACAAAAGCACTGCATTTCTAGTAGCATGCACACATTCTTGCAGTCATAGTTTCGTCTGAGGAAGAGCAAATAAAGTGAGAGATGAGAAAACAACTTTGAAGAAATATGGTGGAGGCATGGCTAATATAGTGAAAACTCAACTATTGTGATAAATAAATATAACGAGCAAACATTTATCGACAGCGAAATTATCTAGAATGTGTTGACGGTGTTTCTACAAGGAAGATGGTGGCTACATTTGTCGCAAATTTTATTGCAGGGGTTGAAGAGCGTGGCCATGACGCATTACCACTATGGTTGCATGCTAACTTGAATGTGGAAATTGCCAAAAGGTTTGGCGTTACTGAGGTGGTTGGTTGTACAACAACCACGTATGGGAACAAACCTGCGCTAAAATGTCCCAAGTACAGGAAGAATATGTTGAGGATCGAAAAATTTTGAGCTGAGGGATGGAAAGCGTGTAGTGGCACGTCATACAGCGTGGAATGCACTTGAAAAGTCATTTGGTACCCTCATAGGCATGACACAAAATTAGGGACCAAAAATAGACTGAAAAAGTACCAATAAAGACAGTGAGGAATCATTGAATGCGGTGGAAGAGTTGGGTGGTGCACTCATATCCAGTGGATCACTCTGTCCCTTAGGAAGCAATTTTCCCCATTGCATCAGATTCCTCATCATGCGGAAAATTTTGGCCAGTTGAGTCCTAAAGTGATGCAACCGGTGATGAGAATTTTCCTTCGCTTTGAGAACACGAGTAGAGGTTATACTTTGTGGAGCTGAAGTGGGCTTACTTCAGTTTTCGGTGTACTGCGAAGCCGATCCGCTGTCCTATTTACGTGGTCGAATCGAATTTTTGCGAGGGCGATGGCTTAGCTACCTCTGCGGTGGTAAAATCGAGTCGGAAAATGTGGTCGAAAACCAGCACTTTTAGTCCCACGGGTGGGAAAGCGAAAGGAAAGGAGGAATACTCAAGGTAAAGCGTGGTGCTCACCCACAACCTGCTTCGGTGCTGCTGAGGCCCTTATCAAAATGGTGTGAACTTCCTATGAGAGGCCTGGGTTACTACTTTCTGATAAAGAAATGCCAGCCATTCTCAGTTTAAATGTGTGGACATTGCTTAAATCGTTTCATGACATGTTTATATTTGGTGCTTGGTTTATATGAAATGTCATAAGAGCTGTGAGAGATGTTGAGATACTATTCTTCTAGAAATTTAGCCTCCTATATCTGCAGCCTGCACGCGTTGACATTCCTGGTAGAAAGAACACGAGTAGGAGAGGTATTCACAAAGAACTGAGGCAGCTACTGTTTGGAACCCCAATGCCCTCAAGGTGTGGCTGTACTAGAGGTCTGGGGTTTGTATACACTTTATTCGAAACACGTGAAATGTCGTCAAATCTACATAGAGTTCTTGGGGTGACCATGTGTACAAGATATACACAATTGTTATCGCTAAAGAAGAAACCAGTCTGCTCACCATCTAACTTTAAGGGAGTTTAAATACACCATGTTAGTTCTTAATCTTATCTGATCACTGTCAACTGTCATGAAATAATTTGGCTAAAGCCATTTTTACATTAATTGTTTAAAGTACAAAAAGGTAAAAAACTCCCATTGGGAATAATTAAAGATAAATCATTATTTATTTAATTTTTCTCTAAAATAAGGTATTAAATTTATTGTAATGACAGTTCTATCTGTCACGATCAAACTAAATCACCTAGTATTATTAAATGAAATCATTTCTATTTATTTGTTATTTCCTTAATTACTTTTGGAGTAATGGAAATTTTAAACTACATTGTTCCATAGCTGTTCTTCAATTTTGCACCATTTCTTAATCTTGCTTGAAGTAGTTAATAAACCATTTTATTTGTTAATTTCTTCTAAATACAAATATTTACCCATTTTGAATATCTTTCATCAGCTCTAAAGTGTAATAAAGTATTTCTAATGGTTGGGTTTGGGATTTTCAGGTCAATGTCTTTTATTATTTTTCAATTCCTAATTGAGCCCAATACCTTTTTTTATAAATAATAGGGTTTTCTATTCATTCTTCACCATGATACTATCATCGCCACCACTATCAGTCTTTCAAATTTGAGCTCTACTGAGATCCATGTTCATTTTGAGATTTTTAGCATATGGAGAGAGAATAGAATCACTAAAGCACAAGGACTTCAAAGGACCCATCCCACAAAAGAGTTTGTAGAACCCTGTTTTATATCTTCTTCACTAGGTGTTTTTTAATAAAAATATTATTCATTTAAAAAGTTTTCTTATATTAGGTTATATGCACCGAATATTTTCGCGTCGTTTTATATTGGATCACATACAATATTTTTTTCTCCAGATTTTATTATTTTATTATTGTAGATATAAATCATAAATAACTATATATTTTTGTTAAAGGTCATCTGTACAATGACTTAAGTGATCATTTTTGGTACATCTTCCGAAATATTTACACTAACAAGTAGAAGACTCCACTAGATCTTTAGCTACATAGTTTTACTAAAAAGTAGTGTCTCTAGTGGTGTAGTAATTCAAATCCTGTATCCGTCACTTTAGTGGTTTTCTCGTATTTTCTTGATTATTTTTTTAGTCTCTTAGTTTCTATTTTTAGATCTCATTTTCTTTCTCTAGCAATTTTTTGATTATATTGGTTGTCTGATATTTCAGCAATTTAGTACTATGTTAAAAGAGTGAGAGGACACACTGGCTAGAATCTATGCGACGAGAGTCCTCTATATAAAAAACACACTTTTTGGCACATTATATATGTTTGAACACACTGTTTGTGGCATTCTCGCATTCCAAACACACTTTTTCATGTTAGAATCAGCATTCTCCACTGCACAGTGCATTAGTTCATATTTGTCAATCGTGTGTTGTATGTTTGTACATCCGGGAAAGAAGTTTATTTACTTACATGAGTCACCCCTAGGAATAAATTATCTTAATTTTTCTCTTTGAGGAGGAAAAATCTAGTGAGGTTTAGAGTACCTCCTCCTTTTTATGAAGAGATTTGTTGAGTTGAGAGTCTAGGGTTCAACATTTTTGAGCCACTGATTTTCGTGGTCTTGCTGATTATTTTAAAAACCTCTGGGATAGATTTCTTCATCATTTAATCCTTTTAGGGTTTAGTGTTATCAAGGATCCCCTTGTGTCCTAAGTTTTAGAGTTTACTATCTTACTGCAAAATGCTTTCACCTCTGTTTCGTTTGTACGCACCATTTACAATAGATTAGTGCCTCTAAATCATAGTCCCTTGCCACATTATTTTTTATGACATTTCTGTGTCTACGAGTAGCTTGTTTTCCACTTATTTTTTCTATGTTTGATCTCCTTTTAAGGTGGGTTTGTGTGCTTGGATCAAGAATCTATTTTGTGTGTTTATTTACAAAATTATTTACTCATTTTCACTACTTTATTTCATTAGCTACATGGCATCATAAAAAATTTCTCAATTAAATCATCTATCAAACACACTTTTCATGAGCATTTGCTTTTTCACACCCTAAGTTGAAGCGAGCTTGATAATACCTCAATAAAGACTTAAAACAAGTCACATAATAATAATCTAACAAACATAGATTGAACCCACTTCAGGCATCGAGGCCAAACAATCTGTCTATTAGGTATAGAGATTGGTGGGATGAGCTTCTAATAACAACCATCAATCAGATTACATTGAGACATAGAAGTTGAATTATTAGGGAGCTCAAAATCATTTCACCATCCCGAGTCCAAAGTCAGGGTGTGTGCGAATTCGATTCAGGAGGGGTTAGACAATAGGTCATCGTATAGAAATTTCTCTCGGGCTACCTGTACCCCATGGCGAAATTTCGTTTGGTGGTTATGTTATCACTCTAGTAATTTTTAAAGTTGTAGGGATTGTGATTTTTAGTCGAAAGAAATTAGAAGTAGCAGGAAATCAACTTCAAACTTTAGGATCCTAGCTTCTAGGGTTGAGAGGGACTCTCTTTAAAGATTTTAACTTTATTTTAATTTGTAAATATTAGGCTAGTTATTAAAGTGCAACTTTGGTTTTGTTTTTGGTGGATTTGGTGGGAAAAATCACTTGAAGAAGGATAATTAGGGAAAATATATTTTCCATTGAGCTGTGGAGTCAAAATCACAGCGAGAATTTGGATCAAGGGAAAAAAAGGTCAAATGTTTTTGGGCAAGATGAGATAACCCTTGTAGATCTTGGAAAATTATTTTTATGAGTTGCATGACGGGATAAAAGCACGCAGAATCTTTGATCCGAAAAAGAAGTGGCAGGAAGAAAGTAAAAGCAGAGAGAGGAGCAACTAAGGGTTCCCTACACTGAGAGATCGAGCTCTCTGAAATGACAACTAGTTAAAAGCAGAGTGCTTTTAACAAAATCGTAGTAATTCTCCCTAGTTATACATTCGGTTTAGCATAAACATAAATGGATGCATATAACAAAGAAAGAAAAACAATGGCTAGTGAGAAATACTTTCACTCCAAATAGCTCATCATAAGAATCTGAAGTATGATGTTACGCAATTTGTTTGATCTATGCTTACACTCAAAATTTTGATATTATCAAAAAGCTTTGGATTCCCAAGAAAAATGACTATAACAATCCCATCAATTTAATTACAAAATACTTCTAAAGAATGAATTATTTGTACACAATGTTTTACAAAAATATCCTAAAAAACTTCTAAAGATTATCTTAGAGAAAATAAAATATATTTACAACAATAATAAGACAGCGACTATTAACAAATCGACATAGCTATCCTATTTATCAAAATAAATAGAAATAGATTTGAGGATGGGATGTGAGTTGGGCATCCTTGTGTACCTCCTTTGCTGGCTCAGATATTTTTGAAATCTACTCTACCTTGTACGATACTATCTGGGATGCTACTTTATTCATTTGGTACTCTCAATGGCAGTATTCTTTAACATTTAGTCAAAAAAAATTTATTCTCAGTAAATATGTTTTGACAGTAAATCTAAAAAAATAATTTTTGTCTTCCTTTTTCATACCTGCATTTTTTATCTCACAATAAATACGTGAGTGCTTGCCAAATCCTAAATTTTAGGAATTTATGATATTCTTTAATTTCCTAAAGTTCTCATATGAGCTTTCGGTATATACAAGAAAAAGGTTGCTTGATGAGCAAACACGTGTTTGATCTCATATTGTAAGTAGAATAAGTCTTCAAAACTCTTAAGTAATACTTTTCCCAATTGGAATGCTTGACACTGATGGTTTATTTACCATGTTTCACTGGAAAAATTCTCTTATCTTCTTATACAGTCATTCAGAGGCATTAATTTATCATTGATCTATCATAATGTCAAGTAGTACTTTTGTCTCAAACTTGTAGAACTTAACTCATAAATATGGTTGTGCAGCAGTGTTTCGTACTTTCACATTTTTTCTTCGGTTGTACCTCATCAAATTTTTCTTTGTTGTAACTTTCCTGATTTCTAGGATAGTTGCGATTCGATTTGTGATTTTGAGTTCTTCTAGTTTCTTGTCTGTTTTCTTTCATGTTGAGAAGGTGATTGTCTGCTGATTTCCTGCAGTTTTTTAGATAGCTTCAGTTTGACCTCATTTTGAAATTTCTTCTTGGGATGCTAGTAACTAACTCTTTCCAAACATATCTAAATTTGAAGCGCCTACATATCATAGTAGCTGCCAGTATTCATTCATGGTATTTTGATGTATGTATATGAGTCATAAATTTTAAATCCTTTGCAACTTCTTTAACTCTTCACTCGAGTTTGATGGCATTTTCTTCATGTGTCATTGCATTTATCTAGCCAAATGATCTGACTTATCAAGATTTTCTACCATCTTTGTCAACTTTGTTAATCTCATTTTTCTTTAAAGAACATTTCTTCCATTTCTTTACTATCTTTGCATGGCCTCATCGAGTAGCTCGTCTTTGTCGTAGATGATTAGGTAGGGCTGATGTTGAAGAAATCACCTTGGAGATTCGATGGACGTGTTGGTTCTTTGGTTGCCAACTTTTCTACCTAGAGTTGGAAAGCATGTCATGTATATGCTTGGAATAGTGTAGAATCATGGTTCTTCTCAATGTTTTCCTTTTCTTGGACGAGTTTGTCCATTTATATCTCATCCTTAATTTGAGTTGTCATCTGTAGAATTAAATTCATTATCTAATTTTTTTCACTCTGCTTTCATATGACTTCCTTTGTTTGAGGATGTCTCACTTTGAGGAAATTTGAGTTGTTTCTCAAAGCTGCCTATATCTTCATTTTTCTTCTGTCATCACATTCGGTGCTGATATTAGTAGGATCTATATCCCACCTACAAAACTAGTTCTTCTAAGGCTTTTATCCTCGGATCCTCGGCATACAATGAGGGCTTTGTCCATCTTCATTTGATCTTGCATGTTGGAGATAGTGTTTGTGGCTTTTGAGAACCCATGGCTTTTGTTGTGATCGTGAGAATAAAGCATCTCTAAAGTTCATTATGGAACTCATATGCAATCAAGGGCATGAATCTTATTTGTCTGACTCTCCAAATCAATTTTTATAATTTTCCACTGTCTTGGGATGCTAGAGCATATGCATAATGATATTGAATTAGTTTTTTATTGTAATAATCAAAATGTAGAAAGAGCCTCTTTGTACACTAAAAGTCTACTTTGATGTTATTGAGAATAAATGTTATTCTTTATCTCTTCATTCTTCAGTTTAATTTGCTTATATTTCTTTGATATCCAAATCCTTTTCTCAGTTCCTTTGCAGGGAAGAGGCTTCCATGTTTTGTTGTCTTTCCATCAACTATGTGTCTATTATTGACTTTTTCCTTCATTACGTATTTTTGCATGTTTGGCTCATTGATAATCATTGAGAAACATGTTTGTCTCTAGAAAATGCGCAATGGTATTTAAGTCTCTGTCTCTTCCACATCTATTGTCACTTTTCCATCCTCTGTAACTAATTTGGGCACTTTGTGTTATATATGCAGACTTGAATTAGTTTGATTTGCTAGTTTCACATATGTCCTTCTTTCCTACTCTTTTAGTGGAATTATTTGGGTCGATTTTCTACTCTCTAGTGTATGACAAATATTTCCTTTGCTCACTGCATCTATTAAAGTGTTTTCGATCCATTCAATCGATTTGGAAAACTTTTCTATTTCTGAGCTTTAGCTTCATGAATAAAGGTTTTTAACTACATTTAACCCTTAGCTTGCTCAAGATCCTTGTGGATCATAGCATCCAAGGAAACTCTTCAAATTTATATTCCAATAAACGATTAGTTGCCTCTTTTTTTGCATCCTATGACTATATGAATGGCCTATCTCGGTTCTTAAGTTTGAATTGTGTCTTCTTCTGATGTCATGCAATTTATGGAATCGTAGTTTAGGATACTGTTTGATATACTCAAGGAAAAATATCCTCATTGAAGGATGTTTGGGTAACTTGTAAAGTAACAAGTTTGATGCAAATACTCGATTTAGTATATTTTTCATACAAATACAATACCACCAACCTTACTTTGTCTCGATAATGCTGTAATACAATTTTTCATTACTTCATTTATTCTTGGTTTTCTGTCTTGGTCAACATGTGTGATCACTGGATGTAAAAAATAACTCTAAAATTTCTGAATAATCTGAAATTTGTACATTCTTTCCTAGCATGGATGTCCAAAAGATGACGAGATAGAGGATTTCCTCTATGTCAAGTTTTTGAAAAGTAATTGGAAACAGTCCGATTAAATATAGAAACATATGGAAAAGGTAGGAAAGTATATCTAAATACTTCCTCAATTTGCAAATTGGTCACACTGATAATGAATACTATCAAACGAATGAAACCAAAGCATAATCAAACATTACATGAGGGGTTGACACTGAGAGAAAGTGGATAAGAATCCCAAGATGGATTCATTAGTGTGTTCATCGATAAAATACCCAAGGATGAAATAGCATAGAAATCACATGTCTTGATCCTTATGGAAATTTTGGATGAGAATATGGAGGATTTAGCTTGGAATTTATACATGAAGAGGCATAAATGTCTCGAAAAATCGAACATGGGAAAATCTAGGCAATATGAAATTAGTAAGGGCCTCTATAGATAAAGGACGTGCTAGGGGGTCGAGGTTGAAGCTACAACATCCTGGTTAATTCATTCCATGATGATGGTAAAAAGCACATCTTTATTGGCATTTACTAATGGTTCGTTCAGTAGAACATATCATGATGATCATGACATCTATACGGGTGAGTTAATGTGAAATGACGTGTGTGTAAATGAGTTCCCAAATATGGACTTCTACGACGTCATATAAAGACTTTTCATAGCATCGTTATGGAATATCCATGATTAGAACTAACAGTGGGGTATCACTGGTAGAATTTGTTACAGATATCAACAACGGTGGTGCAAAGGATTAACAACAATCAGTCGTGTTGAGTCATATGCGCAGGTAGGCTTAGGTGCTTTAGATGCTTAGATAGCTTACACTATGGTAGGCATTTTGATCTACTTGAAGTTTAGAGCGATTAGAAGCAATTACTTTTTAAGGAGGCTTACTAAGATGAACAAGCAAAGTATAGTCTGTTTGAGTTTTCATCAGTCAAACCATCAAAAAATGTGTTTAGAGGCTTTAGAATTGGGTTTAAAACAGAAAAAAGGGTTTCTTGAAGTCTAATGCTAATGCGAGTTGAAAAACTATGAAAAAGGATCATGTAGGCTTAGAGTACTGCAGAGTTTTCACGACTTATTTCAAAGCTTGAAATAGATCGTTTAAGTGCAGGGAAAACTCTGCAAATATCCTCAAAAGTAAGTAATAGAGAAACAGATTTCTAGGAAAAAATTTGATAAAGGTCTCGCCTGTTGCATAGGCTTTTTTACAACCATTTGTGATTAATTTCTAAAGCTGCCAGTTTGTTTTCTTTTTACAGTCTTTCAAAATTGATCACAATGTTCAAATTTAGAAAAATACCTTTGTTTTACAGGGTATCGAGCTTGAAACAATTTGGATGTTTTAGTGAAAACATACATGAATTATATGGAAACAATAAACAACTCCTTTAACGGTCTTCAAAGGTCTGGGAAAATGTTAAAGTTTTCAGTGTAGAAATAGTGAAATGGCTTAGTGTATATCAGATGAAAGACATTGCAATGGAGTTTGATAGTTAATGAGTAATATACAGGAATAAATGCATTTCTAAGGTTAAATGGTTATATTGGTTGTGCATTGAGATGCAGTCACATCTAGTGAGGGTGGTTTCAGAGTTCAATGGATCAAAACCATGGAGGTTACTCTGTGACATGAGAGGGTGAGGGTAACATGAGCCTAAACCCACGTGATCCGAGTAACGAAAAGGCCACACGTGAAGAGAGAAATAGTACGAAACCATCCATTTCGTAGAGTTTGGAGCCCTAGTGATCGACATCTTTCTCTGCATGAGTATTCGATATCAACAGCCGCATTTTTGGGGATCGACGTGAAGGGTCCAAATTCATTTTGGGAATTGCATTTAGAATGGGAGCTGTAATTGACGATTGATTGACACATATAAAGTAATGAGTTTTGAGTTTTATAAATAAACATTTATTTAATTCAAAACCTTTGATTATAAGATAAATGCGGAAAAATATAATGTATATTTAAATTAAAACATTTATAAAATGTTTTAATACATATATATATAAAGTGTTATATTATGAGTTTTTCTAAACATTTTTGTTTGTTTGAATACTATAGGGTGGGATTTAGTTTATATATAGGTTTAGACCAGTGGGGTTTTAGGTAAGTTTCATTTTGTACAATAAGGACATGTCAACATTGGTCTAAACTTAAATAATGGGTGGGGTTATTTTAAATATGAGGGAATTAATATATAATGCTAAGTGTAGCTTTTAGGGATTTTAATAAAACAGGTTAGTTGTTAGTGAAAAAAGTAGTAGTAGTGGAAACAAATCATATGTTGCCTCTAAGTAAAGTATAAAAAATAAAGCATTGCTCATCTCTTGTTGTAATATTTCACTTATAACTTAGGATAAATGCTTTTCTTTAGGATTTTTATGAATGATTTTGAAAGAATGAAGTTAATCATTTTTAAGTTTACAATTTTACTAAAGTAAAAAATGTAGTTTTACTTAGGAAAAAAAAGGATTGAGATGTATGAATGAGGGAAATATAATGATGATAAATGTGAGTTTAGGGTGCAAACTCAATATTTTTTAACTAATCAGTCCATCAGACTTTCGGTTAGATCCCAACAGTTAGAGAAATGCTCTGTCTACTGATATTTTAGAATACTGAAATACTTCTAAAGGAGGGGAAATTATGTGATTTTTCCTAATGATGCTTTATTACATGATTTCTCAACTGATTTCTACCTACCCAACTTTATTTGTAACATTTTTTCTTCGTTTTGGGAAGTAATAGCCTTTAGCAACATAAAACATTTTTTTCAAAGCATAAAAACTATCATCTACCTTATTTCTAATACGAGGCTGTAGTTTAGCTATTAGATCTCCTCATTACTTTCTCATCTCTCGATTTGTCAAGTTTAAACTATTTGTACTAAAGTTTTTGTTCTCTATCTAAAACATGAAATTAGAAACATGAAAGTTAAGATTTAAACCGTTGAATGATCATGGATTCTGCGTTTATCGACACTCTGCATAATCATTATTCTTGCAGTAAAAGTAAAAGTGACGGAATTTTGACTTACTCACTTTGGTCTTTTTTTAGTCCTCTTTTCTCAAGTCCTTTGATTTTTCTTACTAAGAATGTATCTCTGTTTTTATTATTTTCATTTGTTTTAAAATATGGAAAACGCACTGAAAGCAAGGTGTGTATATAAGACTATTAAAGTAAATTTAAAATTTGAACCCTATTATTATAGGACCCTACAGTGTCCACTAGGGGATGACATTTCCTAGTGAAATATCAAAAGAACTTTGAGAATAGTGCTTGTAAGTTTGGTATCGATGACATCTATAAATATCTTCTGAATTACTGGTTTATTCTGTCTGAGCACTTCGTTTGCTCTCAAAGCTTAAGGCCTACTGGGGCTGACACAGTGAAACATCCAATCCAACTCTAAACTTGTGACATATAGTGTACAATGATCAAAGTGACCATTTGTTAACTGTGAGAGAGTAGTACGTTGTTAACATTCTGCCAGTAAATCGTTCTTCGTAGATATATGTTCATCAATTTCTTTAAAGGAAAAGAATTGATACCTCTATGTATAGAATCTGTGATGTCCCTTCTATGAGAAAATCGAAATTTTCGATGTTTTCTTTGTCTTTCTCTTGAGATCCTTTGCGCACTTTATCTCATGTATCATCCTCTTTAGTATTGCCTCAAAAATTTCTTGAGTCTTATCCTGAATAGACTCGATATTTGATCTAAATTCTTCCTTGTTTGTTGCAAGTGAATAGTTTGATTGATCCCTTCTTTTGAATGTCATTTGTTTCAACATAACTCTTGGATAATTTTCAATCCTCATGGTTTACAGAGGAGGAGTGGTGACATCATTTCATATGTCATTCAGTAAGAGAAGTACCAATGGATTTTTTAGTAGTAAGTTCTATACGCTTATAAGGCATTGGCTAAATTCTTCATTTAAGATGATTTTGTCTTGATAATGCATTAGCATATTTAAGGTCTGTTTGAGGGATTTAGCTAGCCCATCACATCTGAGGTAATACGATGAATGACCCTAAGGTAATATAGTATTATTAACAAATGATAAATCATTGACTTGAATGCTACACGCATTGTGTTTAATTATATTTTGGCAACATCTCAAATCTGAAAGAATGTTGTTTTCTAGGGAAGGATATAGTGCACTATTTGTAGACCCTTTGCTGAGTGAAAGTAGCTTCAAATCACTTAGGAAAGTAAATCAGTGGAGTCAAAATCCATATGTTGGCCTAAAGAAGGAGGAATTTCACTAGTGAAGTCTCAAACCCCATTGTTGATTAAATATCATTTAGTCAGGAAGAGCGTAATAGTCTACTTGTCTTTAAAAAATTTGCATTTGTGACGTTACATACTTTGTGACATTAAAGCTAGTGGGCTGGTAAAAACCAAACATCTTTAGGATCTTCCTCGTAGTGAGTTTTACTATAAATATCCTCCATAGTCACCCTGCATGAAAATCATTATGTACGACTGCTAATAAAAATTTAATAAATCACTATGATATCTACAAAAAAAGTACATCATCTAAAATACAAAAATCTCATGCATTTTGAGTTTAGAAAATCTAGCTTTGAGTTCTTGACAACCTAGGAGGAGCCTGTAAGTTTAGGGGCTAGATATGATATACGCAGTACCCAAGGTGGTCTAAGAAGGCTATCCCAGTCGTTGAGTCACCATCTCTTCCACGTCATCTATGCAAACATGCAGTTATGTCTGGGGAGTTAGAATTGGATTCAACCATAAGTAAATCCATCCTTTAGACCTTTGATGAGTTTGTGGTTTTATTTCTGTCATTATTCTAAGATAGTGGTAATCCATACCTCTTTCTTCCATCGGACATCATAGAGTAAGAAATGTCTCTTTCTACGAATTTGGGACATAGGCAATAATATGAGAGTAGAAGAATATAAATACTACAAGTCTTTCAATGGCCTTTACCAAAGATAAAGCTTGCTTCTCATGATATTGTATTCTAAAGGGAATCTCTAAAGGTATTATTAGAAAATATATGGGTTTGTTAAAATCCTTTGGTATTTTCTGAGTAATTAGCTGTGGATGGTATGTCTAAGAAGCAAAGTGAAAAAAATTATGAAATCTGCTTAAAGTCGGGGACTTATTAGGATTGGAGTTTAGTTGTAGGCTTGTTTGATGGAGTCAAATGATTATTTAGCTCAATAGTCCATTTATAGAACTTGAATATTGTTTAAGCATGTTATTTTGTTCTCTAATTATCTCAGTGAAATTGATATGAATCTTCTTAAAAAATTAATCTTACCTAAAAGGCATATAATTCTTTGATGTTTCATGTGGTCATGTTAAAAATTTCTTCTGTCTATCAGGATCTATTATGATTCCTCTTGAAAATTATGTGTCTAAGCATCTTTCTTCTAGTCGAAATAAACTTTTCTTGAGGGTTTAGGGATGCCAAATTTCCTGCATTTAATAAAAAAGCCCATCTCGAATGAATCCAAGTGTTGATTGTCGGTTTAGAAAACATGAAATAATTTCATCTAAGTAAATCACTAAGAAATCATTTATTTCTTTTTCAAAAGCTATGTCCACAGATCATTTGAAAGGTTGCCTCGCATTCATTAGTCCAAAGGCATTTTTACATGCTATAAAAAGTGCCCCAAGGAGTAGTAAATGTTGTTTTAGCTTGATCTTCTTTTTGGACTACAAAAATTTGGTTGTATCCCTGAAAAAACCATCTAAAAGTGACATCCTAGAAGAGCCAACTACCCTTTGTTTAGATTCCTAAAGTCAACATATCGATCTCTATCTCTCCTGTTCTTTGTTTGGAACTAGGTTTGAACTCAATCGAATATCTCGATTGGTGCAATTATCTATGCATCATACATTCTTTTCACTTCTTTTCTATCAAAAAACAATAAACAGAGTTGATTCTTCTCAACTTTGTTTTCAAAGGGCTTTTAGGTATACTATTGAAATTTTATGTTGGATTATGCTTTGGTATCCATAAGATTTGAGATCTCATAACTCCAAAGTGAAAAAAATCTTGATATTCCTTTAAAGAGTAATATACTTTTCCTTCTCTTGATTGAGGTAATGTTTGGAAAGTTTGATTATTTTGGGTTTTAACTTTGTACCAATATTGCATTCTTCTATCTCGTATCTCAATGGCTCCATTTTAGGTTTTCTAGCTACATTTTTACAGGTCGAAAAGGATCTTCTAAAGGATTTAAACCTTTAGTAAGAAATTATCCTTAGATTCAATATATCATTCATCATCAATAATTTCTTCAATCTCTACTTTCTCAGCTATCTTATATCTGAGTTGGCTAAATCTAGTTGGTTTATCAAACTTATTCTATTTATATCTAAGTTATTTAAATCTATTTCTACAATCCAAGTCTCGATCTATGGCATAATCTATATCTATCTTATGATTCTAAATTCACTTTTCATTGTTCTGTAAACTTTCTAACTAGCTCATCTGAGAAAAATTTGCCAGTTCTTAAGGTATATGGAATTATTGGCTGTGTTTTACTTCATACAGTATATCCTATGATTCAGGTTGGAATGGTAAATTTCATGTACTATGCAAGGTTTATATGAACAATGAGCATATATATTTTGTTTTCTAGGTATAGCAACAAATTTACATTCTAATAAATCATCGATTCAAATGCTATTCAGTGTTTTGCATCAGATTGCTTAATACTGAGATTGTATAACATAATATTCACCATTTACTTTTTTTATGATCAACTCTAGAATCTCCCATGATTATTATTCTTGCCTCCTGAGTTCCTAATAGTGGAGTCCTAGAATTAAGGCTTCATACTTAAACCATATTATTGGTACATTTGGAAATTGAGCTCTGAAAGCACAGCCTTCTGAGTGATTAGTCTATGTTGTTTATCCAAACTCTACTCCTACTCCTAACTTATTTATGAACCATATAGTCTAAATGCCATAGAATTCATGAAAGATATTATCATTGTTTGGTGCTTTTTCTACTAGTTTTCAGTTTGAATTTCATTAGTTTTCAGTATACGTAAGATAAAAATAATCAAGAGTCGAGTTTGCAGATTGTAAAATAGGCAGTAATTATAGATCTTTTTGAATCATAATTGACTGTATCATGTAATACTTTCATTAACTTCTTAGAGTTGACTAAAAACTAAAATAGTAGCATAAGTCATGTCCAATTGTAGAGATCCACGTAACTTAGCTCCCCATAGGCGAGAAAGTAACATTCCATATTTAGGGGGATATCAGCTACTACAATGTCCATTACTACTCTTACCGAGATATTGAACTAGGTGCATAAAAAATCTTTGATTAAAGCCTAGGCATTTATACTTACTTGAATCAGATGATCTTTGTAGGGTCTTAATTTCTAGATTCAGAAATTTCCATTATGGCTTTGGGCATTAGATTATGGGAAGCTCTTGAATCTAGCATTGAGTATGTAAAATTTGATCATGAATGGACAGATTGATGTAAAATGGTGACATCCCATCTCATGTTTTCTATTCACATCTCAGCCAAAAATCAATTATGCTAATCATCATTCGATTTATGGAATCTTTTCACATTATTTATGTTTAATGTTTCAAATATAGTTGATTTATACAAGTCATGTTTTCAATTCATCAGAGAATTGGTATTTTTAGCTTTGCAATTTTTAGATTGTATGTTGAAAGTAAGTTGTGATTTATTTATTTAAATCAATTCTTCTTTATAATCTGTAGTTTTGTGTTAGTTTGTCTTGTTTTTTGTATATTGTGTTTTTCATTTTCAATTATTTTGACATTCTCTATTTGTGTTTCTTGTAGTTTCAATGTCTAAATTTATTTTCGGGGAGATTGTTTGTAAACAAGTAGATGTTCTTCAGATTTAGGATTATCATGAGGTGTTTTTGAAGCAACTATTTTTGGATCCACTGATTTCAGGATCAGTGAGGTATTTTAGGATCTAAATTTGTTGTTTTAATAGAATTAGAAGATTTTTCAGTAGTAGATTTTTGCAATCTTTAGTAGCTTGAGAAACTTCTTAAGAATATCAACAATCCTGAGGCTCTCGTGCATTTTTAGGACTAGAAATTTTTTGGAAGAACTTGAGTTTTTCTTATTTTCCTCTAGACAATTTAGGGAACTTTTGTTTTGGGAGCTTCTCCTGTTTTCTTATTCTAAGTTTGGGTAGGTTTCTTGGTAGAAGAATCATTCTTTTTCTTATTTCTAAGGTTATATTGATTGTGTATTTCATTTAGTTGCATAATCATAACCTTGTTTATAATCAAAGGATTCACTGAATCTAATTTGAGTTGTTGGAGTTCAAATCATTCATATCTTCCCGAGTGAGAACAATATATTCTTATCATATATTTCATTAGATTTATTGCATCCTCATCATCATCATTATTTTTGAGAACTTCAGTACGTTCTCTGGAATGAGAGCCTTATTTTTTGGTTTAGAGTTGGTTCTTTGCTTTTTCTCTAAATTTGTGTTTTTCTAAAATTAGGGATTTCTAATTTTCTTTTGGTTCTCCCATGAAGGTCTCCTCTCTATGTTATCTAATCTATCCATCTTATTGTCTAAATTTTTAACTAACATGTCTATTTTTTTAGTCTTAATTAGTAGTTTCTTCTTTAATGGTCATCTCTTCTCATTTTCTAGTCTAGCTTTTCCTGTCAAAATATTTACTTCTACACTAACAAGATTTATTTTGTTCTTTTCTAAGGTATCCGCATTTTCTTTCCCTTAATTTATAAGCTCATATCCATGTCAAATCCATTCAGGAAACTTTGAGTAGGACATTATTAGGAGTGGGTTTTTATATTTGCAGGGGATGGAATTGCAGCATCATTGTATCTAGTGAGTGGTCTTGATCGAGCTCATTGGAGCTCTTCTCAGGCATCAAGTTCAAACAATATCCGAGTGGATTATTTTTTCTTTTTCCATTTATTAAAAAACAGGTCTATGAAACGCAACTAAATCAGTTACACTACCGAAACAAGACCTTTAAACCACTTCTTAACTTCTCCTATCAATGTTTGTGCAAATAACCTCATTTGAACATCTCAGATCATCAATCTCATGGAGTTCAAAGAAATATGTCATTTTAATTATGTGTTTCGAGCGTATAATGGGTTGTGGCATCAAACTGTGGTATCTTACTCTCAGTAGTCTTGGAGGCATATCATGAAGTTGTTGTGGTAAGACTAGAGGAGCATATCTATGACCATTGCTTTGAAGGTTTAAGCTTAGGTCGAGGGGTAAAGTAGAAATGCTTAGTCTATGCTGAAATGATAGTTGATGAAACTAAAAGTTGTATTTGAAGAGCTGAGAAATGAAACTAGAATGTATATAGGGAACTACTAGGGAATGGAGGATGATGTGTTTTGGGAAATCAAAAGGGTGAGATAATGGATATAGTGGATGAAGTGAGTGGTGAAATAGTACTCTAGGATGTAAAGGTAATTTAGGGATAAATGGATCTCATAGATGAGTTGGTAGTAGTTATATATGATGTACAACATACAGATGAATCTTAATGTAGTATTATTTGATTGTGTAACTGAGAAACTTGAGGTTTGTTTACGTAGGTAAAAAATTGAGCTAATTCAATAGCTTCATTAATATCTTTCGAGAATAGTAACATTAATTTCTTCAATTTTAGCTTCATATTCAACTTTATTTGATTTAGAATTTACTATAATATTTTTTTGTTTTACGTTCAAGAATGAAATGAAAAACAGGTCTAAACAAAAATTTTCGGATCACTTTGATTTAATTCTAAATCAAGAATGCTCAAATTGATTAAAATCAGTATTCTGTAGACTTACTAACTCTTGTAGTAATGAATTGATTGTTTTTAATGATACTTGACTTCTAAATCTTCTAACTATTTTTATTTTTACTAATTTGGTCTAGGTTGGCTACTATAACGAAAGTTTAGGATCTCGGGATGGACTGGTATAATAAAATTTCTGAAGTCTGAATTATGCTTTTCAATACCCTACAACTTATAAAAGAAATCTTAAAGTAAAAGGGATGTATAAAAATGATTTTCTTACAGATCAGTTTTATGACTGAGGGATTGGTTAGTTCTCAAGTATGGTTGCTAGTAATGTTATCACTCTAGTAATTCTAAAGTTGTGGGATTATGGTTTTTAGTCAAAGAATTCCAGAGGTAACCACAAAACAAACTTCAAACTCTCAGGACCTAGCTCTAGGGTTCAGAAAGAGGGCTCTCTCTTTAAAGTTTAATTTTGTTTTAATTTGTAAATATTAGGCTAGTTGTGAAATTATAGACTGGGTTTTGTTTTGCAGATTTGGTGGGAAAAAATCACTTGAAAGGAACGATAGTTGGAAATCTATTTTTCCATTGGGTTATGGAGTCAAAATTAAACAGACTGGGATCGAGGGAAAACTAGGTCAAATGTTTTCGAGGCAAGATAGATAACCCTTGGATATCTTGGAAAATTGTTTTTATGAGGTGGTATGATTGGGATAAAGAGCACTTAAGAATCCTTTGATCCGAAAAAAGGTAGTAGGAAGAGTTCAAACGAGAGAGGGAGAAATTAAGGGTTCCCTACACTGAAATCGAGGAAAACATATAAATGATAACTAGTTAAAACAAGGTGCATTTTCAACAAATCCCTCGTAGTAATGCTCCTAGTTATACATCTGGGATTTAGCATAAACATAAATGGATGCATGTAACAAAGAAATAAAACAATGACAAGTGAGGAAATACTACACTCCAAATAGCTCATCACAGAATCTCGAAGAATGATGCCAATTTTTTTTGATCCACTTTGCTACTCAATTTTGACAAACAAAAGCTTTGAAGTCCAAGAAGAAATGACTATAACAACTTTAGAAATTTTATTCCACCAAAATGCTTCTAAAGATGAGCATTTATACATAATGTTTTACAAAATATCCTAGAAAAATTCTAGGAATTATCTTAGGAAAATAAAAGTATCTTTACAACAATAATAGGGTCAATCGCAGTAACAAATCGCAAGTTGTCCCCATTTATCAAAACAAATAGAAACAGGTTTTGAGGATAGGATGCAATTGCTGCCTTGGTGTCCTCCTTGTTGGCTCTTAGATGTGAAATCTACTCTACTCTGTATAGTACTCTTTAACCTTTAGTAAAATTGTTTATTCTTTGTAAAATTTGTTTTGATCCGTAAAGTGAAAACAATTTTTTGTCTTCCTTTCATCTACTGCGTTTTTTATCCTTCACAAAGTAAATGTGAGTGCTTGCGTAATCTCTGTTTTGAAATTTTTATATTCTTTAATTTCCTAAAAGCTATCACTTGACTTCAGATATCTAGAAAAGGTTGGCTTGATGACAAACAAGTGTTTGATCTATTGTTGTAAGTAGAATAAGTCTTCAAAACTCTTAAGTAGCACTTTCCCAGCTTGGAATGCCTTGACTTAATGGTTTATTTACTTGTTCTTTGGTAAATTATCTTATCTTCTTATCATAGTCATGCGAGGCATTAACTTATCATTGATTACCATAATTTTAGGTATTCCTTTTTGTCTCAAACTTTTGAACTTAACCATAAATCGTGTTATGCAGCTGTCATATCTTTCACTTTTTTCTTCCAGTAGCCTTATCAATTTTTCTTTCTGTTGTAGCTTTTCCTAATTTATAGGATAGTTGCGATATAGTGTATGTGATTTTGAGTTCTTCTAACTCTTCTTTTTCTTTATGTGAGGAAGGTGATTATCCTTCTGACTTAGTCCCGGTTTTTTCACCCTAACTCATTTCGAGTCTCTTTGAATTTATGCTTGGGATCCTAGTAATAACTTCTTTGCTAGAAAAATTACCTGAATTGAAGGCCATCCATCATGGATGGCTTCAATGAAATTATTTCAATGTAATTTTTTATGCATGATATATGATCCTTCAAATTTAACTCCTTTTGCAACTTCTTTAACTCTTCACTCAGTCGATGGAATTTTTTTCATGTGTCTTTGCATTTCATACGAGCCAACTTATTTGACTTCTCAAGATTTTTCTACCATCTTTGTCAACTTGTTAATCTCATTTATCTTTAAATACATTTCTTCCATTGATTTCACTATCTTGCTAGCCTCATCATCATTAAAGCTGCTATCATTGTTGTAGATGATTCAATGGCGGATGTTGTGGAAGAAGTCGTCAGCTACTATAGCGAGTGGTTCTTTGGGTGCTAAATTTTCCACTAAAGTTGAAAGCTACTGCAGTGATGATAATCTGGAATGAGTGTAAGAATCACTGGTTCTTTCACCGTTTCCTTTTCTTGGACAAGTTTGTCCATATGTATCTCCATCTCCTTAATTTGAGCTATCAACTGTAGAATTAAATTCATCATGTCGTCTTTTTCACTGCTGTTCTGTATGACTTCCTTTTTTTGAGGATGTTCACTTTGAGAAAGTTTGAGTTGTTTCTTCAAGGTTGCTATATCTTCATTTTTCTTCTTCACCAATAATTCTGTCGCTTTGATATTTTTAGGATCCTATCCCACTTGCAAAACTAGTTCTTCTAAGGATTTTATCCTCGGATCCTTGGCATATAATGAGGCTTTTTCCATCTTCATTTGATCTTGCATATTGGAGATGGTGTTTTGTAGCTTTTTGAGCACCCATGGATTTTGTTGTGACTATAGAATAAAGCATATCTTAAAGTCTACCCTATGGAGCTAAAATCTGATCAAGGGCATGAATCTTATATGTCCGGACCTCAAATAATTTTTTTATAATTTGCCATTTGTCTTAGGAGTTTTTGACTGTAATGCTATGACACTGACATGATTAGTTTTTTATTAGAATAATCAAATGTAGAAAGGAGCATGTTTTTGTGCACTAGGAGTCTGTTTGAGATATTGAGAATAAATGTTATTATTTATCTCTTCATTCTTCTGATTTTAGATCTGCTTATATTTCTCTTTGATATCCAAATTCATTTACTCTTTTAGTGGACTTCTTCAGTGATTTGCACTCTCTAAGGTCGCGAGTAGTATTACCTTTGTTCACTTTGCATCTATTAAAGTGTTTTCGAGTCCATTCAATCTGATTTTGCAAACTTTTCTATTTTCGGTTTAGCTTCATGAATAAAGGGATGTTAACTTGCATTT
The DNA here is from genome assembly GCA_034641835.2 of Pinus albicaulis. Taxonomy (NCBI): domain Eukaryota; kingdom Viridiplantae; phylum Streptophyta; class Pinopsida; order Pinales; family Pinaceae; genus Pinus; species Pinus albicaulis. The sequence goes on along the minus strand of CM076570.1, from coordinate 1,041,349,068 downwards.
AACCCTTAGCTTGCTTTCAAGATCCCTTGTGGATCGTAGTTCAAAGAGCTCTCTTTCAAATTTATATTCCAATAAACCGATTAGTCGCCTCTTTTCCCACATCACTGTGATTGCATATGAATGGCCCTATCTGGTTTTAAGTTTGAATTGTGTCTTCTTCCTAGCTACCATGAAGTTTATGGAATCGAGTTTAGGATTTTCTTTCGATATACTCCAAGGCAAAGATCTGCATATGAAGGATGTTTTGGGTAACTTGTAAGGTAACAAGTTTGACCCAAAGACTCGATTTCGATATATTTTTCATACAAATACTGAGTCACCAACCTTAATCTACTACGATATCTTAATATCTTTTTCATTTCTTCATTTATTCTTGGTTGTTCATCTGTCTTGGTCAACATTGTGATCATCTGGATGTAAAACTAACTCTGGAAATTTTGAATAACTAAAATTTGTACATTTTTTTCCGAGAATGGATGTCGAAAAGATGATAGATAGAGGATTTCCCTCTATGTCAATTTTTTTGGAGATTAATTGGAAAAATTATATGATTGGAATTATAGAAACATATGGAAAAAGTAGGAAGTATATCTGAATACTCCCTCAATTTGCAAATTGGTCAATTGATAATGAATACCATCAAAAAATGAAACCAACATAATCAAATATTACTGATGGGGGGTTGACTGAGAGAAAGTGGATAAGAATCCCAAGATGGATTCATCGAGTGTATTTCATCATTAAAATACCCAAGGATGAAGGAAAGCATGAAATCACATGTATTGATCCTTTAGGAATTTAGCAGGTTGAATATGGAGGATTTAGCTTAGGAATTTCTACTTGAAGAGGCATAAATGTCTAAAAATTCATGAACCTTTTGGGAAAATCTAGGCCAACATATAACTTGGTGAGGGCCTCTATGAGACAAAGGAATGCTGGAGGTCGCTGAAGCTCCAACATCTCAGTTAAAACATGATTCTCAGGTGATGGTAAAAATCACATCTTTATTGGCATTTACAATGGCTCTTTTCTTAGGAACATAATCTGTGACATAATCTAATGACCTCTTGACATGGGTGAGTTAATGGGAAAACATATTTGGACAAATGGGATTCCCAAATATGGACTTCTTGTCTGATCATCTAAAGACTTTTCATAGCATCCATTTATGGATATCTAGTAGGTTAAATTCAACAATGGGATCACTGTCTTATAATCGAGTATCAACTAGTGGAATGTGTTCGAAATATCAACAACATGTTGTTTCAAAGGATTGACAAAAATATGGTGTTTGAGGTCACGGTAGGGGTAGGTTTAGGTGCTTTATAAGCTTAAGGCTTGCTTGCACTATGTTTTCTAGGCATTTTGATCTGCTTACTGAGTTTAAGACGATTTTGCGAAGAAATCTACTTTTAACAAAGGCTTAATAAGAACGGAAAAGTATAGTCTCTTCTTTGGGTTTCCCGTCCAAATTAGGCTGTCACAAAAAAAGGTGTAGAGGCTTTAGAACAGTTTAAAACGAGAAAACAGGTTTCTGAGACTTTGGCTGAGAAATAGGGTTGAAAACCTCTTTTGAAAAAGGATCACGAGAGGCTTAGGGTACTGCAGAGGGTTTTTTGTCTTATTTACAGCTTGAAATAGATCATTAAAGCTATGAAAACTCACAAATTTCCTCAAAATATCACATAATAGTAAAAAACAGGGGTTTCTAGGAAAAAATTTGACGAGGTATGGCCTATTTCGGGGTTTTTTGACAACTTCTTTAATTAATTTCTAAATCTACAATTATGTTTTTGTTCTTTATAGGTCTATCAAATTGATTCACGGTTCAAATTCGGGAAAAATACCTTTTTGTTTTGCAGGTATCGAGCTTTTGAATTTTTTTTTATGTTTTGAATGGAAAACGACTTTTGTAGATTGTATGGAGCAATGCACAACTCTTGACGGTCTTCAAAGGTCTTAGGGGAAAATGTTGCGAGTTTTTCGGGAGCACAAAAGTGGCGAGAAAATGGCTTAAAAAAGAGTGTTTTATAGTCGAAGGAAGTGCGAGGGTTTAGGTTAATGCACGAATATAAAGGAATCAATGCATTTGTAAGGTTAAATGGTGATATTGGTTATGCATTGAATGCGAGTCGCATCGATGGGGAGGGTGGTTTTGAAGTTCAATGGATCGAAAACCATAGTGGTTATACGTGCGCATGCGGTGGTAAGTGGTATCGAGCTTAACCGACGCAATCCCAGATGAGGAAAGGCCACAGGAGGAGAGAGATAAATCGAAACCATCCATTTCATGCGGGGTTTGGGAGCCTGGGTGATCGTGCATCTCTTTTCGCGCAATATTAGATGTCAACGTACTGATTTGGGGGATCAATGCGAAGGGTCCGGATTCATTTGGGGGTTGCATTGGAATGGAAGGTGGGGACCGTCTTGATTGCATATGCAGCAATTGGTTTTAAATTTTATAAATAATTTTTTTTAATTCAAAACCTTGGGTTATAAGATGGCGAGGGGGAAATATATGTACATTTAAATTAAAACATTTATAAAATTTTTTCAATAATAGATATACAGCGTAGTTATATTATATAGTTTTTCCCGGATGCAGGGTGTTACAAATGCGAATTAATGGGATAAAGCTGACGGGCTGTCCTCTCCCTCGCCATCGCCTCATGGGTACGACGTGTTAGATGGCATTATGCCCAACGCAAACAACCACTTTATGCTTCCCATTCCAACGCTGCTCGCCCGCAAACTGCGGCTCTCGCTCGTCTCCCAGTGCTGTAGTGAGGCATTCCTCCGCATGCTTGAGAGGGATTCACGTATGATGGCAATCACGTTTGCGGATAGGATTACGCTCAGGGAAGGGACGGCTTGGAGCTGCGGTGATTCGTGTGCTGCGGGTGGCATTCACTCGCATCATGTTTGAAACTCTGCTCTCGCTCCCACCATGTATCATTCTGTTGTCAACAATTACAGCGTCTGTGCGGAGGGAAAGTGTCGACCGATGCTATGCATTTCGATAGAAAGAGAGGTTCGTGGTTTGCTCGGCGCACAGTAGAGTGTTGATCAAGTGCCGCATTTGTTGTGTTTCCAGGACTACCCTCGCGAGGGTTCTCTCGTGGTTTGGAAGGCTCTCGGGGCTTGCTTCCATTCAACATGCCCGGGACTCCGCCATCGAATGAGAAGCGGTCCGGGGTAGCTCGAGGAGCCGCCCTTCTCTGCCGGGTCCCTCTCCCCGACTCTTCTTCCTTTGGGGAAGGCTCAGGTCGTTATTCTCGCACTGGGTGCCGGTAGAGAGCTCTCATGGCCACGCGTCTGCTCGGGGTCCTCACACGCCGACGGGCCTCGCTTCCCTGATGCCCCAACCACGCAGCACGGCCGCCGAGTTCACCTGTCAACGACAATCTCGGCAGCCCTCGCATTACCGCCATCCTTCGGTGGTTTTTCCTCGAAGATATCGTTCACGGGGATGACTCGCTTCCTTCGGCTCTTGCTGCGACTTGTCCGTGCTCCGGACACTCGGTTTTCTCGCCTTTAATCTCGAAGGGCGCAATCCTCGGGCTCGCCTCCGCCTCGCCCTCGCCGATCCCGTCGTTGATGAAGAAATGCTTTCCCGCCGAGCATGTCTCCCAAAGGCTGCTCTGACGAACACCGCCGAGCACGCACGCCTCCGGATGGTGCGAAATCGAAGAGGTGCCCCCGGAAGATTAAATGGGTTTGTTGTCTGGTCATCCCAATGTCTCTGTTTCTCAAACCTACGGGTTTTTTTCTTCTTTGGAAGTTTTGCTATGTTTATGGCCCTTCTTTGTATCTCCGGGGTCAAAGTATACACGAAAAAACCATGGTTATGGTCCCCCTGCGTAGGGCATCGCAGGTCTACATCTGTTTTTTTCTAATTTTACTCACCTCATGAGCAGTGAAGTTTCGACTACGGTCCGGATGTAATTTTACTGACTTTTTTAATAGATAATTTTACTTAGAAAAAAAAATTATTATATAGTTTTTTCAAACGTTTTTGCATTTGTTTGAATACTATAGAGGGATTTAGTTTATAGATAGAGTTGAGACAGATGGGTTTGTAGGGCAAGATTTCATTTTGTGCACATGGGGATATATAACATTGGTTTGAACTTAAAATAATGGGTTTTGGGGAGGGTTATTTTTAAATATAAGGGAATTAATATATACAAGTAGGTGTAGTTTTATGGATTTTAATAAAAATAGGTTAGTTTTTGATATGAAAAAAAGGTAGTAGAAATGAAACAAAGCATATGTTACCTCTAAGTAAAGTATAAAAATAAAGCATTGCTCATCTTTGTTGTATTATTTCACTTATACTTAGGATAAATGCCTTTTTAGGGTTTTATGAATGATTTTGAAGGGAATGAATTAATTATTTTTTAGGTTTACAATTTTACTAAGTAAAAAATGTGTTTTACTTAGGAAAAAAAAGGATTATGATGTATGAATAAAGGGGTAAATGTCAGATAAATGTGGGTTTAAGGTGCAAACTCATTATTTTTTTAACTAATCGATCATCGAGCCTTGGATCCCGGTTCCGACAAAAGTTAGAGAAATGCTACGAGCCCTTTTTGATTTGATAGTTTAGAATACTGAATACTTGTAGGGGAGGGGAAATTAGCGTATTTTTCACGATGATTCTTTATTACATGATTGCTCAACCGCTTCTACCTACCCAACATTATTTCTAAAAAATTTCTTCATTTTGTAGGTACATTTAGGCTTGCAACCTTAAAAAAAAATTCTTTCAACGCATAAAACTATCTAGATCTACCTTATTTCATTCGAGGGCTCATATTAAAATATTGAACTCCTCATTATTCTCTACCTATCTACTAATTTTTCAAGTTTAAAACTGGCTGGAAAATTTTTATTCTCTATCTAAAACATGAAATTGAAAGAATGTAAAGTTAAGATTTAATTGTTTAGCTGATCTATGGATTATGGCATTTATTGACACCTATACGAAATCATTATTCTTGCGATAAAAAGTAAAAGTAGTGGCATTTGGACTTGCTCACTTGCGAGCTTATTTCTTTTTTCTTTTGGGGTATATTTTTTTTCTAAGTCCTTTGATTTTTCTTTTAGGACTTTTTACCCTCTTTTTGGCTTTTTTATTATTTTTCATTTTTTCAAAATATGGGAAAAAAACTTGGGTAAAAGCAAGGTATGTACATATTTACAATACTATCAAAGTAAATTCAAAAATTTATGAACCCTATTATTATAGGACCCTAACATATTGATCACCGAGAAGCTCAAGACTCACCACCCTCGTGGGATGAAGTTAACCGTGGTGCCCAATCGTAGGATTACACCCTATGGGACTTTGCTATGGGTAGCAATTGGTTCTCCACCCCACCTTTCTCTCAGAAAACTATGCTTGCGTGGATCACATTCAGTCAAGTAAGAAGTATTTTGGAAGGCCATTTGAAACGATAGATTTAGGGCTTGTTTGGGGATTTAGATCACAGATAGGGTAGAAGTCATTTTCTTTGATAGGACTTGTTTTCTTGAATTAGAGTAGCATCTTAATATAGTTCTTTTAGACTTGGAACCACTTTACTAGATGTTTGCTTTCTATATTTTCTCTTCTTATCCGATAATCCTTTGGACATTTGTGTCATCATTGTATTGATATCATTGCACCCCCTAGGCATTTTTGTGGATTATTTAGTTGCCTTTCCTCCCATTTTCCATTAGGACATATTACTCCTCCCCTTCAAATTAGAGTTCAACCTCCTAGTCCTCCATCTAGTCTTCATTCGACTACGGTTCTCTTGATTCTTCTAGTTATTCCTTTGATTCCACATATTCCCAACCACTGTACCACCACCATGTTAGGAACCAAGGTGGGTGAAGTAAAATAAGGTGGTAACCAACGTAACCCCACAAGTAGAACTCTCTCTGATATGGTCACTTCTCCTCCTTTGTTACCCTTTATGGCTTGCTTGAGTCTCCCTAATTTTAGTCGGATTATCAATGACCCTCTTCTCCATGACTCCAATTGGCTTGCTATGCCTACCAAGCTTCCTTCCAATATACCCAAGTTTGAAGGAAATCCTAGAGAAGATCCAACAAATCATGTTCACTAATTTGATATGTGGTGTTCATCCAATTCTATCACTAAAGACTCCATTCATCTTCGCCTCTTCTAGCATACCCTAACTAGAGGCTACAAAGTGGTATTTAGATCAACCCAAGGCCTCTCATTACACTTTCACAACTCTTTACAAATCCTTTCTATCCTACTTTCAGTTACCCCTTCGTTATGACACTGATTTCAAACCCTTGACTTCTTTCAATCAAACTTACGTGACACGACTATACGACCATGTTCAAGAATGGCGTAGAAGGAGGAGCATGTGTAGGGCCCCTAAATTTGAATATCTGTGTTTACATGGATTGGTTCCTTAGATCGCTTTTGGCCCCCTAGAAAGATATGTCACCTCACACACTTCCCTCAGTCGAGGAATATGCACTCCAAGTAGCTTTGAAATATGACCCGATCTATGCATAGTCGGGATAAATTTATATTTTTCTTTCCGATCCACCTCGACCCCTGGTGCTAATAATACACTAGGAGAATCTCATGCCGAAGATGGTATTGTTGGAACCATTTTACACCCTTAACCTCCACCATATGCTTCGCCTCCCGATGATTTATGGTCAACTGCTGGGGGACCAGTTCCTCTTACATCTATCCCCTCCCAATCCTTCTCATGGTAACACTTATCCAGGGTCCCATCACGTCATATTCATATCCCTAGTTGCATTAGCAGATACCGGGAGCCAAGCTGTTTCTCCACTTATTTATCCTAATTTTTTCCCCTTATCCTTAATATGCATATGCATCGCCTAGTGCTCAAGCCCCTTTAATGGAAACAATGCCCCAGTCCCCCATGCCTTCTCCACCTCTTCCACAACTAAAAAAACTCCTCCTCAAGTGATGCAAGAGCATCTCATGTTTAATTTTTATGTAATTATTTAATTAAAGAACCTAGGAGTTTTTAGAATTAGTGAGTCATTCCCAGAATTAATTAGGAGATAGGGAAGTTAGGATAGAATCCTAAAAGTTGAGAGGATGTCTCTCAACTTCTCCAAATATCTAGGAGGAAGTTTCTCTTGAGGAGGTTTGATAGAATTCTCTCCTCTTAATAAATAGTCATGTAATATTTTATAAAAATCAATGTTATGGAGTGTGATTTTAACTTATTAAATTTATGTGTGTTTTAGTAATTAATCCTCTGCACCATTTTTGGTATCAAAGTTGAGGATGACTCCATGAAGAAGTGAGCGAATGGTGAAGAGTGTGAAGTGATTTTCGAGAGTCCACAATAAAGCTGGAAAGAGGAAGGAGCATTACTTTAGATAGGATTCAAATTTATTGCAAAGGAGAAGGCGACATGGAGCTTTGTGTGTGAGAAGGATCCAATGTAAATTTGATGTGGAACATTGGAGCATCAATTGGTGAAGTTTTCTGCGTGAGCCATCGAGGGAGATATTCTACGTGTGAGAAAAAAAATGTGAGGGAGGTTTTCTGCCTATGAGAGAAGCAGGTCGAAAGGGCAAGAAATAAGATAATGAGTAGAGCCTGGAACATTCATTGAAGCTCCAATGACATTATTTTGAACAACGTGATCGATTACCTTGTTGTTTGCGTAATCGTAGACATACAAGTTTGGAAGGTTCGAGCATTGTATGCAGCAAAAAAACCCATGTTGGGCATGAAACAAATATATGGATGCGATCGGTTGAAATTTCCTTAAGTATGAATTAAATTGAGATAAAGTTTTAATTTATTTCATTGTGGAGATATGCTTTGAACTTGTTTGCATTGAATTTGCATTGAAGTCCAAGTTTAAACAATATTCAAGTGGCTTGTACAACACTACGAGAACTTTGTTGTGTGGATATATTGTGGAGGCAGAGTTGAGCCCATCTTGTGTGATTTGCACATTTTTTCTGCTTTGAAGAGGTGTTGCCCTGAAAAATAAACCAAAATACCAATGGTGAGAAATATTTAAAAGTTGAGTGATATTCTATTGGTTAATATTCAACCTTCATATCTATAGCTGGTGTGTTGTGAATTTTTCATATTAATTAGGAATGATCATGTGTATTTTGTGAAAAGGTGGTTTTTAATGATTAGGTGGATTGTGTGAAAAAGGTAAATTTTAATGATCACGTGAATTGTGTGAAAAGGTGAATTTTTGAAGTGGATAAAACTTTTACTTTCTCATACATGGATTGGATAGTTTTAAGAAAGTAAAGAATAATAATAACTTTCATGTTGATGGTTCTTTTTAAATAAGTGGAGAAATATATGAATGGATATTATTGGATGTGAGTGGAGATAGTAAGTGAGAAATTTTATATAATTGAATATTTGGATAATTGTTGGTGCTCTAAACGGGCACTTTATAATACTTTATTTTAAAAACTCATAAATTATTTATTTTAAGATAAATTATTTACATCAAAATGTGTTTGGTCACTTATTAAAGGGGAGAATTTAAGTGAAAAAAATTGTAAAGTTTTGAAAGATAAGAATGACCCATAGAGTAAGAGGAGTTATAGGACTCGGATTTGGTCAAGGAAGATCGATTTGCAAATCAAGTCTTGCTTGATGAAGTAAGACATATTAGAACCATATTGGATGCATTTGAGACAACATTTCAAAGAGATGTAGACATAGATGATGTCGGGTGAAGCAAAGAAAGCTCGGAAGAAGAAGCTCAAGAAGAAACTCCATAAGAGAGGATGGTCAAATCTGGTCATGGGAATTGGTACCAAGCCATGATTGGACATGCCTATGTATGAAGGTAATTTAAATCCTAATTAATTGATTGATTGGATTAATACCATGGATAAATATTTCAACTATGAGAATGTAGCCAATGAGAAGAAGGTCAAGTTCGCGATGATCGGATTAAAGGGACATGCTGCACTTTGGTGGGATATCGTGCAAGCTGAAAGGAGAAATAGAAACAAAGGGAAGGTCACTAGTTCGGATCGAATGGTGGCCAAGTTCAAATATAAATTTATTCCTAGAGATTATCAATTGAATATTTTTCGCCAAATTCACAATCTCAAGTAGACATTTATGTCCGTAAAAAGAATATACATAGGAGCTTTATAGATTGAGTATAAGATCTAGTCATATGGAATCGAGATGAAGAAAATTTAGCAATGTATATTAATAGTACTGATATTTGAAATAAAATATGAATTAAATGTTTTGTATCTAAAAACTGTCGAAGAAGCTTACCGAGATAGCCCTTAATATTGAAGAAAAATTGGCATGGAAGCGAGTGAAAAGAGGAAGAGGACAATTCAATAGAGGATCATCAAGCAAAGGAAAATCAAGTAGAGGAAGTTTTAGTGGAAGGTTTCAAAGAGAAGAAGGCAACGAATCACAGCATGGAAATCATCAAGAGAGATTTTAGAGGATGAAGACCATATCAAAGAGGTAGAAGTCAATCGTTTATGGTAAGATCTTATATATGTAACAAAGTTTTTCATAAGGCTAATTAGTGTCTAGAAATATTTTCCAATCAAGGAAGCACTCTGATACAATGAGTGCTAAGTGGAATATTCAAAAATCATGAGAAATTAGTCGATTTACAACTACATCTCATGAAATGGTCATAGATGAATGACTTAATTAATGCAGGTTGAATCCCAAAAAAATGATATCTAATATAATGCACTTTGGAAACTCCCTCATACTTTAAAAAAAGTGTAAAATTCTCTACACATGAAAATGTACCTAAAACTGGTGAATATTTAATGATGAAAATAACTCTATTAAAGGATGTTGAAGAAATAAAGGAAACCACAGAAATAAAAAAAATTGTTCAAAACTATTTGTAAATCGGGAAGAAAATTTTGTAAAGTTATCATTGAAAGTGGGAGTAACGATAATTTAGTGTCCATAGAAATGGTAGAAAAGTTGAATTTAAATAAAACTAAACATCCCACTCCTTACAAAGTTTCATGGTTGCAAAAAAGGAAATCAAATATTAGCTAATGAACAATGTGAAGTGGAGTTTCAAATAGGATGTTATAAGGATAATGTTCTTTGTGATGTTATGCTTATGGATGTGTGCCATATCTTGCTTGGAATAACATGGCAATATGACATGAGAGAAATGGATGATGGAAGAACAATACTTACACTTTTGAGAAGGATGGGGGAAAAAGCGAGCACTTTTTCCTTTGAAGAATGAAAAAGAATGCGAAGAAGACGAATCAAAAGTAATGTTACTTAGTGGGAAATAATTTCTTCAAGAAATCAAGCATGAGGAAACAAATTTTTTCTTGATTGGTAAGACAAAGGTAGTTATCATAGGTACAAATTTGAATGATCTTCCCGGAAGAAATTAAAAACATGTTGAATGAATTTATTGATATTGTAGTGGATGACTTACCCAGATGAATTTCCTCCCATTATAAGTATTAACCATCATATTGATGTCATTTCAGGTGCTAGAATTCCTAACAAAGAAAATTAAAGAATGACTCCAAAGGAGAATGAAGAAATTAAAAATCAAGTACAAGAATTGTTGGATAAAGGTCTCATTCAATAAAGTTTAATTCCGTGTGTTGTTCCAAAAAGTATTAACTCCAAAGAAGGACGACAAATGGAGAATGTGCAAAAATTCTCAAGAAATCGAAAAAAATATTGTACTTGGGTTTTATAATTTCAAGATAATGCTTAAAGGTGAATTAGGAAAAAGTGAAGGCCATAATAAATTGGCCAATTTCCAAAAAGCATTCGGAGGAGCTATCTTGAGTCAAGAAGGAAAACCAGGTTGCATACTTCGGTGAAAAACTTAATAAGATCAAGAAAAAAATACTCTTCTTATGATAAAAAATTTTATGTCATCATACAAAATCTAAAAAAATGGAGACATTATCTAATGCCAAAAAAGTACAAATCCATGCGCCGGTTCAATGGGAGAAACAATGATCGTTATCATGAAAAAAAATAAGATTGAATCCATCATCGATAAAAGAGTGGCTAAAAGGACTAGAAAGAAACAATATCTTCAATACTTGGTCAAATGGATGAATCAACCGATCGAAGATGCTACTTGGACGAAAAACAACATAGATTTCAAAATATGGTAACATCATTGAAGAACTTTAGGAACAAAACATGTGATTGCATTTTTTTTCTTCCATGATAGTATGATGCATGAGCATCTCATGTTTAATTTTATGTAATTATTTAATTAAAGAACTCTGGGAGTTTCTAGAATTAGTGAGTCATTATAGAATTAATTAGGAGATAGGGAAGTTAGGATAGAATCCTAAAGTTGAGAGATATCTCTCAAATTCGCCAAATATCTAGGAGGAAGTTTCTCTTGAGGAGATTCGAGAGACTTATCTCCTCTAAATAAATATTCATTTAATCTTTTAGGAAAATCAATGTTTTGGAGTGTGATTTTAATTAATTAATTTTATGTGTGTTTTCATAATTAATCCTCTCGCACCATCAAGTAACATGTATTCTCATCGGAGCACAACCAATCCTCCCAAACCTAAGAGATGGAACAAGGGGGAAAGGTAACGAAACTATTCATCTTAAGGTAATCGGGGGTAACCAAGGTCCACCACCTAATGCACCTCAAGGAGGTGAGCCTAATCCTCGCAACCCAAAAAATAGAGCGGACAACCCGAAGAAAAAGAAGGCTTTTCATACGAACAAACCTTGTTCATGTAGTGATTTATTTTTCCATTATACTCACGAGTGTCCCCTTTCTACCTCAGATTCACCAAGTATGGGAAGCTAAAGTAGTTGCTTCTAGAGGACCTCAACCCATTGCTCCACCTCCTCCTCCTCCTCGCTTCATCATAGCCGGTTGTGCTTACAATCCTTTTTTCTCATAAAGGATATATCATCGCCCAACTGCATAAGGTCATTTAGCTCCCTAGCCTTCATAATTTGGTCACAATGATTATTAGATCCCTATGATGAATTCCGAGGAAGTAAATATTGAACAAGTCAAACTTGGACTTGGTCACACCAATATGACAAGCCACACGCTAAGTCAATGATCGATTCCCAACCTCAAGTTTCCACCGAGCCTTTTTTCGTCATCCAATCGTACTCTACAAATCCCCCCCTAAGGTAGAGGTTATCCCTAATATCCCCAAAGGTCCATTACATCAAAATTTTTCTCTGCTAAATTTTTTCCATACCTATAGCATAATATATGACTTAACAATCTCATGTTTCCATGTCAACACTAAAAGTCCTCCGGACTTGCCCATCCCAATGGAAATCTCTACTCTCTCGCATCAGGGTGCTATGGATCCGTCTTAACCATCGCATGATTTCCTTTGACATTGAAAAATCTGAACATCCCCCCCTTTCTTCATATATTTCCTTTCAAATACAGTCTCCATAAGAAATGATACTTTCGATCAACGGTGTATCATAGATGAAGGCACCTCCACCTTTGTGATGGACACTAGTATTTGGAAGAAAATTGGTTCATTTGACTTGTCTCATCCACCATCACTCTTCGTGCTTGGGACGACCATCCATCACAACCCCTTGGCTTATATCACAACTATCCAATCATTGTTTCCGATAACAAAATATTAATTGAAATCGAGGCCATTGATGCCCCATTAGATTATAACATCCTCTTGGGTCATAGTTACACCTATGCCATATTTTTCATCACATTTGTCGTAGTTCAAAAGATATGATTTCCTCATAATGGAAAGATCGTCACAATCAATTAGTTGAATTACTATGATCCTAAGTCTGAGACTTAACCTTAGTCCACTATCTCATCAATGATCTGAAATAATACTATCTCATCCCTCACCAATGTTTTACTCCGGAGTCTACAAAGATTCCATGCTTCTTGGTGCTTATTATGGTCCATCGCCTACCCCTCCGGAGCCTAGCTCTTCTAGTGTTTGCATGCTTCAAGCGTCACAGAGCTTCCAACAAGCGGTCTCATACAAATTCACGAGTTTGCCGACCCCCTCCACAACCCTGCTTGCTCCTAATTCAACCCAACCTTCGGGTACAATTCCTCCACGCTCATTTCCTTATCGTCGGTATCTCTCTTAGTCATTTCCTTCCTAGAACTGTTCCCCAGTTCTTAACCATCCAAGAGAAGTTCCTTCGAGTCATTACCCCTCGAGTCAAATACCTCTCTTATTCCATCCACCTATAATATTTTCTACACACTGTTATGGATACATTGAGTCTACCAAATATTACCTTGGGGATCCTAGTCTAGTACATCGATCCTCCCACAAACACTCATCGTAAGAAACTCAAACCTTACCCTGCTATGAACCCGAGTCAAACCTATTGTTCTTACCCGTTCCTTTTCTTTAGTTCCACAACAACCTCAACATGAAGCCATTCCTATTACAAAATCATCCGGTGAGGGGGAAAGCCTAGAAAAAAGGGAACCAAAGAAAAGGAACCCCAAACAACTCTAGTTCCTCTTAAGCCCGGACATGCCACCAATAGTTTTCCTAAGCTCCCTCATATCAAAAATGTGGTCTCTAATACCTTTCTCGACTCCAATATTCTTGAGGTCCATGTCACCCTTACCCGAGTCATCTAAGAAGAACAGATCCTTACACACGAATCATGCTTGTGCTTTGTCTTATAAGTATAGAAATTGTTCCTATAATTGTCCCCATCTCAAATACTTTAGTGATACACTTCAAGTACTTCATGAGTTGCATTTTTCTCACGGTGATTCCACCTCCCCTCTACTCGTGGGTTCTCGGTCCCAATGTTATGCTAGAACATGAGGTCTCTCGACTACACGTCGTGATCCCTCCTCCCGATGCCGAGATGATGGATAATGCTTCCCTTATTCTCTACTTGTCATCACCCATGGGATTGATGTATTGGGAATCTCATGGAATTTCATATTGTGATTTTTTTTAAACCTTATTTGACTGAACACTTTGATCTCAACATCGGTAGATGTCTCATCTACTAGTCATCTGTCTCCCCTTTTTTCAAGATGCACATGTGAACCTCGTATCTCATGAATATGCCTCGAGTAGTTCTTCCTCATGTTGTCCTTATTACTCTAATCCACCCATCTTTCATTTTGATGAATACATCACGAAGCTATGACCATCCCCGACTATCCTTGGGACGATGTGTACCATTGTGTACTTCCTTCCACAACAAACCCATAATCAATATGTTGTGGAGTCCAAAGACTTCATCCATGGTGAGTTCGATTGGTTCAATAACCCCTTACTTCAAACCCATGAATTCGAACCGCATCCACCTTATGGAAATTACATTTCCCTCCAATGTTAGAGGTCATCTAATTTTTAGAGCCGAGGAGAAGAAAAATCTCCCCAACCCTCCTAGTGCATTTGGTAGTGTCGAATCTAGTATCATTATTCATCCCCATTTCAAAGAACCTCTTGAATCTCATATATTTAAGATGGTCGGTTTATCCAATAGTATATCGTCAATTTTTAGGTCCTTCTCCTCCTCTCCAAATTCTCCGACAACTCACTATGAAAAATGAATTGGATTTGGGGGGCAAGATACCCTTTTATAAGAAAAACCCCTGATTTTTTTTGTCGACCATTGCAACTAAACCATAGCTCCATTTGATGAAACATCTCCATCATTGGAAAGCTCTCACCAAGTTCTATAATGGGTTTCCATTTGTTTTTGGTAATTTGACACTTCACTAGGAAGCCATTTTTTTTCATGAAGTTTCACTTTGTCGCCACTTAAAATCGAATTTCTCCATATGAGCCACTTCTACTCCGGTACCACTTTACCTTTTCACTTGTTGAATCATGTATCAATTTTTTGTCATGAGTGGCCTTATTTACTTTTTTTTTGGTCCCCTTTTGGGCCTCTCCCATGTGGCATCATCATCAAGTCACCCTTATTCGGAGCATCCAAGATGAGTCACCCTTTAATTCATGGAGTCTATTTTGAGTCCCATTGAGTCTAGCTACAAAGTTCCATCCATATTTGAGCGGCATTCGTCGAATTTTTTCCCATATTTTTTCCGAAACTATATCGCTTTGTCTTTGAAAAGCCTTTGTCTAAGTAATTTGTAATCCCCTCTAGAATAGATTCAGATCACTTCCAAATCAACCATGCATATCATGCTCTGTCAAGATAAGTCATAATTTTCCTCTCATCTTGTATCCTTCCATCATCATTCCTCATGTCATTCCACCGACCACTTTACTATGATCCTTCGTGCCTTTGTTGAGGATTCCTCACTTGCCTCCACTCTGAGTCCCTCTTCTGTCGAGTTCAACACATTTATTCCGAGTGTGGTATAGTGAGAAGTGTACCTTGGTTCCAACTTTCATCATTTTTTCGGTGCCTCGGATCAAGAAAAGGGTATCATTATTTCCCTTTGACTTGGTTTTTTATCTCTTGTTTGACTCCAACTCATTATCAAACGATCGAGAATCATACACTTTATGGTACATTGATCCATCTAATTTTCCCAACATTTCCTAGGTGTGTTTGAGATGTTCCGGGACTTCATAAGGGGGTGGCCCTTTAGGTAACACCTCACATGCCCAAATGATAGAAAATTATGATCCAACCTCGGATGCGATTTCGTAGATTTGATTAGTTCAATTCCATCCACTTACTGTGCCCATAACATGCATTTATACTTCAAATGATCCATTCATATCTTTAGAGCTTTTTTCCTTTTAAACAAGGATTCTTTGGTTGTGATTCCCCCTCACCATGTCATCTTGAGGGACATTATGTCTCATGTACTCGGATCAAATGATGTTATTGTATTCATCCTTGGCCTATATTATTACGGGAACATTATTTATATGGAACTCATTGTATTATTGTATCACTTTATGACTCATTTATTCCAGCATATCATGTATTATGTATTATGTACTTTATTTCTCGTACCCACATTGTTGGGCGCACAATTATTGTTTGTACTCAATTATCTCAATGGTCAGTGGGTATGCCTCCCCCGCCTAAATTGAGATCATGTATTCAAAAATAAAAGGAGAGTTATATTAGTTTAGTAGGTCTCACCCCATCCATTCCTTCTTCCTTCCTTGCAATTATTTAGTTCTCTCTCTCTCTCTCCCCTTTGGTGTCTCGTGGAAGTGTAACCTACAACTTATTTCGGTCATACGATTTTCTCCCGAAACTACGTACGTTGGAGGGAAATCTATTATCGCCTAAAAAAATTATCACCAAGCCATTTCTAACTAGGTGGATCGAAAGACACCACGTAGGATTAATTTTACCATAGTAAAATCACTTTCACTATAGGAAATAATTTAGTAAACCGTTTTTTTTTAATTATTTCGATTGAAATTAAAAAACCCCATGAGAATAATTGAATAAATCTCCAAGTCCCACTAGCACAACCGGTTAAGGATGGGCCTTGTCATCAAGGCGACCCGGGATCAAAACTCACCGGGGGGATGGTTGTGCCCTATGCTAGAGGAGGAGACATGCTATAAACTCCGACGATAAAAGGGTTGGTGTGGCCTAGGTTGGGTGCGATCCCCAAGTGACTTTGATGGATTAGATGCTCCTAGGTCGCGGCTACTCAAGCCACAAGTCAAGCCCACTGGAGGATCACATAGAACTTGACAGAAAAAAATAAAATAAAATAAAAATAAAAAAAAATAAATAAAAAAATAAAAAAAATTGAATAAATAATTATTTATGTTAATTTTTCTTTGCTTTGATAATTGCATTTCTTCATTAACTCATAACATTCACCCCATAACATTATAGAATCATTTATATTTACATCATTATTCAGTAGTATATGCAATTATATAGAAATAACAACATCATCATCATCAATGCAACGAAACATAAAGGAATAATAGAAGAAAAGCATTCACACATAGATATACCGAGATTGGTCGGAGACCAGGGAAAAACCCAATATGGGGAAAACCCTCTCAAATTATTCTTCTTATTAGATAGTCATAAAATGATTAAAAAAAAAGAGTACAATGATCCATATCTTCATCTATGAAAAAAATCCAACAAAAAAACCTACAACATCCATGAAATGAAACCAACAATGCTTATACTCAAAACCCTAATTCGAAGACGATAATGAACTTTCATTATCTACGGTGAACTTCCGAACTGCAGTAGTGAACGAGCGAAAACTATGGAATGTTGATATTTCATATTTTATGTCCCGATTGCATGGAGGAGGAGTCATCCGAGCGAATATAGCTACCCAACCCCTCCCTTAAGAATGTCATTAGAGCGACCAGGGGTCTACAAGTGAAAAGCGAAACCCTAACTCTCGCTTTCATGGATGGAGATTATACGTGCAACTAGAAGGCTCCAATCGCACGGATGAGATTTTGTACGATCGGTTGCGATCGGATCCATCTTGTGGTGTGCCTATGACTCTAGACCAAAATCCTAGATCTAAAATGCAAGCTTTAGATCGTGAAATTTCTCCTCGGAGCGAACCTATTCCTCCCCCAGTATGAGCCTCGGACCCTTGTGATCCAAAAACCAGGGATAGAAGAGTGTCTCATGATGATGTACAAATGAGGTAGATGACACTTGTATTTATAGCCTTCCAATAGGGTCCACTTTGCTTTATGGCCAACCTTGTCAAATATGCACGTGGTATTTAAATGCACTTTCCCTTATCCAATTTGAGAAATCACTAGGTCGATTTTGGTCCTCTAGAAAAGAGGAATTCAATGCAATCCTTATATACATAAAGTGAGATCTCCAAAGTGGAATTTGAAAATAGTTACATATTTTTAACAATTTATTTATTTTTTCTTTAGGAACAATTATTAGATCATTATTGGATAATTATTCCTTATCACATTTCACTAAATTGCCTATGAATAATTAAATAAATCACTATTTATTTATTATTCCTTAATTATATTTTTTCGAATAATTGTTAAACCATTATTTAATAATTATTTCAATTTCACACCTTTTTTTAATCCTTGCGAAGTAATTAATAAACCATTTTATTTGTTAATTACCTCTAAATAAAGATATTTGACCATTTTGAATATTGTTTCTCTCTCCAAAAAAATATAATTATGTATTCCTAATGGTTATATTTTGATTTGATCAATAATATTCTATTATTTTTCCAATTACTAATTGAGCCCAATACTTTGTTATAAATAAGAGGCTTTTTTCGTTCATTCTTCACCATGATCACTATCATCATCACCACTATCGTCTTTTTCACATTATAGCTCCCACTTGAGTTCCATTCATTTTTTTTGTTTCTTTTTTCATATTGAGAGAGATAGAAATTGTTGAAGCACAAGGACATCAAAGGACCCATGCCATGGAGGGGGATTTGCGAGACCCTTGTTGTATATATTCTTCACCAAGTATTTTTTATTAAAATCTTATTCATTTAAAATGTCTTCTTCTATTGGGTTATTGCATAAGATATTTTTTTGTTATTTCATATTTTGGATCACATACACTATTTTTTTCTTTAGGGATTTATTATTTTATTATTGTTGATATGAAGTGAAAATAAACATATATTGTTGTTAGGGTCACTTGTCATCTCGTGACTTAACTGAATTATTTTTGGTACATCTTCCTAAAATATTTACACTAACAACAACCATCCCATTGACCAGTTCTATTTGTTCCTCTATTTGGGGATGAAAGGAAATTGATTTGTTCAACTCGGTATCCATTGGAGGCTAAGCTAGATCAAAAGGTATAGAGGAACATATTATCCATGTCTAAAATAATGGTTCGAGGTAGCTAAAAAATGAATCCAAACATGCTCAAAGAAGTGTTTAGTAGTCGATTTGGCTATGATACTCTTCTTGCATGGTGTTAGGATTGTCATCTTATAGAATCAATTGAAAAAAAAACACACATTATTGCCATTCATAATGGAGGGTAAACCTTACATGTAATCCATGGATACCGACTCCCAAGGATTTTCAAGGGTGGGTAGACGATTGTACAACCCATGTTTCTTGATAGATGGTTTAGCAATGGAATGAGAAGTGTGTGATATAATATATTAATGGACATATTATAAAAAGCTTTAGCCACTAATTCTCCACATCAAAGTTACTAGCCACCCAATTATAATGTTACTTCCAAATTAGCTTGGCACACTCACTTGAAGCAAAAACAAAGGTGACCTAGGTATTATAAAAGCACATCCTTGAGGTGGAAATATGGAACTTTTTTTTACCTACAATTAGTGTTTGGTGTGTAGTAGCAAAGTTAGAGTCGAGTATTGTATAGTTATGGCTCCCTAGAGATCTAATGACCACAAGAGTTAAGAAATGTGGTTAACACCACAACCAGGGGGCTATCTAAGGTAGTTTAAAACATGGTTGGTGATGTAGTTCTTGTACTTGATGTTCAAGTGGAATTGTTGTAAGTATATGGACTATTTATAAGGGTAATAATTTTGTAACATTATTTACATCCGCATGAAATACAAATTCTTGTTATTAGTATGGATGATCATCTCCTTCCCAAAAATTCAATTATGACACTTTGTTATCATACCTACATAATGGATTACAATGTCTTATCATAAATGGGGTATATACATAAAATATCATATAATGTTTCACCGTGATTGACCATCAAATGTCCTTGTTGAGTGAGGATTGCACCAATAGCATAGGGTGGGCATGAAAATATTATGGCTTCAAATATTGCAATGGGGCCATTAGGAATGCATGCCCACATGAATGCATACACATTCCCAAGAAAAAATCACATGTTCCTTGGCATGTAAACTCAATAAGTACTCGAGGTGACAACCAGGATGACATGTAGGTTTCTAACTCTCAATGGCTCAGGGAATACACACATTTTCTTAGGGATGTGAATGTGTTCCTAATCATATTTTTAATTATGCACTTGGGACCCCATTTTTTACCATATTGGGATGACGTGACATGTTTATGGGAGTTATTGAGCAAAGTGTTTCCTTCCAAAACAAACTTGTGTGCCAAATCAACATATACTTTTTTCCTTGTAGTGAAAGAAGGCATTCTAATGCTTATTATTATTATTATTTGGTTTAAAATTAGAAAAAAATAACAAAAATAATACTTCAAACACTATCATTATATTTAAATACATGGAAATTGATTAATATGGAACCTAATCAAAACCCAAAGCCACCATCGGCAAACCAAAATTTAGAACCAAACCCAAACTAAAAGCTAATAAATCTAAATGATGAAATTGATGTGTCCTTAGCTACATTGAGTTCATTGATACAATATATCTAAAACTCCGGAGGGCCATAATTATTGTCTCTTGCAAGGTCATTAAACTCAATTGTATCATCCATCTCCAATTCCCAAAGCCAATATTTATGATTACAATTCTAGAACATATGAACACTATTAAAGCTGGGTTTAGATGAAGACCAATTAAAATACCTCAAAATTAATAGATTACATATGTTTTCCTTGTCTCTGTGATACCTATGACCAATGGGATACTACGAGAGAACCTCTTTATTTTTCCTCTCTCTATACACTCTCAAATACTCTTCTCTATATGGAACAAAATGCACTAGAATAGAATTGAACCCATTTTACTCCTAATGGCCCAGTTCTAACATGCCCCTGATAGATAAATATGATTTAAATATGACTCATCAACTCTTAACTATAGTTACAATATTGATCCTATGAGATTCTTATTTATCATTGTCACATGGTTATCCCTTTTGCCAATAGTAAACGGGGTCGACACAACATCCTATGAAATTGAAATTGATGACAAGCCTTTTAAT
Source organism: Pinus albicaulis (assembly GCA_034641835.2). Taxonomy (NCBI): domain Eukaryota; kingdom Viridiplantae; phylum Streptophyta; class Pinopsida; order Pinales; family Pinaceae; genus Pinus; species Pinus albicaulis. The sequence goes on along the minus strand of CM076570.1, from coordinate 1,041,328,255 downwards.
CACCTTTTAATTACTATATATGTAGCATACACTCTCCACTTCCATCAATTTATTTTATGGTTGCAATTGCTGGGAACCTTTTTTTGAAATTATTTTGAAGGTAATATTACCTAATATCTTAAAAAATTTCCCTTTATTCCTCATTCATTATTAACTTCATAAACATATATTTACCCATTCTCATCTCATACACACTTCATAATAAATACGAGCATTAACGTGCTCAATTTCAATAATTTTATAGTTACTTAGAATGGTTTTTGTATTTTCCTAACTCGCTTCTAAAAAGTTTAGTGTAGCTAGAAATAGTTCACTACTACATACTGAGCCATTTATTTATGGCTCTATGTCATTCTTGCAATGACCATTCATAGCTATAACCACCAAAAGGAGATTCTACAAAACGTCAAAAATTTTAGAGTCGTATTTTCAACGTCTCTTTGATCATCACAAGTTTGACGGAAAATGTCATCACAATTCGTGGGGTCGGAATTTCGACAGAAATAGTCGTCACATCTCATTTGAAGATGATCTATGTGTGTCGTCAAAACTTGCATCTAAATACCAGCATAAATTTGGCATAGTTGCGATGTTTAGACGTGGGAATAATGATGTTTCATGAGTAGGAATTGTGACGATATGCATGGGAATTGCGATGTTTTTTTCTGTATGAATTGAAATTTCATGCATGGGAATTGTGATGTTTGTGGCATAGGTTTTGCTATGTTTAGGCGTGTGAAAGCCGGTCGCAAGGTGTGTCTCAATTTTGACGTCCAATCATGTGGATTTTAGGAAAGTCAATTGCAACATTTAGGTGTGGGTATTGCGACATTTAGGTGTAGGAATTGCGGTTTTTACGTGTGGGAATTGTGACATTCATTCATAGGAAGAATGACGACCCCAGGTACTATGAGAGTTATGCAGTTCTCAGAATACTAATAGAGTTCAATTTAAAATAAAAAAATAACCTTCAATATTAAGACACTTCTTAGAATAAATCATGGATTCAAATAATAAATACTATCGTAAGAAAAAAACTGATTACCTCTTAAGTAAATAAAGATAATATGATGACCCTAATTTAACAAACACCACATAATATTTATTTTGCAAAGTATAATAGAAAAAAAATTATGGTCATGTGAGTTAAAATGGATTAAGATGTAAGCACCATAGTTTAGAAATTAAAAAACCATAAAAAAAATAAAACTTCAAAAAATGATTTAACAACCAAAACCATAAACCGGAGAAAGACCATAATGAATATATTAAATTCAATGCATGTCCATGAAAATAAACAAAAAAGAAAAGAAACAATCGATGCTGACCTCACACATATTACAAAATATTAAATGAAGCTATTACTTGGTGTACACAAGATTAAATAAAGTAATTACTTGGCTTTCTATTGATTATATGCTTACTAATTTATTAATTACTAACTCATATTGTACAAAAGCTTTGTAAAGTGGTTTTTTTCCCTTCATCAAGGTTTTAGGTGTAGGTCGAATCAAGGTTATGGTACACTAATTTCTTAATTTGGCTCAAATCAGTAGCAAAGGCACAAATAAACTAATTGAGTTTTTGAATTGAAATATCATCAATAGTTAGACGGATTGAAGGAAGAAGGTTGTTTACCCAAAAATGATTCTCATCCGACTTATCACATTTGTAATTAGTTCCTATTCATGATATGTTTGCAATTAGATCCAAGAGAGATGTTTTTTATATAGAAAAAATTAATTGTTGGCAATTATGATGGATCTCGCGATTTGTAAGTACTTGATAGTTAGATGCTTGACATGGACCTTTGTTTGATTCTATTATGATCCTAAAAGAGAAGAAGGTTTCCTCAAGGAGTCATGAGAGCTTTGATACATTTTCATCCCCACTATTATGGTGTGGAATGTTTAGTATGGATACCCTTACACTCGAATTATCTTTGGAATTTATTTACCATCAATCCATTTTTTTATGATTTTGTGATGTCTCTTACCCAATCATTACTTGGGTTGCCTCCTTTTCCCTTTACTTTTCCAACACATTAGTTCCTATAAAAAAAATGTCTTAAATTCATATATGGCTAGGTGATAATATATACCAATGTTTACAATTACAATAATATCACGAGTATATGGTTGAGATGCTCATTTTTTTAAACTTATGTTCATTATATGGTCAAAAAAATTCACATTTAAGAAATTGATGATAATAAAATTCTCTTGATACAAGTTGCATTTTCATTCTTATTAATCTATTGGAGTATATCCTTCTAGGTATTGCATATGCCATCTAGCTCAACATTATGTTTGTTTTGTTAATGAAATAATTAGTGGAAAGACAATTGAAATAGTTGAGTCTTGTCAATCCTTTTATCTCTCAATAATTATTTCTTATGAAGGAAAATAATTCCCAAGAAAGATAACCACTCATTGTTACCTTGAGGAAGAATTTTAATAAAATATTCGATTTCAACCTTTTTAGTATTGACATCTTCTATACTCCAGAAACATGAGTTGAAAATCCCATTTCTTGGCTTCTTGCAAACTTTTTGCACTACAAACAAATTATTGAATGGTCAATTTCATTGTCATTAATGAGTATTGGAAATTATTAAAATACATGAAGTCCATAGAAAAGTTAAGAATGCATGAAAAATAAATTGTTTGTTTCCCATGTTTTAAGATGATAGTTACGAGTGCATGAAAGTATAGATATAAAAATACTTGAAATAAGGGAAACCATATAAAGGGCTATTGATCAATAATACCAGCTATTGATGGAAAACCAATCCTTGAGAATAGAAATATTCCAGTAATTTACATTCAATGTCTATTTGGGTGTCCATGAAGAAGAATATTTTACTTGATATGGTCATAGTGCATTAACAAAAAAATGTATTTCAATAATTCAAATTATCCAAAAAATTACCATGTGAGGCCCAAGGTGTCTATTCTAGCTTATTGCTAATTTATTTCTAATTTCAATAGCATTGATTGATCTAATAGGAAACAATACTAACATATTATTGCTGAAATTGACCATAACATAAAGTATTAAAGGAATGGGCACTATGGATTTTGTTGAAACTATATACCTTCATTTTTGGGGTGAAATCCATTTTATTTTTCTTTTCTAAACCATAAAAAAATGTACATGAAGAATAGTAAAACATAGATCCAAAGTTTTCTCACTACGGTTTACTTCTCCTTACATAAGCATAAGAAAGGAGAGATAACGTGCCCACTATAGCTCTAATTTCAAGAACGTCTAAAGATTTCACGAAAATGGTGGCCAATAAATATGCACATATTTCTATTTAGGATTTATTATTAACATGTTTGCATATTTGAAAATTTTCTCTTTAAATTCCTTACGATAGTTAAACATCATTAGCTCTCCGATCAATTAGGGTTGACAATAACTTTTCACTTAGTGTGTGTTGTTGCATACCCCACAATAACGAGATGATCAACCCAATTTTTCCCACTTTATAGGGCACGTTTCCATCTTGCATTCAACAATGTCTGCACTATAGTCAACTTCTTAGAATGTGGGAGGGAGTTTCGGGTCCTTGTTGCATTTGTTGGCACATAGCCAAATTTGAAAAAATGCACCAATGTGAAAAGAGGATCAATCCTTGGAATGGATGATTAATTGCCTCATTTTTCACATGTGACGATTTAAAAAAGGCTATAAGTAATCATTTACCTCCCTCTTTTGACTCATTCTTCATGCCATCCTAGCTATTAATGTGCCACCGAGTGAGCATATAGTAAATTTATCCTGATATTTAAACACAAGTTGTATGGTCTTTCCACATCATCCATTGTTCACCATGTCACGATAATTATTACTCCTCCACTCCATTTTTTTTTATTTTTTTTATTTTTTTTAATCTTTAAATTCTTCTTTAAAATCAATCTACCCAATATAGTGGGGATGGGGATCAATTCCCCATCCCTGATAACCCTCTCAATTAGAGCCACCCTCCTCCCTCTTTATGCCAATACGTAGGCCATGGCATTGAGAGAGGGATTTATGTCCCTCATTGTCATAATTTCATAGTACTATGCAATGTATACCGCGAGAGATCGAGCCCAAAATCGGGTCATGCCTACAAAGTCCTTACCTCTCCCCTTCCCATTCCCTTTTATGCACATACATAACATTGGTTATTCATTTGTCCCCACCTACTACTTGAGTGGCCATGGAACTCCCCAAGCATGCACCCTAGTGAGGGCACCATTCTCAATTACATAACTCACCTCATTACCGGTAGGGGATTAGTCACGAAAGCCAAAAAATGAACTGATAATAAGCTCAAATTTGAAATATCTTTAGAAAGATGCCCTAATTTTATTTTTCTAGTGAATTGATGATTATTATTGTTATTATGGATATTATATAAATAAAATCATGTTCTATTAGAGAAAAAAATAGTAGGTAAATCCCCTATGATTGAATTTTCTAAATAATATGATATTTCTCCAAGCACTCCAATACCCATGCTCATGGATACATTCTACTTTATAAGTATAAATATAGCATACTCTTGGAGCGAGGTGTATAAATAATTCCAGAGAGATAATTTTCCTAAGAGTTACTCAAATGTTGAGTTCTACGAGTGCGTGAATTAGCTCTAAGGGATGACCCTCTCCCTCATCCTTAAGAATTTGGATGGAGGGATGATGATTCATTTTCCTAGATCACTCATACATGCAATATCCTTTTTTTATTTTGGTCCTTAATTTGTGTACAAAGTCACTTGTGATGTGACCAATATGGATTGTTCTAGTTTGTTAAGAATCTCAAGATGAATTCAAATTTAATAATGTATTTTTTTGTAATGGAGTGGTAATAATTCCTTCATGCTATATCCAACACCATACTTATGAATTGATTCAAAATTTGGTATGAATTAACTCATGTTGTATAAGCCATCGATGTTCGACAAAGAAGAATTGGATTAACTACGTATTTCGAGACTTGATTTCAAAGAACAAGGAACTATTATAGAAGGTTGTTTGGGATTGATTTTCTTCTTAGTTCGATGAAGGTGGAATAAAGGGGTGTTGTCTAAAGACTTTTTTTAAAAATTTGAAATATGAAAATTCTCATTTGTGGAGAAAAAAAACCAACTTAAAGTTAAGCATGACACTCGAAAACCATTTTAAAAGTTCATATATAAACAACACACATTATTGTTTAGAAACAAATTACCATGGGTAGTTCCCTTGAGTAGGGCCACTAAATAGCTAGTAAGGTTTGGATTCTAAGGTTGATATATTATATTAGAAGGATAGAAAAAATATGCAATTTATCAAGTAGAGCCGCAATATATTATATAAGCTAACATATACCTAAATTAGGGTTCCAATGAGACACCAATGACAATTAATATTGACATATGTAGTGTAATCTCCCACCTTACCAATCATCATTATTATAGGGAAATATTGAACACTAAGACTCAAAATGCGATTTTATTTTTGCAAGACATAAAATTTAATGCGAGGGCTATCTTTCCTCATTGGTATAATTTACACTACCCACTAAATTTTACTAACTAGCGCATGGTAATTTTAATATTCTCATCAAAGCTAAAAGGACAATGGTTTCATTAATATCAAAAACTTACAACCATAATACTTGCCTCTCAAGCTCAAAAATAAAATTTCAAAGAAAGTGTCTTTAGTGGGATGAATAAATATCAAACTTTACAAACCAAAATCTCCAACAAGCTAATTGTTGATTTTGTTGCAATTAAATGTGTTCAAGAGTGACTAATTTTATTTTTATTATAAATCATGTCTATGAATTCTTTGCTTAAAATGAGAATTCAACCTCTATAGGAGTGGTATCCAATATTTATGAATTCATGTGTAAGCTAGTATTACAACGATTGACTTTTTAGGTGAAAATGTGAAGTTGGGTTACACTTTTTGCCATTTTTTGAGAAAAAAATATCATTTTTAGAAGTTATTCAACTTTCTACAAGCCAAAAGAATGTTTCTATTTAGAATTCCATTTTACGATAAAAATAAAACACTGTCAAAAAAATTTATTAGCTTTTTTATTACTTTTTTTTTGGGAATTTTTTTTATTCGCATTTGATATGTCAACTTAACAATTCTTTGAGTGTGTGTTATTTAACAATGAAGGGATTCATAAAAAGTCATGTTGTGTAGTACTGGTGTATTCTTTGTTAACTTGGTGTTTTTGAGAAAAAAAAATGTGTTGCAACAATCTAGACAAACTCTACTTCGGTATCGTTATATTTACGAAGCCAACTGATCCACATCAAAATTACTAGAAGTTTTTGAACTGAACCAATATGAAAAAAAATGCAGATTTTGAATATGTTTCGTTTGGCGTCAAGTTTCTCAACATATTAGTGATAAACTAAAAAATCTAAAAAACTACCCATTACAAACGACGGACCAATGTAATGCACCATAAATTTTTCAAATTTTTTTACGGTATATTTTTGGAGATACATAATTTTGATTTCATCTGAATCATAATGACCTTCAAAATTTTTTTTCACACATTTTATTAGAAAATTAATTAAAATTAGTAAATATCTATGGCATTCCATAAAAGTTATATCTGCTTTGAAAGTATATTGAATTACGAAAATGCTAGTCTTGGTTCCGAAAGTTAGTTCATAAAAAAATCATGGAGTTTAACCATTCCAAAGTTGAAGAAATGTGTTCAAAGACAAGCCACAACATAGTTACAAATGCTTTAGTTCAGCCAAACTTTTATTGGCGCCCCAGTCCCATTAATTTTAATAACAAAAAAATGTTCGACGAACTTTTGATTGCACATTCCATCGACAAGAAAAAAAATCTATAAAGCCCTTCCAAAAAAAAATTTATGTAACTCTATAAATAGAAGAAAACATAAACACTATTTTTCGCACATTTCTTCATTTGGACTAAATTTTCAAAAGAATCTTTTTGGGTTTTAAAAGGAAATTTTATGGGCTGAATTTTCAAAGGAATTTTTTTGGGTTGAATTTTCAAAGGAAAATGTTTGGGTTGAATTTTCATAGGAAATCTTTTGGGCTGAATTTTCAAAGGATATTTTTTTTGGTGTACTTTTTTAAAGTGATCATTTTTTTTAGAGTAAGTGTTTTGGGCTGAAGTAAATCTTTTATGATGATATTTTTAAAGTGAGCTTTTGTCTAAATTTTTTAAAGTGAGTTTTTTTTTAGGACTTTGAAGGAAATATTTTTTAGCTTCATTTTTTAAAAGACATTTTTTTTGTTGGAATTTTTAAAGTGATTTTTTTTAAAAAGTAAGTGTTTTGGGTTGAAATAAGTCTTTTGTGTAAAATTTGTGAGCTGAGTTTTTTTTAAATTAAATCTTTTGTGATGATTTTTTGAAGTGAGTTTTTTGTATAAATTTTGATAGTGAGTTTCTTTTGTAGGATTTTGAAGGAATTTTTTTTGAGCTTCATACTAAATTATCATGGGAAATCAAAGAAATTTCAAGATAAAATATGATCGAACAAGAAGACTTGAGGCTCGTAGAGAATACATGAGAGAATATCGAGAGGAGAGAAGAATGCACAAATATTGAAAGGGAAAATCAACCTCAAATAGAAGTTGAAGCAAGTATGTAAATTTAAATATCATAAATGATATCTAAAATTTAACTAGTGTATTATGAAACTTAATTTTTTATTTGATGAACTAATTTGAAAAATATTTTGCAATGTAAACGGAGAGAGATATTCCTCGTAACATTCATGATGAGATAGAAAATGTAGAAAGAGAAAGTGAAAAAAGATAATGAATCAATGAATGAAGATGTTTAAAATGTTCAAAGAATTTCAAGTGAAGAAACTAAATCGAGCAGGGTATGTATATATATAACATGTGTACTATTGAAATTATACATATTTATTAATTTTTTCAATTTCATTCAAACTCTATTTTTTTAATTTAATTATTTATAAACTCATTTTGTACATTTAATTCTCATATGTATAGATGAAATCAATAGCGATGATGAGATGTTAGAAAATGTTGACACTCACACATATGGAGATAAAAAATTTGACCATGTTATATGATATCATGTTAAGCGCATTATTGATATTTTCTTCAAAGATGAAAATGTGGCAGTTCAAGCCCAAATTTTGAGAAGTCTCTTAACATCAAAGAAATTAAAATAAGCTACAACTCTATTGGGTATTTGAAAATCAACGAAAGATAAAAAAATGAAGGAAAAATGTGATATAAAATATAAATATTGCTCTAAAGTCAATTGGAAGATATACAAAGAAAAGTGATTTTGATGCACGTAGAGCAATACAAATGGAAGTGGTTTCATCAAGTACTAAGTAAAATTGTTTGGTAACATCTATGGCACAAGCATTAGGGATCTCACGAAAAAAACATTGCACAAGCATCGAAATTTCGATTGCAAATAGATATAAATGATGAGCTCACTTGTTGGACAATTATTTGTAGTAAACAATACAAAGATAGACTTGGAAAATATGTTAAGAAAACAATATATGAATATTGGATAAAAAAATTATGTGTTTCACCATAAGTAAGGTATGTGATGCGGCGAATAATAACACGAAATAAGTACAAAGAACATGCAAAACATATCTTGGACACCACTCGGATAGAGTTGTTCAATAAGTCAATAGAAGATAATTGTAGAGTTAATGTCTCAATCGGTGCTTTTGTGTAACAAAAACCATGGTATGTTAAACCTATCATTGTACACAACACTTGTTTTTGTCATTATCATGTGGAATTTTAGTTATATTATGACACAATCTTAATTTTGGTAAAAAAAATTTGGAAAAAATTCACCTAGTCCTTCCACTATCCATGATTTCATATCCCAAATTCTATGTGAAAGAGAAATTCATGAATTATTTTATCAAAAGAAATGCGTTGGTGGTAAACAATGTGATCATTCTATAAATTTGACTTTATTTCACAAAAAAATATCCTATTGATATAAATGATCAATCATTATCCAACATAAAAGTGAAATGGAAGAGATATGAATATATTCATACATCGATTGGTTCAAGTAGTACTACAAGTAATAAAGGATTGATTTACAAGAAGAAGAAATTTTTGTGATAGAGTTTTTCAAAACCTTTGAGGTGGAAATTTATAAATACACCAAACATTCCCATAGAGCTCGATTACAGGGACTTGCAATTCAAAAAATCCCGTGAAAATTTTCCACCAAGGACCATTTTGTTAATAGTTGATTTTGCGAGAGAATTACACATTTGTTGTAAAAAATGAAATACGAGTGAATACTATCATTACGACTAAGCTTCTATCTTTGTCCATATTCTATATAGACACACCTGAACAAAATGTTGATCATATAGAAAGCACCCAAAGTGAAAATCGACATGTTATTAAACAATATCACTTTTATATCAATGATGATCGTACACATGATACACATTTTCAATAACATTTTTTTCATAAGATTTATGGCTCATTAAAAGGTTGTGGAATAAAATTCAATGACATTGGATATGGTCGAGATGGATACGCGAGGTCAATTCAAATCTTCATGGTCATTCTTTTGGTTGTGTCATCTTCATATGAAAAACCCACATTAAACAACTGTTGGAATTTCTTTGAGGCTCGGTCATGGAAAAGGAGAACATGATGGTGCACGGGTATGTATAAAATAAGCACTTCGAAGATATCAAATGGACCACTATGTAGGCCGACTTGTTTCAACTGAACAATTTGTTTAATGGTGCATCGTTGAGGTAATCCTTGATCCTAACCTATCGAGGGAAGTAAGAAAGTACATGTACGTATATACAAATTAACTTGCATATATATATATATATATATAGAGAGAGAGAGAAAGAGAGAATGTTAATATATGATCTAATTTCTATTAATTTTTGTTAATTTTAAACATTAATTATCGCAATGATTATATTTGATCATATATAATGGTAATATTTTATATTAGTTCTTAGATATGGCGTAGTCTAAAAAATATATAAATTAGTTTGGAAAATAATGGAATTTTGGAAAGATTATAATAAAGTTTAGTAGAATTTTTGAAAATTTGGATTATAGTTGTTAAACTTCAGGATTTTGGGTGCCAAAGGGATTTTTTTTATGGTGCTAAATCTATTTCCACCATCAAAGAAAAGATTCAAAGAGTCGATTTTTTGAATTATTTTTTTAACTGATTACGAAAAAAAATTGTTGTTCTAGAAAAAATTTTTGGCGTTCATAAACAATGTTGTTGGTGCTTCTTTAAAGTTGAGTATGGAATTCACAACGTTGTTAGCGCTTCTTGACGAGTTGAGTACGAAATTAAAAAACTCGATGAATATTATCACTTCATTTTTTTCCTTGGACATCACACTTCCTATTTAGGGTTTACCTTTGTGAAAATTTGTAGTTGACCTTGGGCTCAATTACTTTGTATTGAGAACTAGAGATGCCACAAGATTCACCACTATAAGTGGAAGGTGAATATGCCAATAGTTTTTTTCATATGAATTTGTGGTTGTCATGCAATGACCATAATATTTCATCCTTGGTACGGGTATTTTTATGGAATCCAAGGGGAATCTCGTTTCCTTGGTATAGATGTTTTACGAGCATCCAAGGGGAATCTAGTTGATAAGAATGTTTTTTATGGCACCCAAGGGGAATCCTTGTTGTGTTTTGTCTTTTTATTTCACACTATGGATCCACATTGCTTTATATGCTAATTAAAACAAGAATTTGGGTAACTTCAAAGGGCCACTTGATATGATGAAAGAAAAGCAAAGATGAAATTTGTAGTGGCATCCTAAGCATTGTTAATCATATTACGAGGACAAATCCTTAACTTGAAAAAATATATTCAATAAGATAGATAATCATTTAACATGAATATTCTTGATTATGTCACGCTCGAAAAAGTTACATAGCTGTGTAATGGGAGTAGTCTAATCATTCGACCTTTTTCTCTTGGTTTTTGTGCCCTTCTCTAGCTTTAGCGACCGTCCTCCGGAAATCTCAAATTTCTTCGTGATGTTGACGTTCTATTCTCGTTATGCCTTTGCTCCCCGGTTTCCATTATGGCCTCAACTCCCCCGGATCTGTTTTTTGTCCCACCCAAAGTCTTGACACCCACCCGCATCCATGTATCTGCAATGCCATGATCCAATTTGAATTTGAAATTTGAAATTTTGGCGGGCTTGAAAGTTTTGAAATTTGGATGTCCTCATTGTTTATTGTTTACCCTGTATTTAGTTGAATGGAAGTTGTAGGAGAGAATTTTGTAGAGATCCAAGGAAGAAAATAGAGATAAGTATCGTTTTTTTCAAGAGCGTGAAGGAGGCATGCGATGGTGGAAGGGAGTTGAGCCCTTGCCTGCATTGCTACATGCGGTGGTGGAAGCGAATTGATCCCTTGCTACATTTTTTGGCCACACAGTTTGTATGCTTCCCATGCCCGGACTACTCTCCAAAAAGGTGCCTCCATGCCAACTTGCAACCTCTCCTTCCCCACTATCTGTAGATGTGAGTGGAAAACATGCGAGCTCCTCCGAAAAAATCGGGGCATCAACATCCTTAGCCCCAATGTTTCTAGTAATTTGATTCTTTGCCTTTGTAAGGTTACGATTCTTTGCTTTTGTTAGATGAAGTTGTTAGTTGCGGCAACATTCTTCTTTGTTGAATCTATGTTGCAGAAAATATTTATGGTGGAAACTCCATTTACTTTGTGGAAACTCTTTGTAGCTTGTTGTAATTTTATATTTAATCATCGCTAGAAACCGAATCCATATCCGAAGTTTGCTCTCGAAATGGGTATTTTGTGGGTCATGGTTGAAATGTGTATTACTGTAGGGTCATGGTTCACAGGGGTTGAATGTGCAGAATTTAGCAATATGGTGTCTCGAAGGGACCAAATATTACCCTAAATGGTTGTTTTAGTGATTATGCTATAGGTTCAGGTTTGCAACATAGTTACCAAGTATGCCTGAATCAAAGAAAAAAAGTATGGAAAATCGAGAATTTGGTTCGCATGTCCAATAATTTGATAAAAATTCATCCGGTTCATAGTAACGTAGGTGGATAAATGAAAATTCATAGTTTATAGTTTATGACATGGATTTGTTAATTTGCAGGGTATATAATGATAAATACGGTAACTTTTAAACAAAAAATGTGCACATGGTAATAGGGATAACATGCAAAATGGAAACTAATGATGAAAGAATAAATTCTCCTAATTTTCAATTTCGGTGTATTTCGCGAGATATAGAATGGTAAATGAAGTGAATTCTAAATAAAAATATGCCGATGGAAACATGAAAAATGGAAACTAATTGTGAAGGAGAAAATTTTCTTAATTTTCAATTTTAGTGTACAAACAAAAATAACAAGAAACAAAAAAAAATGTTTAAGAGAATTTTATAAAAATAATTAATTTTTTTATATATAATTGATTTTTTTATATATTTATGACTAGACAGAGATACCACATAAAATAAGGGCACGGTTTTTTAAAATATTTTTGGTTTTTTCAGAGTTTTTTGGTACTTTGTCTCAAATTAAAATATAGTTTGTTGCAATATTAACACTAGAAAATACAAATTTATTAAGTTTGTAATGACACGTAAATATAAATGTCTGATGAAGATGCAAGGGAATAAACGAGCATGTCAAAAATCACAAATTTACCTGGAAATAAACGTTTCACTCTCAAATAAGTCTTTTAAAATTAACAAAATTAATACAAGTAACCCAAAATCTTATGTAACATTTTTTTCCAAGACTAAAATGATATGGAGCTTCGCTACATAATTTTTTTTAAATTAAAAAATGATTATTTTTGGTTAGAGTTAAAAATACCATACTTTTAAGATTTAATGATCTCTAACTTCACCAAAATATAACTTACAAGTAACAAAATTTAATAAATTATGTAAGTTAACCCAATTTAATATAAGATAACAATTATTTTTTCCAAACAAAAAATTATTTTTTTAGATGAAGTTAAACGTGTTAGATATTTTTATATTTTTTTTCAAGCAAAAATTATCTGAAATTTTCTCAAAATATAAGTGATCCAATATTAATATAAATAATTAAATTTTTTCTTTCCTTATTTTTTAAAAAACAATTAAGAGTTATTATTACACCATATACAATTATTTCATAAATATTATTAATAAGAGACTTTTCACAAAGGAAAAATTACGTAATCTTTCATTAGATACGAAAAATTACATATTACATTTCTATCGAGTATCTTGTCTTGTGTGTTCAAAGTATTTCGATGACTTTATACACTAGTCGAGTTACATTATAATGCTTGTAGTCCATGTGTATCGGGTGTGCATATAGATAGAATAAGCTCGGTGCATAGCTTATTGATCCATATCAGCGGCAAAAAAAGCAAAAATAAAGTGTATATACATATAATAAATAATATTCGGTTGTGAATAATTACAAATGACATGAGATAATATGTATAATTCCCAAAAAAACCATATCCAAAAAATCGCATCAAAAATCGGCGACTGTTCAGCATGATAGTCCTCGATGAAAGGCTGTGGAAAAAATTTGTGCACCCGTGAGCCGATTTGTTCGAGTTATATGCCAAGTGCCCCAAGTCAATCTAAGTGGCCTCTTTGGAAAGCAAGTCTGCCATTTTGTTCTAATGCACCGTAAATGTGAGAGAGCAGAGATGGATTCAAATTGTGATTTGAGCGAGATGTACTTCTCGGAGCAATGCGAGTGAGTGTGTGAGTGTGACAGCATGCATGAGAGTTGAACCAGTTAATCACAATAAGTGAGTCACCAAAAATATGTAGGTGGTTGAAATTTTGTTCATGAGCAAAAGATCGGGAAGGAGTCTTAAGCATTGCGGTTAGCAAAATTATTGGTGCTAGGTCCCAGTCCCATTCTAAGTTGATAGTGATGCATTGCATTGATGTCTAGAGTACACCACAACCATTTTCTATAGCACGCCATCAAAAATAGGCCCACGGCCGTTTGATCAATAATTTCGGGGTTGTCGGGGTTTCAACGTATTATGCTTTTTACGTCTTCGGGGAATAAGAGAGTATGAGACCAATATTGCTCAGACGGATGTGATCCTCAATTACGATTTGGTTATTGAAGGTGAACTTGTTCCGATTTATCTAGATCTCCCGGGTGAAAAATAAAAGGTAGGTTACGCGACTTTGTAGCGTTGTCATTGTCTGCCACCAATGAGGTCTAAGCGTGGATAATAGAATTACACCGCCAGCGTAGAAACAGAGCATATTCTATGTGGCCCTGTAACCAAATGCGTTGAATACGGGTCGGTCCGAGAAATAAATGAGAGGTAGCTCACGCATGGTTATGATAGTAAGCGACATCTAGAAGGTGATTAAACCCCACCGGGTGAAGATAATCCATAATGGGAATACATTTCTGTAGGATGCACCAGAAAAGTAGTCTGAATTTATGAGGAGCCTTGAGTTTCCAAATATTTTTTCACCACTCAAGCTTTTCTTGTGGTTCTTTGTGAAGAAAAAGGGTTAAATATCCAAGTTTGGGAGTGTAAAAACCTCGTGAGGAGATGGCCCAAATCAATTGGTCCTCCTATTGATTCAACCGAATATGCGATGCCTGTAATGCTCTGATGAAATTTGCCCAGCTTTGTGTGCCATCCCGAGGGATGTGTAGATTATCAGCAGATAACCAATATTGAGTGTGCCAATTTGTACGATTCAGGTCCTGAATTTGAGATAGGTATCGAATACCTCTGTTGGACAGATGTGTAATGATCCAATCTAGAAGTTTAAATTATATCCCACTCCCCGACCAAGAGTCCGTGCCCACCTGGACCGATTCCCTAGAGCCAATTTTCCAGGCAAGTCCTTGTTGAATGAGTGGAGCAGCCTTGGTGATAGCCTTCCATATGATGGATGCCCCAGGAGTGGCCTGAATGTTTCCCCTCACCCAATCAAGTGTGCATCTGGGGGAAATATACTTAGCAATAATGACATCCTTCCAGAGACTTTGGCCAGTGATCAGGTGCTAGCACATTTTAGCAGCAAGAGCGGTTGAAAATATAAAAAGATCTTTTAGACCCCATCCACCCCATTGTTTGGGTCTGCTAATACGGTCCCTTGCAATCCATGCAAAGGTGTTGTCTTTTTCCTGATTTCTCCATAAAAAATTTCTGCAGATTTGAGTAATACGCTTTGTGACACCAGTAGGTATCCAGGCCAACGACATCCAATATACAGGTATAGCTTCAAGGACAGATTTTACCAGTACCAAACGACCCGCTTGGGATAGCCATCTATGGTACCAAATATTGATCCTTCGTTCCACTTTAGCAATAAGCCAATTCCAGTCTTTGATTTGATAGTCATTTGGCTTGATGTGGAAGCCCAAATACTTTAATCCATCCCCAATATTGTTATGAGAAAAGGAATATGTGGCCAGAGAAATTTCTTGTTCATGTGCCGAGCATCGAGTCATAATGATGATGGATTTAGAATTGTTTGGTTGCATACCCGTCGCCCTGCAGAAACATTTAAGAATTTTGCTAAATTGAAGGGAGTCCTAAACAGAGCTGTCCAGGAAAATGAGTACATAATCAACAAATAATAAATGTGAAAGTTGAATGATCTCATTTATGCGAATACCATGCAGCAAACCGTCCAACCAGGCTTTTTTAATGAGGAAAGATATACCTTTCATAACTAATATGAAGAGGAGTGGTGATAGGGGGCATCTTTGTCTCAGAACCCTACCAGCATGAAAAAATTCCGATGCAGTGCCATTTAGGAGGATGCTGAATGAGGCATGAAAAATACATCCCATAATCCAATTAATGAACATGGGGGGAAATCCAGTTTGTATAAGAATGAGATGGAGGTAGCTCCAATTGACTTGGTCAAATGCCTTCGCCAGGTCTATTTTGAGAATGGTGGATTTGAGGTTCTTGGATTTAATGGAATGCAGGGCTTCCTGTGCAGTGCCAATGGCTTCGTGGATCTATCGGTGGTGAAGAAAAGAAAATTTTTCCTTGGCAACCTGAGAGGAAAGGATAGGTTTGATCCTATTGGCAATGATTTTGGATATGATTTTGTATAAGCAGTTACAGAGGGATATGGGTCTATAGTCCTGAAATGAAGAGGGATGGTCAGTCTTGGGAATAAGAGCAATAAAGGTAGAGTTAAAACCATCATATATTTTACCCTTGACATGGATATCTTCCATTGTAGTAAGGAGATCATTGCCAATCAGCTCAAAAAAATGAATGAAAAATTCAATGGGCCAGCCGTCCGGTCCGGGGATTTTGTCCTTTTGGAACCATTTTAGAACTCCTTCAAGCTCTTTCATCGTGACCGGGGCATCAAGTTCCACCTCCTGATCATGGTCCACAAATCTATGAAATAAACTGGCGATGTGCATGATCTCCGGTAGGTCAATTTGCAGTGGGGCTCTGTAAATGTTAGAGAAGTGTTGTATGCCCATATCAAGAAGTTGAGGGTGATTCCTGGCCACATGTCCGTGTTGGTCAGTAAGTTCCCAAATCATATTGCACTGTTTTCGGCCATTAGCATGCTGTTGGAAAATTTTTGTGTTCTCATCACTAGCCTAGAGCCAAATGGCCCTGCTTTTTAGCCTCCAATCTGCCTCATTCTGTTGCAGTAGCTTTCTTCTGGATGATTCAAGTGTGATGAGTTGCTCCTTTGTATCGCCAGATCTATACCCAAGCATATCGGTAACATTGAGTCTAGCAATCTCCAAATCAATTCTTTTCAATTCATCACCCTCTTTTCTTATTTTTTCCCGAGTCCACTTAATGGTCAGCCCTTTGATTCTCTTAAGGTTTTCAGTGATGACCCGGGCCAGTTCAAGATCCGGATGTTGATGGTGATGGTGCCACTCTTGAACCACCAGGCTGTGGTATTCAGTCTCGAGTAGCCATCTGGAATTGAATTTAAATGGAGGTTGGGCCCGCTTTGGTCCAAACTCAAAATCTAAAAAAACAGGAGAGTGGTCTAACATGCCCCCATGTCCCACCCATTGTCTCACCATGTCCAGAGATTGAAGTAGTGGTAACTTGATGAGAAATCGATCCAACCTACGAGCCAATGCAGCATCACCAGTTCTGCGGTTCCTCCATGTAGGAAGAAGTTTGGGCATCTGGATGTCGATAAGGTCTGCATGTTCCAGACTAGAAATGATGAAATTGGCCAGAGGATCAGGAATTGCGTTCGATCCCCAGGATTCTGAGATGCCTAATGAAAAATTAAGATCACCACCCATAATGATTTGTGGGTGGTCTAATAGTGAACACGTTAATAGAGAATGCTAGAACTACCGCCTATTGGAGTAAGGCCCGTATACATTAATAAGAGTGAAGGGGAAGCCAGAGTTACAAATGTTGATATCCATTCTGAGTACGCCTTCCATGACCTAGCAATTGATCATATGGGTGGTTCTATTATTAATACCCAAGGCACATCCACCAACTCTTCCTCTTGCATCTAATGTAATGAATGTCCAATTTGGCAGAATCGAGGATAGAGTAGTTGATCTGATTATGCCGTCCCTTAGTGTTTCCTGAAGAAATAGAATGTCAACAGGTTGTTGTGTTAGAAGAGCTTTTAGTGCCAATATCTTGTCGGGGTTGGCAAGTCCCCTGCAATTTTAGGTGAGGAAAATCATCATGGAACCCCGTTACAGGGCCTTCTTGCTCTAAGGACCTGCATAAGGGTAGATTGGGTACCAGCTTTGACCTCCATATTATCTCTCTTGATGGCCTTTTCTAATTGTGATGGTCGGCCCCAGATTTTGGAGGGGTGTGTGTCAAGCCCTGGGCCGATACCCAGAGCGATGAGGGGTTGTGAGGTATTGGCAGATCTAAGGTAGTATGAGTGATGTGAGGAGGATGAATCAGAGTAGGGAGATGATTGACAAGAGGTATGTGTACAGTTGTATGAGGTGTAGAGGGAGTGATGGAAGGAGGGGCCTGTGCAAAAGTGCAACTGAGAGGTGGAATACTTAATGAGATCCTATGATCAATCGAAGATAAAATAGGAGAGCTTGCGGAAATAGTAACAAGAAGCATAAATAGATGCTATGAGTCAGAGATAGAAAGGGTACCCAGAACCAGAGCGGAGCATTGGATGGATGCCAGGGCCGCGGGAGCATGTCTTCGAGCATGAGTGACCGACCAAGATGGAAGTGGTTGCCCCTCCTCTGAAGCCGAATGATGTTCCAGATCACCCGAAGACCATGTCACATCCTGAAAGCAATTGCAGGTCAATGCGTCCGTTTGCACAACCACCGATATCTTGTTAGCGATGGGCTTGGTGAAACCCATCAAGGGGCATTCCTTGTAGAGGTGTCCCATCTCATGGCACTTCCGGCATCTGAATGGAATGCCTTTGTAATCCAGGATTTGGCACCACACCATGCCTTCAAAATACATGTTGTAGGAATCATGGAGTCTGTCCTTGGTATCAAGGAATATGAGTATGCAGGCCACAGATTTGTTCCCAAAGACAAGGTAGGAACGATCGTGGTCGAGATGGTGACCAAAATCCTCTCTGATATTCCTGAAGGCAGTCTCATTCCAGAACTGAAGCAGTAATCTAGGGAGTCTCATCCAAATGGGGCCAGCCCCGACGTTTTCCTTATTGGGATTGAACAGTGGTGTCCAACGCTTGAGAAGGACAAGATGCAATTCAATATGCCAGTAATGTTCCAGGGCCCAATCGGCCTGGGTCGGCATAGTGAATGTGAGAGTGAACCATCCACGCCTTAGAAGAGAAACCTCCGAGAGGTTTTCCAAAATCGTCCCCTAGATTTCTCTGGTCCATTGTAAGAGGCATGGGATGGAGTATTTCTGACCTCGCACCCTGCCCACAAGAACCCTAGACGCCATATAGGATATATCCTCCAAACCCCTATCACTGCAAAAATTTGAATGACGGCAGGATTTGTTTTTGGTAGTCCTGTGCTTATTGCCACTGACCGAGTTCCCTAGCTCCGGGGTGCCTTCAGATTCCGGAGATGTGTGAGTGTTATCCCCAATCGGGACGTCCGCCGGGATATTCGAAAATACCCCTGATGCCACATTTTGAACCCCAGCAGCTGCCGATGAATTTTGACCACATTCATGAATATTTAAGTTGCCCAAATTTTGTGTTGCTTCAGTGATGAAGTGCAGCTCCGCGTTCGAAAATGGTGTAGTATAGGGAAAATCTGATACTGGAAGCAGAGGCAAATAGGGTGACCTGAAACCCCAATTTCCACCCGTCGATGGTGAGAGTGACACATTGCTGCCAAATCCCAGGCAGTCTCCAATGGGCGTCGAGAAATCAGCCATAGGGGTAGAGTTTGTCCCATTCAGTGCTGAGGTGGGTAGAGTGGGTTCCATTTTGGCCATAGTATCACCCACCTCCTGTTCTTGGAGCCCCCAGATATCCACTCCAACTAAAGGGTCCTCCGAATAATCCACTTCTTCCTCATACCCACTCATGCTGGGTGAGACAAGAAAACCACTAGCAAACAGAGGTCAGTGGGGTATGGTGGACCAAAACAAACAGTTGTATAAAATAAACCCTCAATGCTCGCACCGCGCACGAAAAAGAGGATATATCGCTTCCACCGGTGCGTGAAACCCCACAGAGCACAGTGCGAATAAACAATAGTGCCTAGTCTATCGAACAACACAAAAAACAAACGGGGGTACACATGAAGTCGCGGACGAGAAGTTAAACAAAGTCAGGTCAGCCGGTGATAGGCCATAGCATATGAATGCAACGTCCTAGAAACCCACAGAGTGTTCACAGTGGACAATGCAGTGACATAGTCAGGTGTGAGATAGCGCATAAAAAAACATACTAGCAATCAGTGCCAAGAATCGCTAAGGAATACCGCCGCCATCTCTAGGGTTCCTCCATAGCTCGCCCTCCTCAAGATCTTTGTCTTTCATCACTTCACCTTCATATATGAAATACCTAAAATATTTCTTATTTCCTCCTTTAATACTTCTATAGTATAAAATTGATCTCTTGTGAGTACTATAAGTGACTTTACTTGATCCTCGAAGTCCTTCATCCAATCATCATGATAATAGGCTTGTCTTACTGCATAATCAATGGAATAGGAACCTACTTCAAGGGTTCCCTTAATTTCATAAATTTTTGCTCAAAGTTATTAAAAATCCTTTCCATGGCCTTCCATACCAAGGTTCTCTCAACATCGTTATCTATCTTAAGCTTAACCACCTCATCTTGGTCCATTATATTAGACCTATAGTTCACCAACATGACATACTTATTTAAGATGAGACCTTGTTGGGCCCAATTCAACTTCCCCTAATTGAAACCTATACCAAGAACTAATAACCAAAACTACTTTCCAACCTAACAAATGATTATATAATACCCTTCCCTAATAATTTGCAAACACAAAGGAAACTATCCCTAAAATGTTTCTTCAGCCCTTACTTCTTCTAGTACCAACTTTGTGAAATATATATTTT
The DNA here is from genome assembly GCA_034641835.2 of Pinus albicaulis. Taxonomy (NCBI): domain Eukaryota; kingdom Viridiplantae; phylum Streptophyta; class Pinopsida; order Pinales; family Pinaceae; genus Pinus; species Pinus albicaulis. The sequence goes on along the minus strand of CM076570.1, from coordinate 1,041,307,722 downwards.
CACCACCTTGTTGACGGGTGCTAAAAATCCATCAACTAAGGGGGTCTCCCTAATGTGAAGTCCCAACCAGACCTCACACCATTTGGAATAGGATCCCCATTTGAAATATCGTCCCAGTTGCCATATTTTCTTATAGATTTTCCTTGGCTTTGGTTGTCAACAAGAGAGAGGAACATGTGTGCACCTTTGAAAAACAATTAAGTGTGCCTGGTAAGTGTTCGGTTGTAGGTGTGTCTAGGTTCTTCTACTACGGAGAGGGAGAAAAGTGAGCCCCTAAGACAAAGGTAATCGTTCCAGCCCATTAGAGACACACACAAACAAGAAGGGTCCATCTAACATCCCGTGGAATAGTCCAAAAATATGTGAAGGTCATCGCAACCAAAACAAACACGAAAGGCCTGTGTAACATCCAGCAGAATAGTCCACAAATATGTGACAACCATAACAAACATTACATCGCATTCTCAATATGATAAGCGCTAAAATAACCAAAATAATTTAACTACTTTAACACAAGTGAAAAATAAACATGAATTACAAACATTCACATAATAGTCTTACAAATCTTCATAATCCATGCATGAATAACATGTTGGCCATCAAGCTTCTAATATTAAGAAAAAATCCCAAGACACATGTATAAAAAAAACACCACCAACTACAACAATGGATCGTTGGAGCCACTCCTTGCTCCCCAAAAGAACTAGCTTGTCTCTCTAATGCCTCGTGGGAGGAGGCCAGGTGAAAAATTCATTTGCTCGTACCATGAGGGTGTATATATAACAAATGGGGTGATCCTTCATGATATGAAAGGATTGTATTATTTTTACTATGCTAAGTGTCTTTTCATTTAATAAACATGTGCATACTTGTCTCCATAGTTTGCTTAAGCTTTGAGGATTTTAACAATGAAATATAAGTGATTTTAGTGAAATAGAAGCATGAAATAAGAGAAAATAACATTGAACAACAGTTTATAACAGAGAAATAAAACCACACATAAAATTTACACAGTAGGCATGATGAATCAGTTCATCCCTCCTGGGCTACATCTGCTGGTCCAGCTCCCAATGGCATGTCCATCTTTCATTATGCTCAAAATTTTGCAAATACATGTGTTTACAGGCCTCTAATGGCTGTTTTATTTGCCCCAATGGCTCCAGAATTCTCTCGTTAGTCTAGGTAGACTCTTGTTTTTCCAAAATTGGTTAAAAATTGACCCTCCTAGCCTTTTTCCCAATAACTCCTAGAAATACTCCACTAAATTTGGAGAACTGCACTTATCTGTAGTTAAAATTGGCAATTTTCTGAAATTTTTGAGGCGCGCTAACCTGTCTGCTAGCCCTAACCGTAAAATTTAATGGTTAAGGTTAAGGGGAGGGGGTGGCCACATGCCAACTCCCGAAACCCCCGAGGTTATACTAACCACTGAGCGGAACTCCGCTTTGAACTCGAGTTGAATCCCTTTAAAACATAGTTAAAACTTGGGGTAATCCTAACCGCGTGGAGAAGTTTAATGCGACTGTTAGCATGTAATAAAGTTGGAGTGGTGGATTATTCAGATGGTTAGCCATCAGAGTTATAAGCTGTTAGCGTTAATTTTTTTGTTGCGGTGAGGTTGCAGTAGCATGTGACCATAACACTGGACGACCGGCGGTCCCAACCCCGATTACAAACATTACAAAATTTAAATAGAAATTCTGACCCTTAGTAGTTAAGAATAAACATGCAACGTGGATGGTGGAAGGCTTTGAAAGTAGGCCAGAGGTCGCGGGGTCGAACCCCCCGGACCTCATAAAATTTTACACCACCATCCAGGGGACACGTGGCAACCTCAAGGCTAGCCATGTGTCACCCTCCAATTGGCCACTAAAACCAAATGTACAACCTCCATCAAATCAAAACACATCACTTGCTAAGCTTCTGACTGGCTTGAGAAAATGGAATATTCCTATTTTTCTGACTGTGCACCTCATGCTAACTGGGCATCCCAGTCAAACCTGTTGCAAATTTTAGCTATTTGGGAAATCAATCAGAATGCGATATCTCCCTCATATGACATCGGTTTTTCGAACCGTTCACGACGCTGGAATAAAAAAGACGAGATCTACCAAGTTGTCTAGGTTCGACATAGTTTCGAGAAATTTGAATTTTGAGCAAAATTTATGAACTCCTGATCACACCTCCCCATTGGGAAGCTTTTGGACCCCAAAATACTTTGATTACCTATTCAGTAGATGAGGGTACAACTCCCTCACCTTTCCAAATTCCATCCACTTTGCCTTGCATGGCTGACTGCCTTTGAGCCCAACTCGAAGGTAGTCAACACTTCCCCTCTTGGATGCTCTTGTCCTCCTGTCAATAATTATATCTTCCTCGAGCTCATCCAGAAATTCTGGCGAGAAATATTCAATAGAAGGCAGCTTAACATCACTTCCTTGGTCATCGATCAAAGGTGGCTCATACAAACATAAATTTTCAACATTAAAAACTGAATACATTTGCATATATGAAGGAAAGTCAAGTTGAAATGCATTATTACCAACTTGATTTATGATATTGAATGGACCATAGTGAATGGGTTTGAGATTTTTACCTTCTCCTTGCATCCTTTCTTTTCTTATGTGGAACCATACCTCATCTCCTTCTTGAAACTTGTGATCAACTCTATGTTTTTCATGCCTCTCCTTGTATTTTATTTGACTCTTCTCAAGATGTTCTTGAACTTGTTGATGTATAATTTGAATGTGCTCAATGAACTTTCGAGGCTTGTCAATATCACTATGCCCATCAATTGCAACATCCTTCTCGAAGATGAAGTCTAATGGTGATTTTGGCAAATAACCAAAGCATACTTGAAAAGGTGATGTATTTGTAGAAGAGTGCTTTGCCCAGTTGTAAGCGTGATGAATGTAATGTAGTTGCTCATCCCACAACTTGGGATGTTTGCTGCAATATCCTCTCAATAGATGCATAATGGTTCTGTTCACCACCTTGGTTTGGCCATCAGTTTGCGGATGAAAAACAGTACTCTTTTTCAACTTTGTGTCCATCATACTCCAAATATTGGACCAAAAATTCCCAATGAACCTGGAATCCCTGTCACTAATAATAGAAGTAGGCAAACCATAATGAGCCCATACATGTTGAAAATAAAGTTCAACAGTTTGTTCAACAACAATGGTTTTCTTAAATGGCATAAGTATACACAATTTATTGAATCTATCCACAACTACATAAAGATAATCATGTTGTTTTCTTGACATAGGTAGACCTCCAACCAAGTCCATGGAGACACTCTCCCATGGCCTTGATGGTACCGGTAGTGGCGTGTACAACCCAAGCTTACTATTTCTATGCTTTCCTGTTGCACACATACAACAACCTCTTATAAAACATGACACACTATCTATCATGCGAGGCCAATAGCAATACCTCTATAGATGCGCCATTGTTTTGCTTAGCCCAAAGTGTCCAGCAATAAGAGATGAATGAGCTTTTCTCATGACACTTAGCCTCTATTCTTGTGGTATACATAGTTTTCCCAAATGAAACAACAAATTTTTATGCATGTGATAATCATTTTCTTCAACTTGATTCCCTTCACTCAAACTAGCACATCTTGAAAATCAACATCATGTGCATATTGTTATATGTAACTCTCATATACAATAGAATAATTTTTAAGTAAAGTAGAAGCACTTATAATCGGTCTTGAAAGCATATCAACAACTTTATTAAAAATACCTTTCTTGTACCTTATAACCAAGTGAAACTTCTGAAGAAATCCCATCCACTTGAAATGTCGTGATTGTTGCAATTTTGTTTGCGACTGCATGTACTGTAATGGTTGGTGATCGATATGTATAATCGTCTCTTTAACCATCAAGTAGTGTTTCCACTTTTTGACGCTTTGTACCAACACATACAACTCTTTGTCATATGTAGGATAACTAGTTACAACACCATTGAATGTTTCATAATGAAATGCGATAGGCTTACCATGTTGCAAAAGAACTACGCCCATGGCATAATCACTAGCATCAGTTTGTATCTCGAATGGCTGTCTCAAATTCGGTAATGCAAGGACTGGAGCTGAAATGATATTGTCTTTTAAAGCTTTGAAATCTTGTTGTTTCTTTCCTCCCCATTGGAAGCCTTTCTTCACACTTGTCACTGCATGCATAGGAGCTATGATGGCATAAAAGTTAGCAATAAACTTTCTCTAATACTGAGCTGCACCTACGAAACTTTTTACCTCTATTAATATTTTGGGAGTGGGCCAATTTACAATGGCTTCCACTTTACAAGGATCAATTCTCAACTTGCCTTCTCCTACAATGTGTCCCAAATAAACCAAAGAAGTCTTTCCAAACTCAGATTTTGACATCTTAAGAAATAATTTCTCTTTCTTCAAAACATCAAGCACCCTATTCACATGCAAGACATGTTATTCTCTTGTTTTGCTGAAAATCAATATGTCATCTAAATACACAATCACAAATTCATCAAGAAATGGACGCAAAACACTATCCAGAACATGCATGAAAGTCACCGGTGCATTACAAAATGGCACAACCAACCACTCAAAGAGTCCTTGTTTGGTTTTGAATGCGGTTTTCCATATATCACTTTCTGCAATTATTACCTGATGATATCCACTTCGTAAATCTAACTTAGTGAAAAAATTTGCTTCTTTCAGCTGATCAAGCAAATCATCTATCCTTGGGATTGGGCATCGATTCTTTACCGTTATCTTGTTCAAATATTTGAAGTCTACACACATGGGCCAAGTCCCATATTTATTCGGAATCCAGAATATGGGTGAACCGCATAGTGAAGTGCTTGGCCTTATGAATCCTTTGTCCAACATGTCCTTGATTTGCCTCTTTATTTCAGCATTCTCCATTATCGACATGAGATACATGACGATGTTTGGAAGAGGACAATCTTGCTGCAACTGAGTCTCATGTTGAATCTCCCTTTTTGGAGGCAATCTTGTTGGCCCCTGAAACATCTCATGATGTGCATCAAATACATCATATAAATCTGATTTCAACTTAGGATCACAATCCTCAAATGATTCATGATTAACATCAACTTTAGGCTTAATCATTAGAAGAAAAAAATTCTTACTTGAATTTACCAGCCTCTTTACCTGTCCAACATTTACCATAGAAATATTTGTCTTCTTGTGATGTGCTCTAACAATGTACTCCTTTCCATTTTTGAATAAATGGTATTTTTTCTCATGGAGATGGAAGATCACTTTCCTGTCATACAAGTAAGGAATTCCCAACACAATACCTGTTATGTCAAGCGGAACCACATCTAATTCAACCGTGTCAACAAAATGTGTAGTTATTGCAAACCACAATATACACTTCTTTGAAACCTGTAAATTTGCATCCTTACAAATCCAACCATGTGGATATGGTTTAGGATGTGGTATGGTCTCAAGATTAAGTTTCTTGACCAAGTCTTCAGAGATTAAGTTTTCTTGTGACCCACTATCAAACAATGTGTCAATCTTAGTATATCTGGATATGACCCTCACAAGAAACAATTCAATTCTCTATTCTTCATTTGGAGCAAGTATGTGACAGTTTGATGTACTAGTATTGGGTTTAGTTTCAATATCTTTACCCTTCATGTTCTTCAATCCCATGGTTGTAATTTTTTATTCATCACTTGAATCCTCTCCTAAATCATGTTGAGTTGTAGCTGCAGTTTTCTGTTTCCCTTTGTTGTTGATATACTTAGGTCTCTTTTCAGGATGTAATTTCCAACATTGATTTTCATTATGGCCTTCTCTTGAACAATGTTTACAAACCACTTTTACTCCCTCTTTCTTAACATATGCATTCTTTTTTATTTTACCTTTTGAGGTCTTCTCTTTTTTTTTACCCTTCAAAGGTTTGTTTCTACCCTCATCAGAAATGTTTTTCCCTCTAGCTTCTAGATGTGTGCCCTGAACACATACCTCATCTAGACTTGTGGGGTTAAACATGAGGATAGTATGTTTTAGGTAGCTATGTAAGCCTCCTATGTACTTGAGAAAAGTATCTTGGCTCTGCAAATATACCCCTAATAAGAGAGTTCTTCTCCTAAATTTTTGGGTGTAAACTTGCACATTCTGTCCTTTTAATTGTCTAAAATTTTGCCAGTTCATTATGGTTTCTGCATATGAGCTAATGGATAAATATGTCATTTTATTGCAGTAATGAAATCAATCCATGATAGAATAATCTTACCATGCTTCTTGATCTCCTCCTTTGTCTTGGCTTCCCACCAAACAAGTGCTACACCTTCCATTCTCAATGAAGCTAATTGGATTTTGGTATCATCATCATGAAGGTTCTAGATTCTCAAATAGACCTCCAATTTCCTAATCCAATTATCAAGCTTTTCTACATTGACTTCGCCATTAAACATTGGCAATTCAAACTTAACATCAAGTTTTAGAAAATGACTTTTACCAGTGTTCTTTGGCTTGTGTGATTGATGTACTGAAAATTAAGTAGATGATGATGATAACGAGGGTGAGGATGGTGACTTTCCATTGCCTCCATTTCCTCCATTTCCCTTCTTTGACTTATATTCATCATTGTGACCTCCTGATGATCCCTGTCCTTCCTTGTGAAGTTTGGATCCTTCTCCTTCTAGTTTCTCATTCCTTTCTTGATGAAGGATTCTCACCATCTCAGTCATGTCAAGGAATTCTTTCCTGAACACTCTTTCTTCCTATTTCGGATCCACTTCTTCATGGATTTCTTCTTCCTCTGAAGGCATGCTTAATGCTGCTTCTGCTTCTTTATGAGGTGAACTAGGTGGCAGAGAATATGGAAATATTTCCCTCCTTTTCTTTGGCTCACTTTGAGACCCTCTTGCTTCCACCAATGTGCCTTCTCCTCTCTTGAGCTTGAGCCTAGTAAGCATGTGAAACTTGCAAATAGTTAAACAAATATTTGCACACAACAACACCAGAGAATAAAATCTAGATCTGATACCAACCCAATCTGGAAGGACTGTATTAGTTTTTTTTTGCTAAGTGTATTTTCAGTTAATAAATTACATGTGCATACTTGTCTCGATAGTTTGCTTAAGTATTGAGGATTTTAACCATGGAATATAAGTGATTTTAGTGAATTAGAAGCATGAAATAAGAGAAAATAACACTGTACAACAATGTATAAGAGAGAAATAAAACCACAGATAACATTTACACAATAGGCATGATGAATCAGTTCATCCCTCTTGGGTTACATCTGCTGGTCCAGCTCCCAATGGCATGTCCATCTTTCATTATGCTCAAAATTTTGCAAATACATGTGTTTACAGGCCTTTAATGGTCGTTTTCTCTACCCCAATGGCTCTATAATTCTCCCATTAGTCTAGGTAGACTCTTGTTTTTCCAAAATTGGTAAAAAATCGACCCTCCTAGCCTTTTCCCCAATAACTCCTAGAAATCCTCCACTAAATTTGGAGAACTAAACTTATCTGCAGTTAAAATTGGCAATTTTCTGAAATTTTAGAGGCGTGCTAACCTGTCCTCCAACTCTAACCGTAAAATTTAATGGTTAAGGTTAAGGGGAGGGGGTGGCCACATGCCAACCCGCAAAACCCCGTGGCTATACTAACCACTGAGCAGAACTTCGCTTTGAATTCAAGTTGAAGCCCTTTAAACCGGAGTCAAAACACGGGGTAATCCTAACCACACGGAGAAGTTTAATGCTATCGTTAACATGTGATAAATTTTGAGTGGCAGATTCTTCGGATGGTTAGCCGTTGGAGTTATAAGCTATCAACATTAAGTTTGTTGTTGCGGTGAGGTTGCAGTAGCATGTGACCATAACATTGGACCGCCAATGGGTTGGGACCCCAATTTCAAACATTACAAACTTTAAATAGCACTTCTGACCCTTAGTAGTTAAGAATCAAAAGGAAGCATGGATGGTGGAAGGCTTTTCACGCAGGTCGGAGGTTTCGAGGTCGAAACCCCAAGACCTCATAAAATTTTACACCACCATCCAGGGGACATGTGGCGGTCTCAGGGCTAGCCACATATCACCCTCTAATTGGCCACTAAAACCAAACGTACAACCTCCATCGAATCAAAACACGCCACTTGTCAGCTTTTGACTGGCTTGAGAAAATGGAATATTCTTAGGAATATTACTATTTTGCTAACTATGCACCTCATGCTGACTGGGCATCCCAGTCAAAACTGTCGCAAATTTTAGCTGTTTGGGAAATCGATCTGAATGTGATATCTCCCTCATACGACATCGGTTTTTCAAACCGTTCATGACGTCAGAATCAGAAAGACGAGATCTACTTGGTAGCTCAGGTTTTGAATAGTTTCAAGAACTTTGAATTTTGAGAAAAATTTATGAACTCCTGATCACTTCAGCTCTCTTTTGACTCTTGGGATACCCTCATGACTGTTTGAATTCTCTTGACCTTTTTACTTCCTACATGACTTTTCACACTATATGAATGACTCTTGGACTTCCATTTTACATTATATTTATACAATATTGAATTACATATTCCAAAAAATGATGTGGCACATGATGACTTATGACATGACATGACATGACATTGATGACATGGTAGTGTCAAGGCATTATTTTGTTTATTTCTTTGTGTTTTATTGAAAATATGGTGCATATTATAATTCTTCCTCCTCCTTATGAATTTAAGATAAGGAGTCTTCCATGTGGTATTGATCTTTAATCTTTTGTTATAGTTCAACATTCCTTCATCTTCTTGATTGATGATCATATTATCTCCTCATCTCCTTAGGTGTCTTATAGCATGTCCTCATTCTCTACAGTTTGGAAAACTCACCAAAATGGAAGTACAAATGTAGCCAAAAGTGAGGGATCTTCAATAAAAGTATGCACTGAATGTTGACATGGGTTCAACATTTCACACACACTGCCTTGATGGAGTGTGCTATGCTTGTTAATTATTGCGTAAAATAATGCATTCATGAAATCGTTGCAAACTAAGCATGTGTGAGAAAGTGACTTCGATTGATCAAGGAGTGACCATGGAACGACTGATCGCAAGAGCCACAATGGACTCCAAAATTCAAGTGTGGGTGAAATTTTGGAGTGTTTCTATTGTAGTTACAACACTTGGCGACACACTGGTAGTACTCCAACTTCTCTTCCTTGGTCAATTATTTTTTACAGGGCCTTAGTTCTTCGGGGAGTATTGATTCATTGTGCAGATCACTTTGGCCTCCCCACTTACCCCATGAATAAAAATGGTCCCCTTGGTGCCCTCTCAGTTAAACACAAACATAAGATCCATGATATCACAATGTTTCAATTTAGAAAGGGTAGTATATCTCACGAGATTTAGATTTTCAGAGTATATTTTTTCATCTCTAGTGTTTCTCCGTTGCCAATAGACCTAGAGATTACCCTAAAAGAGTCACTACAGGAACACAAACATTGCTTCGCTGCCAGCGAGCTTGGAGAACACCTCGGCGGAGTTGCTTGTTTCACCTCTCTATGTGGGAAGCCTTTCTCTCCTCTCACCTTTATTTATATATTTAAAGAGGAATTTTGCATATGAACTTATTCATTTTATGGGAGGAAGAGGAATCCAAACTTATTGAGTGCAAGAGAGGTTGTTCCTTCAGAGAATCATATAAAGACCTTTGATTTAGGTTTTCTTGTTCACATTTTTCCCCTTTTGCTCATCTACTGATTGGATAAATGTGAAAACACTGAAACATAAAGAACCAAGTGTGGCATAACGTTTCCAGATTAGACACAAGTAACATGGTTTGAGTAAAAGTCTCCTTAAGGATGGATTTTATTTTCCGTCGGAACATCATCGGCCAAAAGGTGTGACCAAGACAAGGAAGAAGCACAAAGAGTTAACCAAATATTGCAGCATCAAAAAGTCCTCCTATTTTTCCACATTGTCATTTGATCCCAAATAAGACACTCTTCATGCAAAGTCTTATCAACATAACCAAAAGGAAAAGACACGACACAACAAGAAAGTGAAACCAAAGCACAAAAAAAAATAAGAATAAACTAAACATGACACAAGACACAAGTAAGAAAAGATGAGAAATACTAAAGAGAACAAGTGTGGAATGAGTGCAAGAGAGAGGAAACTAGAATGAAACTAATCCTACTCCTAACCTAAAAAATTAGAAGGTCAGGGTCACGTATACTGTAATTTCCAATGTAGCCACCGTAGTTGTTCTTGACCTGCATCCACAAAGATATGAACAATTAAAGAAGATATAAAGTAATGTGCAAGAGAAAAGATAAAAGATTGAAGAACTTGCACAACAAAAAGGTATTTCTTGTGGGTAGAAAAATGTGTCACACCCACTACTTCTAACCAGTCCACATTCTTACCTTTTTGATGGAAAGCATAATCAGAAAAACCTCTAAAAATTCTTGTGAATGCACCTTCTTCTGTGTCATCCTTCTTAGCAAGCATGGGAAAAGGTCGAAACCTATTATTTGAAATGGATCTTTCCAAGTAATATTTCTCCAACCATTCGATGATTAGATCATGAAGTTCAAAAAAATCCTCTTGAAAATCCTGAAAACTTTGAAATAATGAATATTTAATTAAAAGTGTGGGATCAGGATGCAAATATTGTGAGGGAAAATAGATCTGATCATATTCAAAAGGTTTGGCAGATAGTGAGGACCTGACATAACCATCAGTGAAGGCTGAAGTGCCTCAGATTCTTGACAAGTATAAGAATGACGAGATAAACAATAAATATTAATCGATGTGAAGAACTTGTCATCAAATATATTAGATGGGAAATGATAAAAAAAATGACAGTTAATATTATGATCAGAGGGACTGATTAAAGCATCAGATTCCTAGTTAGTGGTTAACGAGGATAAATCAATTGGAACAACTCTGTGAATGTTCTAAACCATTGAACCAACTTCCTCGCAAGCCGAATGAGACAAACCTTTTTCCTATGACTGGCGTCAAACTGTACAAGAATCATATTCATCAAAACAATTTAAAAGGGATGTCATAACAACAAACAAATAAGACAAATCAAGACATAGTGAACAAAGAAGAATTTTATTTGCATGATAACTCATGCATTCATTATCACTCAAGAGGATTTCAGGTGTAATGAAGGGAAAGATTTGCAGTACACCATTCACAAGAAAAAATAGGAGTTGAATATTAAGAAATGAATTCGATAGGAATTGTTGTAGCTTGGGAGAAAATCTCCGGCTGAATAGAGATAAGTGCCCAAGACATTTATATAAAATTTTAAAAGGATTAATTTGTTGTCCCACCATTTTATAAAACCCCAAAACCTTGATTAAACCCCTTTAGTCTTAAATGTGTGAACACTGCTTTCATGATGGAATTCTAATGTTGAATACAAATGAAAAGGGGAATAAAAATACGTTATGGTGGAAAGTCTTAGATAACAGGCAGCTTCACACATAATCTTTTATCTTTGACTTTAGAGGAAAATATGACTAGCATGAAATGGAATTTAGAAAAGAGGAGTGCATCATTAATGGTTTTTTACTTTAATTTACATAAATTCAGCTCACGTAACTGTAAAATCAAAGCCCAAAAACTTTATTACTCTTTTATAAGAAGAAAAAATTAACAAAATATGTGACAGAGAAAACATATCATACCCAAAAAATTCTGGAATCACTATGAAAAATTTATTCAAATGCACAAAATTTTAGGAAATATGATCCGAGGAAGTTGGGCTTCAAAGTTGCATCTTTAAATAGGTCATGTTGTTTTTTTGATATAACTTTTCTTCTGAGATGTTCGAGAAGCTAAACTTGGACCTAGAGAGTGGAATTATCATTGATCATTTGATACAACTTTCTAATCTTGGGTTGTGATATTTTAGGATATATGATCAAAGAAATTCAGGCTTCCTAGATGCTCCTAAAATCATGCATCAAATAATTCATGTTGAAATTTCTGTTATAACTTTTCTTTTGGGAGGTTTGAGAAGATGAAAATTGGATCATAGTGAGAAACAATTCCACTGATCTTCTAGTATAAATTTTAGATATTAGGTCATTATATGTTAGGATATATGATCAAAGTAATTTGAGCTTAATGGATGCTCAAAAAATCATGCATCAAATAGGACATGTTGGCATTTATGTTGTAACTTTTCATCTGTGAGGTTCTAAAGGCTAAAAATTGGACCATAGTGAGGGGAAATCCAACTGATCATCATGTTTAGTTTTTAGAACTTTGAATATTATAATTTAGGAGTTATTCCATGAGGAAGATTCTATATTCAATTTGCATGCAACATGTTTGAACAAATTCCTAAATGTTTTAATTACTCATTGCATACAAACTGCTTGATGAAATGCCCCAATGAAAATGTTGTTTTATGGATGGGGTAATAGTGATGTATATTAGAATTTTTGTATGATATGTTTTATTAAATTTTGCATACAAACTATTTAATAAAATACCTCAAAGACAAAAATCAAAATTTTCATGATTGAGTGGTATATTTTATTTACTATGTTACAAGTGGAATCAGAGCAATGTTTTTTATTTGATTTTATACAAAATGTTTGATAGAACTTCCATATGAAAACTATTACTTAATTGGTTGTAGACAAAGTATTTGAATAAAGGTTTACATGTCAAGTGTTTGAAAAATTGTATGAGAGGTTAGAATCAAGTTTTTTCAAGTGTGGTTAGGATGAATTTAGTAGGGGTATGGGACAATACATCTCTGATTATTTTAGCTTCACCTTCATATATTAACTACCTAAACTCTTTCTTATTTCCTCCTTTAATAATTCTATAGAATAAAATTGATTTCTTGTGAGTACTATAAGTGACTTCACTTGATCCTCGAAGTCCTTCATCCGATCATCATGATCATAGGCTTGTCTTACTGCATAATCAATGGAATAGGAACCTACTTGAAGGGCTCCCTTAATTTCATAAATTTTCTCTCAAAGTTATTAAAACTCCTTTCCATGGCCTTCCATACCATATAACATCCATGCCAAGGTTATCTCAACATGCTTATCTATATTAAGCTTAACCACCTCATCTTGGTCCATTATATTAGGCCTAGAGTTCACAATCGTGACATACTTATTTAAGATGAGACCTTGTTGGGCCCAATTCAACTTCCCCTAACTGCAACCTATACTAAGAACCAATAACCAAAACTTCTTTCCCAACTAACAAATGATTATATAATACCCTTCCCTAATAATCTGCAAACACAAAGGAAACTATCCCTAAAATATTTCTTCAACCCTTGCTTCTTCTAGTACCAACTTTGTGAGATATATATTTTCACCACCTTTTTTACAGGTGCTAAAAATCCATCAACCAAGGGGGTCTCCCTAATGTGAAGTCCCAACTAGACCTCACACCGTTTGGAATAGGATCCCCATCTGAAATATTGTCCCAGTTGCCATATTTTCTTATAGATTTTCCTTGGCTTTGGTTATCAACAAGAGAGAGGAACGTGTGTGCACATTCGAAAAACAATTAAGTGTGTCTCGTAAGTGTTCGGTTGTAGGTGTGTCTATGTTATTCTACTGCGGAGTGGTATAATTTATTTACCATGTTACAAGTGGAATCAGAGAAATTTTTTTTATTTGATTTCATACAAAATGTTTGATAAAACGTCTATATGAAAAATATTACTTAATTAGTTGAATACAAAATATTTGACGAAAGGTTTACATATCAAGTGTTTGAAAAAATGTATGAGAGGTTAGAATCAAGTTTTTTCAAGTGTGGTTAAGATAAATTTAGTAGGGGTATGGGACAATACATCTCTGATTATTTCAGCTTCACCTTCATATATGAACTACCTAAACTCTTTCTTATTTCCTCCTTTAAAACTGCTATAGTATAAAATTGATCTCTTGTGAGTACTATGAGTGACTTCACTTGATCCTCAAAGTCCTTCATCCGATCATCATGATCATAGGCTTGTCTTACTGCATAATCAATTGAATAGGAACCTACTTCAAGGGCTCCCTTAATTTCATAAATTTTCGCACAAAGTTATTAAAACTCCTTTCCATGGCCTTCTATACCATATAAAATCCATGCCAAGGTTATCTCAACATACTTTTATCTCTTAAGCATAACCACCTCATCTTGGTCCAATATATTAGACCTAGAGTTCACCATCGTGAAATACTTATTTAAGATGAGACCTTGTTGGGCCCACTTCAAATTCCCCTAACTGCAACCTATACCAAGAACCAATAACCAAAACTACTTTCCCACCTAACAAATGATTATATAATACCCTTCCTTAATAATCTTCAAAAACAAAAGAAACTATCCCTAAAATCTTTCTTCAACCCTTGCTTCTTCTAGTACCAAATTTGTGCAATATATATTTTCACCACCTTGTTGACGGGTGCTAAAAATCCATCAAACAAGGGGGTCTCCCTAAAGTGAAGTCCCAACTAGACCTCATACCATTTGGAATAGGATCCCCATATGAAATATCGATTGGTTGCCATATTTTCTTATATATTTTCCTTGGCTTTGGTTGTCAACAAGAGAGAGGAACATGTGTGCACCTTTGAAAAAAAATTAAGTGTGCCTGGTAAGTGTTCGGTTGTAGGTGTGTCTAGGTTCTTCTACTACACAAAGGGAGAAAAGTGAGCCCCTAAGACAGAGGTAATAGTACCACCCTATTATAGTCACACGCAACAAGAAGGGTCCATCTAACATCCCGTGGAATAGTCCACAAAGATGTGATGGTCATCGCAACCAAAACAAACACGAAAGGTCTGTCTAGCATCCAACAGAATAGTCCACAAATATGCGACAACCATAACAAATATTACATCACATTCTCAATATGATAAGTGCTAAAATAAGAAAAATAGTTTAACTACTTTAGCATAAGTGAAAAAAAAACATGAATTACAAACATTCACATAATAGTCTTACAAATCTTCATAATCCATGCATGAAGAACATTTTGGCCATTAGGCTTCTAATATTAAGTAAAATTCCCAAGACACATGTATACAAAAACACCACCATCTCCAACAATGGATCGTTGGAGCCACTCCTTGCTCCCCGAAAGAACTAGCTTGTCTCTCTAATGCCTTGCGGGAGGAGCCAAGGTGAAAAATTCATTTTCTCGTAACACGAGGGTGTATATATAACAAATGGGGTGATCCTTCACCTCCCTTCTAACTCTTGGGATACCCTCATGACTGTTTGACTTCTCTTGACCTTTTTACTTCCTACATGACTTTTCACATTACATGAATGACTCTTGGACTTCCATTTTACATTATATTTCTACAATATTGAATTACATATTTCGAAAAATGATGTGGCACATGATGAATTATGAAATGACATTGATGACATGTCAATGTAAAGCCGTTCTTTGTTGTTTATTTCTTTGTGTCTTCTCAAAAATATGGTGCATATTCTTCTTCTTCCCACTCCTTATGAATTGAAGATAAGGAGTCTTCCATGTGGTCTTGATCTTTCATCTTTTGTTATAGTTCGACATTCCTTCATCTTCTTGATTGATGATCATATTATCTCCTCAACTCCTTAGGTGTCTTATAACATGTCCTCCTTCTCTATAGTTTGGAAAACTCACCAATATGGAAGTACAAACGTAGCCAAAAGTGAGGGATTGTCTGTTGGGTGTGGAGCCTGATTATCTTTTTTACTTTGTATCACAGCATTGGACCCCTGTACCTTTTAACCCGAGAATTTAATCGGCTGTAGTGGGGTCTAGGGGGGGCGGCAGCACTTTTTGAAGCCCCCCCCCCCCCGGGGGGTTTCGGGGGTAGCGCCCCCGAAGCTAAAAACAGATGTAAAATTGCCTTGTAAAAGTATAGTAATTTCTAGTCAATCTGGGCCGTTCATTAGGCAAATGATCTGACGGTAGAAGTTATGTTTAGATTAGGGTTTTTTGCCCTAGAAGGCAACCCCTTGTATATATGAGGGTATTGTATTGCGGCTGTGTATTTTTTATGAGTGTATTCTCGGAGCGAGAAACAGAGAGGGAGACTGAGAGAGAGAACAGAGGATATTACAGCGGATCTGTTGTAGGTTTTGTCTCTTCATTTTTGCTGGATAATAGAAAGGAAGGACTGGCTGTTCGGGGTGGACGTAGCCCAAACTAGGTGAACCACGTATATCTGTGTCTCTCTAGTTTTTATGTGTTTTGTGTGCTTGTATTTTCCGCATATTTTATGTGTTGCATTGCTCTGTAATATTTAATTTTCTAACAACTGGAGGAGGACAGAAGTGTATTTGGGTGATAAACTCGCCGGAAAAAAAAAGGGTTCCTGGTTCGAGTGGGAGCAATGGCAGAAGATGGTAAGTTTAGGGTCGAGCAATTTAACGGCCAAAACTTCCCGCTGTGGAGGATGCAGATGGAAGATTATCTGAATCAGAAAGATCTGTACCTACCATTGAGCGGAAAAACAAAGAAGCCGATGGCCATGAAAAACACGGAATGGAACATTCTCAATAGAAAGGCACTCAGAACAGTACGGTTGTGCCTTGCGGCGTCAGTCGCCTTCAATATTTCGAAGGAAACAAAAACAGAGGGTTTGATGCAGACATTGGCGAAACTATATGAAAAACCCTCGGCCTCAAACAAGGTATTTCTTATGAAACGATTATTTAATATGAAGATGTCGGAAGGTGGATCTGTTGCAGACCATTTAAATGAATTTAATATAGTTACCAGTCAGTTAAGTTCTGTAGGAGTAAACTTTGATGATGAAGTTAGAGCTTTGTTATTCTTGTGCTCATTGCCAGAGAGTTGGAATGGTTTAGTAATGGCCATTAGTAACTCTGTCTATGGATCTAGTACTTTAAAGTTTGATGATGTTGTTGGTGCTATCCTCAGCGAGGAAATGTGACGGAAAAGCTCTAGTGAGACATCAGGTAATGCTTTGAGTGCAGAGTCTAGGGGAAGAAGAATGGAAAGGAAAGAGCTCGGGATATCGCGATTAAATCAAGGAAAGCGGATCCAAGTCGAGATCGGGGATAGTGTCTTGGAATTGCGGAAAGAAAGGACACCTAAAGAAAGAGCGTAGATCTTGGAAGGGAAAAGAAGGAGACACACGGCAAGAAAACAATCTCGATGGGCTTGTGACCAATTGATATGTTATGAGATGCTTTGATTCTTTCTTTCGAAAATGTGCGACTCTTGGGTTGTAGATTCGGGAGCTTCATTCCATACCACACCTGATAAGAAGTATTTTCATGACTATGTTCAAGGAGATTTTGGAAAAGTTCGTTTGGGTGATGATAAACCCTGTAAAATTGTTGGAATGGGTAAAGTTCTTGTAAAACAACAAAATGGAAACCAATGGCTACTAAAGGAGGTAAGGCATATTCCAGATCTGAAGAAAAATCTGATTTCAACAGGGCAGTTAGGTGGTGAAGGTTGTGTGACAACTTTCACGGATAAAACTTGGAAGGTCACCAAAGGAGCTCTGGTAATAGAAAAAGGCGAAAATGTTGGTACATTGTATTTATGCAATGGTATTTCTAACTCTGTTAATTCTTTAACTTCCAAAGGAGAAGATGCAGCATTGTGGCATCATAGGCTCGGACACATGATGAGAAGGGGATGAAGATTCTTCACTCAAGAAATTTGTTGTCGGGTTTGAAGAATATTGATTTGGATTTTTGTGAGAATTCTATTTATGGAAAATATAAGAGAGCCATATTTCTTAGAGTTGGGAAAGAAAAGAAGAGAGAAAAATTAGAGCTTGTGCATACAGGTGTATGGGGAATTTCTCAGGTATCATCTCTCGGTGGCTCTTGTTATTATGTTACTTTTATTGATGATGCAACTAGAAAAACTTGGATTTATTTTATTCAGAATAAATCTGATGTATTTGATACTTTCAAGAAATGGAAAGTTTTGGTTGATATTTATACAAGAAATAAGTTGAAGCATGTGAGATCGGACAATGGAGGTGAATATTGCAGCAAAGAGTTTGATAGGTATTTTTCAGAGCATGGAATTCGTAGAGAGAAGACAGTTCAAGAACACCTCAAGAAAATGGTGTGTCAGAAAGGATGAACAGAACAATCATGGAGCGTGCAAGGTGCATGAGATTGCATGCAGGATTACCTTTACAATTTTGGGCAGATGCTGTAGATACTGATGTTTATCTAATAAAAAGAGGGCCTTCAAGTTCCTTGGATGGTGGTATTCCAGAGGAATCATGGACAGGTAAAAAGGTAAACTACTCTTTTTAAAGCCTTTTGGTTGTGAGGCCTTTGTCCATATTAATAAATAAAATAGAACAAAGCTTGAGGCAAAATCAAAGAAATGTACCTTTATTGGATATGGTGTTAATTATTTTGGTCATCGCTTATATGATTATGAAAATCGCAAAATAATTAGGAGAAGAGATGTAATATTCAATGAAATGGTCTTGTAT
This sequence comes from Pinus albicaulis, assembly GCA_034641835.2. NCBI lineage: Eukaryota > Viridiplantae > Streptophyta > Pinopsida > Pinales > Pinaceae > Pinus > Pinus albicaulis. The sequence continues at coordinate 1,041,289,270 of CM076570.1, read as the reverse complement.
AAGAATCAGTTGTAGGAAAAGAAACGGGAAAAAGAAAACAAAGAATACACAGTTCTTGATGAGATCACAGAAGAAGTAAAGGTGCCCGAAAATAATAATAATCAACAGCCACAACAAAAACAACCACCACAACAGCAACATGCACCTGAAACACTTGAAAGTGGTGTTAGAAGATCTACCGGGATAAGTAGACCCCCTGAATGATACTCTCCTTCATTATATTATTTATTGTTGGTGATTACGGTGAACACGAATGTTATGAAGAAGCAATGCGAGGTTGAAAGCGGGGGAAGAAGTGGAGGCTAGCCATGGAAGAAGAGATGGACTCCTTAATGCATAACCAAACTTGGGACTTAGTCAGGTTGCCTGCAGGTAAAACTACATTGTAGAATAAATGGGTTTATAGGCTGAAGGGAGAAGATGGAGGAAAACAAAGGTACAAAGTTAGACTTGTGGTGAAGGGGTTTTCACAAAGGAAAGGTATTGCTTTTGATGAAATATTTTATCCTGTTGTTAAGATGACTTCAATGAGAACTATTTTAAGTCTTGTAGCAGTGGAAGGTTTACACCTTGAAAAGTTAAATGTAAAGAAAACTTTTCTCCATGGAGATTTGGAGGAAGAGATCTATAGGCAGCAACCAAAAGGATATTAGGTAAAAGGGAAAGAAAAATTGGTGTACGAGAACGAGTTAAAGAGCATGTATGTTTTAAAACGAGGCCCAATTGCACTCTAAAATTTGATAGGTTTATTTCTGAACAAGGTTATACTAGATGTCACTCTGATCATTGTGTTTATCTGAAAAAGAAAAATGATGGCAGCTATATTATATTGTTATTGTATGTAGATGAAATGCTTGTTGCAGGGTCTAACATGCAGGAAATAAATGTGCTTAAAAGAAAATTGGCAAATTCCTTTGCAATGAAGGATTTGGGAGATGCAAAACAAATCCTTGGTATGAGAATAAATAGAGACAGGAAAAATCACAAATTAACACTGTCTCAGAATGAGTACATACAAAGGGTGTTGAAAAGATTTAATATGCAGAATGCAAAACCAATTAGTACACCTTTTGCTAGCCATTTCAAACTTAGCAAGGAGATGTGCCCCAATACCTAAGAAGAAATAGAATATATGTCTAAAGTTCCATATGCATCGACAGTTGGAAGCTTAATGTATGCAATGGTTTGCACAAGGCCTGATATTTCACATGCAGTGGGAGTTGTAAGCAGGTACATGAACAATCCTGGAAAAGAACATTGGATGAAAGCGATGGAAATGGATTCTCGGATATTTTAGAGGTACCAAAAATCAAGCATTATGCTTTGGTGGTTCAAACATTGCTCTACGGGGATATGTTGATGCAGAAATGGCAGCTGATAGAGATAACAGGAGGAGCACTACAGGATATGTATTTACCGTAGGTGGAACAATTTTCAGTTGGGTTTCAAAAATTCTAAGTGTTGTTGCACTTTCAATAACAAAAGCAGAGTATGTTGCTACTACGGAGGCTAGTAAAGAAATGATTTGGTTACAAAAGTTTATGGATGAGTTAGGTAAGAATCATGATATGGGAACGTTATAAAGTAATAGCCAAAGTGCCATTCATCTTGAAAATAACTGATCATTTCATTCTAGGACTAAACACATATAGCTCAAGTACCATTTCATACGGTCAGTATTGGAAGATGGACAGTTGAAGCTGGAAAAGATACACACTAGCACGAATATCCAAAGATGCTACAAAAGTTGTAACCGAGCGAGAACATGCTCGGTTTCAATTGGTCTTCAAGGATGACGATGAAGATGTAAGAAACAAAACGAGGTCCCATGAAGTCATTGTCCAGCAAATGAAGCAGCGATGGAGTTGCTACAATCAGTCTCCAAGTGGGAGATTGTTGGGTGTGGAGCCTGATTATCTTGTTTACTTTGTATCACAGCATTGGACCCTTGTACCTTAAAAGGGGCGGCAACGCCGCCGAAATTTAATCGCTGCCGTGGGGGGTCCAGGGGGGGGGCGGCAGCACTTTTCGGAGCCCCCCCCTGGCGGGGGTTCGGGGGCAGCGCCCCCGAAGCTAAAAACAGATGTAAAATTGCCTTGTAAAAGTATAGTAATTTATAGTCAATCTGGGCCGTTCATTAGGCAAATGATCTGACGGTAGAAGTTATGTTTAGATTAGTGTTTTTTGCCCTAGAAGGCAACCCCCTTGTATATATGAGGGCATTGTATTGCGGCTGTGCATGATGAGTGTATTCTCGGAGTGAGAAACAGAGAGGGAGACTGAGAGAGAGAATAGAGGATATTACAACGGATCTGCTGTAGGTTTTGTCTCTTCATTTTTGCTGGATAATAGAAAGGAACGATTGGCTGTTCGGGGTGGACGTAGCCCAAACTGGGTGAACCACGTATATCTGTGTCTCTCTGGTTTTTATGTGTTTTGTGTGCTTGTATTTTCCGCATATTTTATGTGTTTCATTGCTCTGTAATATTTAATTTTCTAACATTGTCAATAAAAGTGTGCAATGAATGTTGACATGGGTTCAACATTGCACATACACTGTCTTGATGGAATGTGCTATGTTATTTAATTCTTGGGTAAAAGAATGCATTCATGAACTCGTTGCAAACTAAGCATGTGTGAGCAAGTGACTTAGATCGATCAAGGAGTGATCTGAAATGTGAGAACTTCTTATTTCTAATATAGATATGGATTGTAGGGGCATTTACAAGATATGTCACCTTTAAAGAAAGGATGAGATCCTGAAGCTTTCTGGCCCTTTACAGACTCTGCTTAAAGAAATAATAGAAGTAATCACTAACGATCTGATAATGAAACTAATTTTTTGCTGGTGCAAGGTATCCATTATCCATAATATTATGTGTGCAAACTATTTAATGTGTTTTGCAATTGGAACAAAAAGTTTTTGGTGAATTTATGAGTCTTTTGTGTATAGGAAACTTATTTCATTTTACTGTTTAACATCTTTAACTCTGATAAAACATAGCAAATGAATCATAGAATATAACACAACATATGATAAGGCAGTTCACCCCTCCTGGGCTACATCTGTTGGGTCCAACGCCCCCAAATGGGCATGTCCTTGGTATTATTATGTTAAAATTTGTTAATACAGTGATCAGAAAGCCTAAACAGGCAAAAAAAGTTGTGAAAATGAGTTCAGAGCATAGAAAAAAGTTAATATAGGCTTTTGTTTCACCTCCAAAGGTTAACCACAACCCAATATAGCTCCAACACTCCCTAGGCCCTGATGGCTCTCCAACCTTCTCCGCTGAAAAAGTACCTGAAGCTGATCTCTGTTTCCTCTGCAACCTACACCATTCGATCTGGAATGCTCAAATTACCCAAATTAGACTCTTGGTTCACCTCAAATGATCAACCACAACTCAGCACATCATCAACCCCACAAAGGCCCTGGTGGCTCAAAAAGCTTCTCTGAAGCTAAACAGGCTGAAGCTTTGCTCCAATGGCTCTGAAACCTATCTCAATGGCTTCAAAATGCTGAGAAGATGCAAAAAAAAAAAAAAAAATTCGCTCAGAAAGGATTTCCCATGTGAAAGATATGGCCCAAACAGTCTTTTGCCCAATGTTAGGCAAAAATTCCACAAAAGATGGGCCAACTTTAGTTAACTGCAGTTAAATTTAGTGATGCCGCCAAATTAGGAGGGCGCGCTCCAAATTTGGCAGGCGGTTAGCTTGGCATTTAATGTGAGAGTGGACGTGGCCACATGTGGTGGTTAGCGCCGTAACTGTTGGGGGTGGAAGGTTAATGAAACTGTAACAACAATTGTCGAGCCCCCGTCGTTGCATGTGAACGCTATGTTGGACCATACGTTTGTTTAACCGCCAGGACTGGCCCCCACCTGTGGTCACCGAGTCTGGTTCTGTGTAAAGTGTCGGGCTAGCCCTTTTAATTTTCTGCTCCAATACAAATACCACATATATTTCAACCTTTGACATTTAAAACCATATGACTTAAACTTTGATTAATGTTCATTTGGGTTTTAATTTCATATGTAATTAAATTAATATAATTAATATATATATATATATATATATATATATATATATATAATTAATATTTAATATATATATATATAAATATTGATATAATATATGATTTTTTAAATCAAATAAAATATTAAATTTATATATATATATATATAAAACATTAATTAAACTTTAATATATTAAAAATATTTCTCCACATTAAAATCATGAACCCATACTCAATATTGAAGAACATTGGGCCATTTCAAAGTGCAATAACTTCTTCATACGGTAACGGATTTGAGTGCCGTTTGTGGTGATGGGATTTTATCGCCGAGGCCTATCCGGTCGTTCAGGTTCCAACCAATTTTGAGCAAATAAAATTTTGAGCATTTTCTCCAATAGGACATGATCACCTGATCACACCTCCCAAATGGGAAGCTTTTGGACCCACAAAAGCTCTCTGATTACAGAAAATGAAGATGAGGAGACTGATTCTCCACTCTTCCAACTTTGAACCACTGAAATATTCCTGACTTCATCAAATTGAGTTTTTCATAAAATGATAAATTTTCCCTCGAATTCACTGATTGACCGTTGCTAAAACTGACTGAGTCATGATGCAAATTCTTGAAATTTGCAGAAAAATAGCTATAATTTGTAGAAATTTTTTTTTTCTACAATGATCAAACTTCAAAGAAGACTGAAAACAAGATTCACCTTGCCAACTGTTCACATGGCGAATTTTTGCTGAATGAGCCATGCACTTGTGCCAAATCCCGACCAAGTTTTCTCGCCATAAAAATCTGCCATTCTGAAATCAACATTGACCCATGCTGAACTGTGTGCCCTCTTTTCTTGCATGCCTTTCCATCTTATGGAATCTTGCACTGCTTTGCACCGACACTTCGTTCTCTGCACCGATTGACACCAAAGGTACCTTGTGCAACATAATGTCATCTTCTTTCAAAGACGAACTGTTATCAGACTGAGACATATCATTAGAAATATCATGAAAAGGTAAATGTACAAAATCTTGTCATTTCAACATCAAAAAATTCAGATTTTGACTTGAATTAACTAGCCTTTTCAATTGACCTGCATGGACTAAAGAAGATTCTAGCTTCTTCTTATGTGCTCTCACAATGTACTCTTTTCCATCCTTGAACAAGTGATACTTATTCTCATGACGATAGAAGATTGCCTTTCTGTCATATAAATATGGACTACCCAACACAACACCTGTTATGTCAAGTGGTACTACATCCAGTTCAACCCAATCAACATAATGAGATGTTATGGCGAAGCGCAAGATGCACTTTCTTGAGACTTGTACGTTTGCATCCTTGCATATCCACCCAAGTGGATAAGGCTTTGGATGTGGAATTGTCTCAAGTTTCAGATGTTTGACCAAGTCTTCTGAGATGAGATTAGCTTGAGACCCACTATCAAAAAGTGTGTCTATCTTTGTGTGGTTTGAGATTATCCTCACATAAAATAGTTCTATCCTCCTCTTTTCATCTTGAATTTCTTGTGACAGTTTAATGAGCTAGAACTAGGATTTTATTCTTGCACAACCTCTTTCCCCTTTATGTTCTTTAATACCATGGCGATACTTTTTGTCTCATCACCTAATTCTAACCCTAAGTCCTGTTCAACAGTTGCTACAATTTTCCTCTTTTCTTTGGTCTTGTCTTTGTTTTTATATTTCTCTGGTTTCAGCTTAGGATGAAGCTTCCAACAATGGTCTTCATCATGGCTTGTTTTTGAACAGTTCTTGCAAAAAAATTTACCTTTTTCCTTTCTAGAATTTGCAACCCTTTTTCTTCCTTTGCTTTTAAAATCACTATTCTCATTCATTGCATCAAAAATGTTTTTTCCCTCTAGCCTCTAAATGCGTAGCTTGTACACAAACTTTGTCTAGACTAGTAGGATTAAACATAAGAATAGTGTGTTGAAGGTAACTGTGCAAACCACCTATGTACTTTAACAAAGTATCTTGGCTTTGTAAATCTACCCCAAGTAAGAGTGGTCTTCTCCTAAATTTATGGGTATAGTCTTGCACATTCTGTCCCTTAAGTTGTCTAAATTTTTTCCAGTTCATTATAGCCTTCTGAAGGTGAGCAAGAGGATAAATTTGTTTCTTGATTGCAGTAATAAACTCAATCCATGATAAAGAAATCTTACCATGTTTCTTGATTTCCTCCCTAGTTTTGGCTTCCCACCAAACCAATGCTGCTCCATCCATCCTTAATGAGGCTAATTGTATTTTGGTGTCATCATCATGCAGATTTTGAATCCTTAAATAGACCTCCAGTTGTCTGATCCAATTATCTAATTTCTCTGCATTAACATCACCATTAAACATTGGCAATTAAAATTTGACATCAAGCTTTAACAAAGGATTTTTACCAGTTGTTTTTGACTTATGTGACTGATTTACTGAATTTGAAGAGGATGATGTTAAGGAAGAGGATGACGATGGAGATGGTGGATCACCATTTCCTCCATTCCATTTCTTTGACTTATCATTGTCCTTCTTTCCTCCTGAAGAATCTCCTTCTTCTCTTTGGTTTTTAGATCCTTCTCCAGCAATTCTATCATTTCTTTCTTGATAGAGGATCCTTACCATTTCAGTCATATCCAAGAAAGCTTTCCGAAAAACCCTTTCTTCTTCCTTGGGATCCATTTCTTCATGAGATTCTTCTTCTCTTTAAGACATGCTTGTAGCTGCTTCTAGGGTTCTTGGAGGTGGTTCTCTGACCCTTCTCGGTTGTGGATTAGTTTGTGCACTAACCAAGTTTCCTTCACCTCTCTTCAGTTTTAACCTAGTAAGCATCAAAACTTGCAAACAAATGACTTAATCTTTGCACACAACAATGTTGAGTAAAAACTCTAACTCAATACCATAAGCTCAACCTATGCTCTAATACCAATCTGATCTGAAATGTGAGAACTTCTTATTTCTAATACAAAGATGGACTGTAGGGGCATTTACAGGATATGTCACCTTTCAAGAAAGGATGAGATCCTGAAGCTTTCTGGCCCTTTATAGACTCTGCCTAAAGAAATAATAGAAGTAATCACTAACGATCTGATAATATAACTACTTGTTTGCAGGTTCAAGGTATCCCTTATCCATAATATTATGTGTGCAAATTGTTTAATGTGTTTTTCAATTGGAACAAAATGTTTTTGGTGAATTTATGAGTCTTTTGTGTATAGGAAGCTTATTTCATTTTACTGTTTAACATATTTAACTCTGATAAAACACATCAAATAAATCACAGAATATAACATAGCATATGATAAGGCAGTTCACCCCTCCTAGGCTACATCTGCCAGGTCCAAGGCCCCCAAATGGGCATGTCCTTGCTCTTATTATGCTAAAATTTGTTAATACAGTGATTAGAAAGCCTAAACATGAAAAAAAAGCCGTGAAAATGAGTTCAAAGCATAGAAAACAGTAAATATAGACTTTTGTTTCACCTCCAAAGGTTAACCACAGCCCAATACAACTCCAACACTCCCTAGGCCCTGATGGCTCTCCAAGCTTATCCATAGAAAACATACCTGAAGATGATCTCTGTTGCCTCTGCAACCTGTACCATTGGCTCTGGAATGCTCAAATTACCCAAATTAGACTCTTGGTTCACCTCAAATAGTCAACCACAGCTCAGCACAACATCAACCCCACAAAGGCCCTGGTGGCTCAAAAAGCTTCTCTGAAGCTAAACAGGCTGAAGATCTACTCCAATGGCTCTAAAACCTGTCTCAATGGCTTCAAAATGCTGAGAAGACCCCAAAAAAAAAAGAACTTCTTAGAAAGGATTTCCCATGTGAAAGATATGGCCCAAACAGTCTTTTGCCCAATGTTAGGCAAAAATCCCACAAAAGACGGGCCAACTTTAGTTAATTGCAGTTAAATTTAGTGATGCCGCCGAATTAGGAGGGCGCGCTCCAAATTTGGTGGGTGGTTAGCTTGGCATTTAATGTGAGAGTGGACGTGGCCACATGTGGCGGTTAGCACTGTAACCGTTGGGGGTGGACGGTTAATAAAATCATAACAACAATTGTCGAGCCCCTGCCGTTGCATGTGAACGCTATGTTGGACCGAACGTTTGTTTAACCGCCAAGACTGGCCCCCGCCTGTGGTCCCCGAGTCTGGTTTAGTGTGAAGTGTCGGGCTAGCCCTTTTAATTTTCCGCTCCAATACAAATACCACGTATATTTCAACCTTTGACATTTAAAACCATATGACTTAAAATTTGATTAATGTTCATTTGGGTTTTAATTTAATATGGAATTAAATTAATATAATTGATATATATATTTTTTTAATTAATATTTAATATATATATAAATATTAATATAATATATGATTTTTTAAATCAAATAAAATATTAAATATATATATATATATATAACATTAATTAAACTTTAATATATTAAAAATATTTCTCCACATTAAAATCATGAACCCATACTCAATATTGAAGAACATTGGGCCATTTCAAAGTGCAATAACTTCTTCATACGGTAACGGATTTGAGTGCCATTTACAGCGCCGAGATTGTATTGCCAAGGCCTATCCGGTCGCTCAGGTTCCAACCAATTTTGAGCAAATAAAATTTGAGCATTTTCTCCAATAGGACATGATCACCTGATCAAGGAGTGACTGATCGCAAGATCCATAATAGGCTCCAAAATTCAAGTGTAGGTGAAATTTTGGAGGGTTTATGTTGTAGTTACAACACTTGGTGACACACTGTACTCCAACTTCTCTTCCTTGGTCAATTATTCTGTACAGGGTCTTAGTTCTTTAGGGAGTATTGATTCATATTCGTGTAGATCACTTTGGCCTCCCCACTTACCCCGTGAATAAACATGGTCCCCTTGGTGCCCTCTCAGTTAAACACAAACATAAGATCCATGATATCACAATGTTTCTATTTAGAAAGGGTAGTGTATCTCATGAGGTTTATATTTTCAGAGTATATTTTTTCATCTCTGGTGTTGCTCCGCTGCCAACAGACCTAGAAAATACCCTGAATGAGTCACTACAGGAACACAAACATTTCTCCACTTCCAGCGAGCCTGGAAAACACCCCGGCGAAGTTGCTTGTTTCACCTCTCTATGTAGGAAGCCTTTCTCTCCTCTCACCTTTATTTATATATTTAAAGAGGACTTTTGCATAGGAACTTATTCATTTTATGGGAGGAAGAGGAATCCAAAATTATTGAGCTTAAGAGAGGTTGGTCCTTCAGAGAAGCATATAAATACCTTTGATTTGGGTTTGCTCGTTTACATTTTTCCCCTTTTCCTCATCTACTGATTGGATAAATGTGAAAACACCGAAACATAAATAACCAAGTGTGGAATAACGTTTCCAGATTAGACATAAGTACCATGGTTTGAGAAAAAATCTCCTGAAGGATGGATCGTATTTTCGGTCGGAACATCATCGAGAAAAAGGTGTGACCAAGACAAGGAAGAAGGACAATAAGTTAACCAAATATTGCAGCATCAAAAAGTCCTCCCATTTTTCCACATTGTCATTTGATCCCAAATAAGACACTCTTCCTGCAAAGTCGTATCAACATAACCAAAAGGAAAAGACATGACACAACAAGAAAGTGAAACCAAAGAACAAAAAAATTAAGGATAAACTAAACATGACGCAATATACAATTAAGAAAAGATGAGAAATACTAAAGAGAACAAGTGTGGAATGAGTGCAAGAGAGGGGAAACTAGAATGCAAATAATCCTACTCCTAACCTAAACAATTAGAAGGTCAAGTTCACGTATAATGTAATTTCCAATGTAGCCACCGTAGTTTTTCTTGACCTACATCCACAAAGATATGAACAATTAAAGAAGATATAAAGTAATGTGCAAGAGAAAAAATAAAAGCTTGAAGAACTTGCACAACAAAAAGTTCTTTCTTGTGGGCAGAAAAATGTGTCACACCCACTACTTCTAACCAGTCCACATTCTTACCTTTTCGATGGAAAGAATAATCAGAAAAACCTCTAAAACTTCTTGTGAATGCACCTTCTTCTGTTTCATCCTGCTTAGAAAGGATGAGAAAAGGCCGAAACCTATTATTTACAATGGATCTTTCCAAGTAATATTGCTCCAACCATTTAGTGATTAGATCATGAAGTTCGAAAAAATCCTCTTGAAAATCCTGAAAACTTTGAAATAATGAATCTTTAATTAAAAGTGTGGGATCAGGATGCGAATATTGTGAGGGAAAATAGATCTTATCATATTCAAAAGGTTTGTCATAGAGTGAGGCACTGACATAACCATTAGTGAAGGCTAAAGTGCCTTAGATGCTTGACAAGAATAAGAATGATGAGATAAACAATAAATATTAATCGATGTGAAGAACCTGTCATCAAATATATTAGTGGGGAAATGATAAAATGAATGACAGTTAATATTATGATCAGAGGGACTAATTAAAGCATTAGATTCCTACTATTAGTGTTTAATAAGGATAAATCAATTTGAATATCTCTATGAATGATCTGAACCATCGAACCAACTTGCTTGCAAGCCAAATGTGACAAACCATTTTCCTGTATCTGGTGTCAATCTGTACAAGAATCATAATCATCAAAAGAATTTAAAAGGGATTCCATAACTACAAACACATAAGAAAAATCAGGACATAGTGAACGAAGAAGAATTTGATTTGCACGATAACTCATGCATTCACTATCACTCAAGAGAATTTCAGGTGAAATGAAGGGAAAGATTTGCAATACACCATTCACACGAAAAACTAGGAGTTGACTGTTAAGAAATGAATTCGATAGGCATTGTTGTACTTTGGGAGACAATATTTGGCTGAATAGAGATCAATTCCCAAGACATTTATATAAAATTGTAAAAGGATTAATTTGTTGTCCCATCATTTTATAAAACCCCAAAACCTTGATTAAAACCCTTTAGTCTTCAATGTGTGAACAATAATTTCATGTTGGCCTTCTAATGTTGAATACAAATGAAAAGGGGAATAAAAATAAGTTATGGTGGAAAGTCTTAGATAACAGACTGATTCACACATAATATTTTATCTTCAACTTTAGAGGAAAATATGACTAGCATGAAATGAAATACAGAAATTCAACTCACAGAACTGTAAAATGAAAGCCCAACAACTTTATTACTCTTTTATAAGAAGAAAACATTAAGAAAAGATGTGACGGAGAAAACATATCATACCCAACAAATTCTTGAATCACTATGAAAAATTTATTCAAATGCACATGAAGAGTGAAAGTACAAAATTGTGATTGCTTCTGAGGTCTAAAATTCTGGAACCCTCACTTCTCATTTTAAAGTATTTTATACAAAATTTTCACAGGGACTGTTATATAAATATCAAACACCTAAACTACTTCAGGATCAATTGTCCTCATACTTGATAATTACATTTGGAAACATAAAAATTACATTGAAATAAAATATCTTAACTAAACATCATGAAACAAAACTTTTGTAGAAATGAAAGAACTTTGTCACTAAATAACTTGTGGTTCTGGAGTAGTAGAAGGTTGTGCTGTTGTATGAATTGTTTGGGGTGACATCAATTCCCTGCACTTCCTCCAAATGTATGTGTTTATATTTGATCTTTTGATAAAATTGATATGATCCATTCTGGTGTTGGCAGATGATGATCACTGGGATATGATTTGACATATCAGGGGAAATTTGGTGGAGGTAAAAGTGACGTGGCAGGAGGAATGGTGGGGGCAGACTCACATGCTCACTTGTTGACGTAAGCACAGAGGAAGTCTCTCGTATGGGACAATTTCATAAGAGTGCGTTCGAACTTTTTCTGAGCTGTTGATCTGAAGTCAACACACCCAACTAAAAGTCATTGCGGAGGCACTGCTTGAGTTAAATTTCGGATGAGTTGTGCTGTCTTATGGGCCCCATCGCACTGGTTCATCTCTGATGTTGAACATGTTCGAAATTTAATCTCTCGCTCTTCAGTACATGGTCCCACTTATTGTTGCATTTATTTTTAACAAATGCTTGAACCTCAATTGTTAGTTCTTAATCTATTATTTAAGAACTAAACACAGTTAATCAATAAATCAAAACTTTAGCTATTTTTTACTTTTTTGCCCCTTTTTAAATTATACATACATACATACATACATACATACATACATACATACATATATATAATGGCATAATGCATATACATTCATAGAAAAATTTAAAACGAGTTACAACATCTGGCTCCACCTGGGGATAGTGTTTTTCAAAAAGAAAAACTCTAAGAACCGCAGATTACTGCCTTCACCTTGGGCATCGAGTCTGAAAATGCAAGTTAAAACATTACAATGGATATCTCATCGACATATATACAATGTTCACATGAAAATATACAATGATGAAATAATTGCAAGTCAATGCTGGAAGTAATGCTTCAAGTACTTCCCATTCACTGGTAGTTGTATATGATCACCATACAGATTTTTTTGAATAAAAGTTTTTTTTTCTCTTGTTTCTTCTATTTTGAAGGGACCAAACCACAAAGGATCAAACTTTCCATGTTTACCTTTATTTTCTCTTCTTGCATCCCATTTGAGAACTATATCTCCAGGCTGAAAATGAATATCCTTGGATTTTTTGTCAAAAATCAATTTCATTTTTCCCTGATAATCAATCAAATTTTCCATCACTCTTTCTTGGTTTTCATTAAGCTATATTAACTGGTTCATTCTTCTAATTATAGGACCTGATTCTTTTTGAACATCTTGGAAAAATTCTACAACAAGTTTTATCAACTGGCTGGGAAATAAAGCATTTGTTCCATATACTAGCTCAAAAGGTGACCTCCCAGTCGATCTTCTAGCAGTTACTCTACTTTCCCATAAGGCAAATTTTAGCTTAGTATCCCAATTTTTTTTAATTATCTTTAATGGTTTTCTTGATTATCTTTACTAGAGGTTTTCTAGAATACTCTGCTAACCAATTCCCCTAAGGGTGATATGTAGTAGAGTGAGACAAAATTACATTATATTATTGACAAAAATCAATCAAACTTGCAGATTTAAAAACTTGAGCATTATCTGCTACTAACCTTTTGGGACAACCAAACCTGTTGAAGATATTTTCCTCCAAGAATTTTATCACCACTAAATCATTTTCTCTTCTTGTTGGGACAAATTCCACCCATATGGTAAAATAATTTGTACCTGTCAAAATTCACTTATACTTCCCACTAGGTGGTGAATTGATTTCCCCTATGAAATCCAATCCCGATTTCCTAAAAGGTTCCTCCAAAAACACATGAATTAGAGGCAATGGTTCCAGTCTTTTCTTCCTAGCAAAGATCTAACATTTTGACAACTTCTTACCAATATATAAACATCCGAAAACAAAGAAGGCGAGAAAAATCCAGCTTTTAAAATTTTATGAGTTGTTACCTTTCATATATAGTGACCACCACAAATAAAACCATGATATTCATTTATTATTTCAACAGTTTCTCCTTCTGTCAGACAAAGTAAAAGGACACCAACTGGATCTCTCCAATATAATTTCCCATTTACTATCACATATTTTTGAGCTTTGAATCTCAAAGCCTTATACTTTGATCTATTTAAAGAAGAATGAAAACTAAGGAAACATAAATAATGTACAATACCTTTATACCATTTATAACATAGGTATTTATATTGAATTTTGTTATCAGGTTCTGTGTCTTTACCTTTTTATGTTGTGGCTTTATTTTCATCAGCTTCACCCAGCAAATTCATTCCCATAGCCTAAAAATTTGTTTTTGTTAAAATATTTGCCAAAATTTTTTCTTTCACAAGATTAGTTGGTTTTATATCCATGTCATATTCCTGAATCCTTGCTATCCATTTTTGTCTCTTTCCTTCATTATCACTATGAGTCAATACATCTTTTACATCAACATTTGGAACATAAGCGGTAATTTGAGATTGAAGAACATAGACCCTGAAGGTTTTCAGTGCTTTGACCAAAGCATAAACTTGCTTTTCCAATCATTATTATATTTAAATTCTACATCCCTTAAAACCATGCTAAAGAATGGCACATGTTTTTCCTTTTTTCTCTTCATTTCTTTGCAAAAGCACTGCGGCAATAGTAGAAGAGGAAGCAGATAAACAATCTGAAATGTTTTTTTATAATCAGGGCTCACCAGCACAAGGGCTTCTTGAAGGGCATCCTTGATTCTTGAGAAAGACTCCCTGGTAGTTGTAGTCCATCCAACTTCTGCACCTTCTCTCAACATATCATTGATCTCTTTGACAATATCTGCATAATTTGGGACAAATCTTCAAAGGAAATTTATTTTTCCTATAAGACTTTGAATCTCCTTTTTTCTCCTTCGTAGAGGTATATTTTTAATTGCTTCCACTCTTTTCAGACCTATTTTAACTCCTTCCTTTGACACAATATGACCCAAAAATTTTCCTTCTTTTAAAACAAAATGATAATTTTTTGGATTCAGAGATAGGCCATACCTTCTACACTTTTCAAAAGTCTATTGCAAATGCTCCAAATGCTCCTCATCTAATTCGGAGAATATTGCAATATCATCCAAATAAATTAATACAAACCTGTTTTTTCTCCTACAAAGGCTATATCCATAGCCCTTTGAAAAGTGGCACTAGAATTCATTAGTCCAAAAGGCACTTTAGCATACATAAAAGTTCCCCAAGGAGTTGTAAAAGTTGTCTTATTTTGATCCTCTTTCTCTACTGAAATATGGTTGTAACCAGAAAAACCATCAATCATTGATAACTTGTAGGATCCTGTTACTTTATGCAAGATGTGATCCATTTTTGGGAGATGATAGTTATATTTCAAGGATTCTTTATTTCAGTTTTAGAAATCAATGCAAAATCTAATTTCTCCTTTTATATTTCTTATAGGAACTAGATTGGCCACCCAATTAGAGTATCTTACTATTTTTGCCTATAACAATTTCTTGATTTCATTCTCTATCGATGGCAGCGATAAGGCATTTATCTATCTTATTTTCTTCTTATAAGCTTTAACCCATGGTTTTAAAGGAATCTTATGCTGGATGATATTGGTATCATATGTTTTAAAATCTTCATATGACTAGGAAAATACATCAACAAACTTCTTAAAAAGATTTAGATACCTCTGTTTAAAGTTTTCTGGAACATCCTTAGCCAACCTCACCATCTTTGGTTGTTGTTGTGTTCCAAGATTTCAATATTCAAGGTTCTCCTCTAAGTCCGTATTTTTTGGGTTGACAACAACATCATTTGAATTAAAAAACCTATCCAAAGGTACTAAGCCTTTTGGTATCACATTATCCTTAATCTGCAATTTTTTTTTTTTAATTTCCTATAGAATATTTAAAAGAAAACCCATACTTGTGATATTCTTTAGTCTCTTCTTTTTGATCAATTTCCAAGTTTGCAAACTCACCAATCATTTCCATAAAATACTTGATCTTATCTTTGTCTTCAAACACCTGCCAATGCTTTATATTATCTGGAATAGATGGCCTGTGTCTAATCTCAACTTCATATCTTAGCTTGGGATTGAGAGGAGGCTTAAAAGTACCAGCTACAACTGCTAAAGAATCAACAAGTTTATTTCCTCCTCTATGTATAAACTGTATATTAAAAGCAACAAAGAAATTATCTAGCAAATCCCATACTTCATTTCTATAAGTTTTCAATCTTGGATGCCTTGCTTGACATTGATTCTTAATCTGTTTCACTACTAATTCTGAATCTCCGAAAAGAGAAATACATTGTATTCCTAAATGTTTAGCAACTTGTAAACTAAGAATAAAAGCTTCATATTCAGTAATTTTGTTTGTGGAGTCGAATTCCAAACTATAAGAGAGAGGAATAAAATGACCTTTTGGAGAAATCAAAATCAATCTTCCTCCACTGCCATCTCTTGAATAAGCACCATCAAAATAAAGCTTCCAAACTCCACTGAATTCTAGCTCCTTGCTTTCAATTGCTGAAGGGAGCTACACTTTAGTATCTTCAACAATTTCTTCTATCTCTTGTAACATAAAATAGGAAAAGTCATCCTTTACCTGACTGTAAATATGATAATTACTAGAACCCTCCTTCATAATGGTTTTAACAAACCTGGTCTCTCTGTATAATTTCCTCTCTTCATCACCAAAAACAAGGATTATATCATATGTAAAATCTAATTTTAACACTCCTCCCAATTTGGCTCCCCGGGATCTAGATAGGAGCATTCCAAAACATGTTGGAATGTCTGCAACAACTCTAACATCCATCAAAATGCTTCTACCTAGAATTTGAGCCAGAGAAACCCCCAAATATTTGATCAATCCCACACACTTAACCTTCTTAGAATCAAAAGAAAAAAAATCCTTGTAAGGATTAGTGATCTGCAAGTTTAGCTGCTTCATAACTTAAAGAGACATTAAGTTGTGAGAGGCTCTAGAATCCAACATATAGTTATGAAGAATAAAGTTATGCACCAATAGAGAAATATAGAAGGTGTAGAAATTTCTGAATCTTATACTTTATGCAGAAATCATTACTGTTAATCTGGTAATGCTCCTCCTACTTAGAAAAGTTATTAACTGAATAAATTCAAGTTAAAATCAAAGCAAAACACATAACATATCTCTACCAATCCAGATCTAGAATATGTACATGCACACATTGACAAAGTGACACAGTTATTTCTGGACAAATGGTCCCCGAAAAAACCCAATGTTGGAAAACCGATCTCTCGCTGCTGGAGGGTTTTCTTATTAAGAATATTTCTGAATACAAAAATCTGGGTTCCAGATTTGGAAATCCCGACAGAGAATATACTAGATCTACAACTCACTGGTTGATTTAGGGCCAAAATAATGATTGATCCACACCCTCAAACGGGATTTACAGAACTCGGCCATGATTAGGGTCTAGAAACCCCATCGCTACCCTTGAGAGCTTCCGCATCAGCCTCTGAAGCACCTCCAACCCTCAGCGCTGCTCCGAAAGGGACTGCGTTACCCCAGACTGGGTGACACAGTCACTACACTACCCCTGAAGGGTCTCTGCGTAACCCTTGAGGGTTTCCTTCTCAAAATCACACTGTACTTGAGCTGATCTCTGCCTCTTGTGTATTCTAGACCTCGAGATCAGATCATACCCTTGGCCTAAATTCCCCTCTCTGCAGCTGAAACACTTCTACGTATTCTTAGCAAACCCTGCCCTAGAATCTCAACTTATTTTCAGTGCTCTGCCATTGTGTGTCTTTACAAATGACCCCAAGCCTTTCCTTTATACTTTCTCATTGAAAAATCAACGACCATGATCAAATCTTGAATCAATGGCTAAAATTAAAAGAAATCTTGATCCCTATGACTTCAGACAATTTCATCACATGTTTAATTAAATTCACTTTAATTATTTAAGTTCCCTAAGTTTTAACTTAGGAAATACATTAAAATAATTAGTTAATTTAATATCTCCTAAACTAGATGAAATTTCCCAAATCCATTTTTGGGTCTTGTAGATCAAGTGTACTCTAGTCCTTCCTCAAAATTTGGGACCTAGAGCACAACTGATTCTACCCCAAATACACAAAATCTCAACACTCCCTCTTAGAATCAATGGTGTGCTCTAGCAATACATCACACTATCCATTACATGACTTTGAGTACTGGTTTTGTGCTGTTGAAGCTTGACCTGCTGCCACTCAACTCTGCACTACTACTGCCATTATGTATTGATGCCCATGACTCTGCCACTGCCACTACAACCACTGTACTACAACTCCCTCTCAATATGCTGCATCTGTGCTACTCATAGCACTACCACTGCTGATCTTCTGCATTGCAACTTCAGTTGTTGAGAGAGACAAATGAATCTCCTGCCCAATATTTAAAAGACAAGTCAGATAGGATGCATCCTCATCACTGAAGCTACATAGGCTATAGATTTGTGCTGGCATCTAAAGAACAATGCACGACTACAACTCTACTTGTGTAATCAGACTCCCTCTGCACTACTGAAGTCACATTAGCCCCTTGTGCTGAAATCTATCACGCTACTGCTGCACTGCGCTATCCCTCTGAAGCCTTCTGTGCTGCTGTAGCTCTGGATTGCGTAAGCAGCTCTACTCTATGCTTCTACTGATTCTACGCTGCTGCTGATTTGCTCTGTGTTGCCCCTTCCAGTCTTCAGATCTGCTTATGCCTACTTCATCTGTGATCTATGCACCCACTGCTCCACTTGTCCCGCTACTGTCTTAAGGCTGCCATAGCTCGCATGTGATCCAAGAGATGAGCTGCTCAAGGATCCTGCCTCTCTTTCTATGTATCTCCTCTAAATATCCATGTCACCCCACCTCCGTGGTTCATGATAACTCATGGCTTCATCATCTTCTGACCCATCATCTGCCACAGCTGCTTTGGAAGAAGATGCTTCCTTGTCCTTTTTCTTCTGCTGACAATGGTTGGAAAAATGTCCCATTTCACCGCACTGGAAGCACTTTATCTTTGAAAGATCCTTCTTCTTCTTTGGCTACTTCTTTGATGCCAAGGCTGCATCTTCCTCATCTTCCTTCTTCAATTTTTTCAATATAGGGCTATGTTGCCTCTTGGTGAATCCGCGGAGTTCTTCTTGGCGCAGAATTGACCACAAGTTGTCCCAATCTGGGAGTTCCGCTCTACCAAAGATACTTTGGACAAAGGTTTTCCACTCATCTGTGACTGCATTGAGGGCAATCCTGACTATCACATCATCATCCACCATTGCACCCATTGTAGTCAGCTGATCCCTAATTGACTGCAATCTAAAGAGGAAGTGTTCTATGTCTTCTCCCTTGGTCACCATGAATGACCTCATCTAAGTCTCTGACAACATTTTTCTTTGGATAGACTTTCCCTCATATAGGGAAGTCAAGGCCTTCCACATCTCGCTAGTTTTCTTCTTCTCAGGTACGTGTGGTACAATATGGTCCTTGATACTATCCATAATCAGCTGCTTGGCAGGCCCAACAACTTCCTTATGCTTCCACAGGAGATCTGGATCTGTCTGTGTGGCCAGAGTTTTCTTTGCATGGTCCCTTAGATTATATGCCTCAAGGACTATCAGTGTCCTTGCCTTCCAAACTGAAAAGTTTGAGAGGCCGTCCAACCTATCCTGATCACGCAGTCCATGAGGAGCCATCTGCTCAGAATTTGTCGAAGCTCCTCCTCTCAATACTAGAGATCTGGATCTAGGGTCCTTTACGAACTGGGCACCCTCTACTCCCTCTGACAATTGATTTCCCTCCTTGGAAATCTACCAAATCAACTATGATTCAGATTCTTCTTTGATCCTTTGATCAAAATACAAGTTTCCTTTGGCAAGAAACTCTTTGAGAAGCTGATCTCCTCCCGCTCTTTGTCACTTGTGCCAAGGCTAAAAATCTGAAAACTTCAGAATTTTAACCCCACCAACTCTTCTGAATTTATGCAGCTTTTCTGCAGTCTTTTCTGGATCTGACAGATTCAGATCTGAATCACACTAGTTGGCTTTAGACCAAACTAGCATTGTTTCTGAGCTGCCTCTGCGCAATAATTGTGTGGGCTTGCTAGGACACAACGCTAGACAATGTCACCCTTCCCTCTGCGTGAATCTGCCTCCGAAAACTGCATCGTCCCTTCAGATCTATGTTTCTGCTTCTTTTCTAGCTGCTTCCTGCAGCTAGAAACTTCAGACTCTTCTGCTGGTGACCCTCCTAGATCTGCAATTGCTCTGATACCATGTATAAATTTTTGAATCTTATACTTTATGCAAAAATTATTACTGTTAATCTAGTAATGATCCTCCTACTTAGACAAGTTATTAACTGAATAAATTCAAGTTAAAATCGAAGAAAAACACATAACACATCTCTACCAATCGAGATCTAGAATAAGTACATGCACACATTGACAAAATGACACAATTATTTCTAGACAAATAGTCCCCGGAAAAACCCAATGTGGGAAAACCGATCTTTGGCTGCTGGAGGGTTTTATTATTAAGAATATTTATGAATACACAAATCTGGGTTCTAGATATGGAAATCTCGACCTAGAATATAGTAGATCTACAACTCACTGGCTGATCTAGGGCCAAAATAATGACTGATCCACACCATCAAACGGGATTTACAAAACTCAGCGAAGATTAGGGCCTAGAAACCCCAGCGCTACCCCTGAAAGCTTCCACGTCAGCCTCTGAAGCACCGCCAACCCTCAATGTTGCTTCGGAAGGGATTGTGTTACCCCAAACTGGGTGACGCAGTCACTACGCTGCCCCTGAAGGGTCTCTTCGTAACCCTTGAAGGTTTCCTGCTGAAAATCACGCTGTCCTTGCTGCTGCTACTGATCTCTCCTTCTGCGCTGTCCTTGAGCTGATCTCTTCCTCTTGTGTATTCTAGACCCCGGGATCAGATCATCCCCTTGGCCTAAATTCCCCTCTCTGCAGCTGAAACACTTCTAAGTATTCTTAGCAAACCCTACCCTAGAATCTCAGCTTAGCTTCAATGCTGTGCCTCTGTGTGTCTTTTCAAATTACCCCAAGCCTTTCCTTTATACTTTTCTCGTTGAAAAATCAACGACCATGATCAAATATTGAATCAATGGCTAAGATTAAAAGAAAGCTTGATCCGTGTGACTTAATAAAATTTCATCACACGTTTAATTAAATTCACTTTAATTATTTAAGTTCCCTAAGTTTTAACTTAGGAAATACATTAAAATAATTAATTAATTTAATATCTCCTAAACCAGATGAAATTTCCCAAATCCATTTCTGGGTCTTATAGATTAAGTGTACTCTAGTCCTTCCTCAAAATTTGGGACCTAGAGCATAGATGATGCTACCCCAAATACACAAAATCTCAACAAAAAGGAGGAGTAGAAGAATCCACTTCTTCCACGTGAGGGCCAAAAATTACCACTAGTTTATCCTCGTGCAAATTAATTGTATTTTCTACCTGATTATCTTGTGAAATATTTATAAAATCAGTAACTTATTTCTTATATTTTGGAGCTTTAACCAAGTTAGTCAAAGGGATTGGAACTTTAATATTTTCTAATTCCTTTACCAAGTTAAGAGATTGACCTTGTTTTGTTACCTTCTCTTGTTCTTATTCATTCACATTTTTTTTGTAAGCTCGTGAGAATTGTCTACAGGTTGTTGAACAGATTTATTTAATACCCCTGTGTCTAGTTTTCCTTTTGAGATTTCTCCTTGCTGAAATGTAGCTTTTGGAACCGAGCTAGTTTGATGTTTTCCTTTATCAAGTTTTTTTGGAGGTTTTTGTTGAGGTGTTTGATCTACTTTTTTATTCTACACCATCTTGTACCCTCAACCTTTTCCTTGATCTAAGATCACATTTCTCGTGTAATTTTTCCTGCATGAAATATTGAATTTTTTTGCAATATCCTTCAATTTCTTCCTCATCCAAAGAGACCTGAAACTTAAAATTTAAATCTTCATTTCTTATCACAACTTATTCTTACCCATACAAAGTAGAAATTTCATTCTCATTTTCTTTAAGAGTCTCTTCCACTGCCTCTTCTGGTTCATCTTCTATATACAGGGGAGGTTGGATCCAATCTTGATCCTTTCTCTCCTTCATCATTATTTGCAGTGTCTGCCTCCTAAATTGAGGATCAAAATTCTTGTTTTGACTTTGTTGAATCTGTCTAGGAGGATTTTTATTGTCAAGTTCCAACTTTACTAATTTATTTGATAGATTCCTAATGACATTAGTCATCTCTTCCAACTTATTTTCACGTGAATCTCTAGGTTGACCTACAGGCTTTAATTCCTTTTTCCCCTTTCCTTTGCCATCAACTTGTTGCTTTGACTTTATTTTCCCTACATCAGACATATTTTCCTCAATTTCTAATGCATCAGTTTTAATTTGATCTAAGGTAGGGGATCTCCTTTCTCTAAGTGTAAATTCAAATTCAGACTCGAAGGCTCTTTCAAACACCACCTTTGCTCCAGCAGGTGTAGGTTTTATCTTTGCTGGCATACTGTTATAAAATTTATTGAATCTTTTGATGAATTCATTTACATCTTCTTATGGTCTCCTCTTAATAGCATTAAAATTTGTTAGAAAGTAATTGTGCTTTTTTTTTTCTCTCCCCATATTTGTATAAAAACATTTTCTAATTCTTCCCAAGTATTAATAGAATTATCAGGGAGAGTTTTGAACCATTTCCTTGCTTCTCGATTAAGTGACTGGACAAACAATATCATTACTACATCAAGATACTCAACATTCATATTTTTAGCAAAAGCACAAAATGTAGCAATATGTTTTTCTGTTGTCATTTCATCTTCTCCTGTGAATCTGGGCAGCAACTTGAGATAATATTTTGGAATTAAATTCATTGGCTGAGGGATATTTAGGGGAGCATATCTATTTAAGAGGAAATTTGGGATAATCATGGATGGATTAGAATAAATTATAGAAGAACTTCTTGCTTGCAAAACAAAGGATTGAGAAGGCCGAATTAAAACAGGGGTTGGTTGATTAATAGTAGAAACATATTGATGTGAGACTAAAAAATCGACTGCTCTGACCTCCTGAAACTATGGAAAAGAGAAAGAGACTAAATCAAATTATTTTTCTTCTAAAGTTGGCTCAGGAAAAACATTTTGGGGAGCTAGTAAACCTTCCTGGAAAAAATCAAGATTTTTTATAATTTATTCTAAATGAAATCCAGGAAATTGTTGACCAAAAATAGTACGAGGAGCATACAAAGTAGGTTTTGGGGTTACTAGTGACTTAGCCTTCCAAAATCTTCGAGAAAATAAATTCTCTAGATCAGAAAAAATGGAGGCTTTTTGTTGCAAGGTATCAAACCTCGTGTATGGTCTTTTTGGAGTCAAGATTGTTGTCTTGGTGAGAGACTCAACCTAATCACTTTATTTGCTCACCAATCAAAGAAATGATTCTCAATGAAGGAAAACCCATGGAAAAATAAATTTGTGTCTCTGTTCCCCGACAACAATGCCAAAAATTGTTGTACCTTGTCAGACAACTTTCAGCTGAATAGAGATCAGTGCCTAAGACATTTATTTAAAACTACAAAAGGATTAATTTGTTGTCCCATCATTTTATAAAACCCCAGAACCTTGATTAAAACCATTTAGTCTTCAATGTGTGAACAATGCTTTCAGGGTGGCCTTCTGATGTTAAATACAAATGAAAAAGGGAATAACAAGAAGTGATGGTGGAAAGTCTTAGATAACATGTTGTTTCATATAAAATCTTTTATATTCAACTTTAGAGGAAAATATGACTCACATGAAATGAAATTTAGAAAATAGGAGCACATCATTAAGGGTTTTAACTTTAATTTACATAAATCAACTCACATAACTGTAAAATCAAATCCCAGTAGCTTCATTACTCTTTTCTAAGAAGAAAACATTAACAAAAGATGTGACAAATGAAAACTTATCATTCCCAAAAAATTATGGAATCACTGTGAAAATTTTATTCAAATGCCCATGAAGAGTGAAAGTAAAAAATTTTGATTGCTTCTAAGATCCAAAATTATGGAACCCTCACTTCTCATTTGAAAGTATTTTATACAAAATATTAAAAAGGACGACTATACAACTGTTAACCACCTAAACTATTGTAGGATCAATTGTTTTCATACTCGATCAATACATTTGGAAACATAAAAATTACATTGAAATAAAATATCTTAACTAAACATCACGAAACAAAACTGTTGTAGAAATGAAATCACTTTGTCACTGAATAACTTGTGGTTTCAGAGCGGTAGAAGGTCCTGTTGTTGTATCAATTGTTTGGGGTGACATCCATTCCCTGCACTTCCTCCAAATATATGTGTTTTTATTTGAGCTCTTGATGAACCCGATATGAGCTAGTATGGTGCTGGCATATGATGATGACTAGGATATGATTTTACATATCAGGCGACAGATGGTAGAGGGAAAAGTGACGTGGTAGGAGGAATGGTGGGGGTAGGCTCGCTTGCTGGCGTAACAGGATCACTTTCTGGCGTAACCACTGTTATCACTCCGTAATTTGTAAGATTGGCAAGAAAAAACGATGGAGGGTAGCATCAAACCACTTTGGAGTCCAAGACCTAACCTTCCTAGACTCAGACAGGGCTCTCTCTATTTTTATGATTTAGCTTGATAATTATAAGTGTTGATATTAGGCTAGTTATAGAAAATTATGAGGGTTGTTTGTTTTAATTGATTCGGTGGTTGGACAGATAGAGCTGTGAAACTAGTCCATTGGGCTATGGAGTCATAAAAGCCTGAATTGTGCATCAAAATTTCAAGGGCATTCAAAGGGCAAGCTAACTATGCAGACTGAATCTTACTAGCAGCGTGAAATGGGAAAGGAGGAGGAGATTAAGGTTCAACATAAATGCAGAGCAAACCGTCTCTGAATTCTGCATTCAGTTCTCAAAGGAAAACATTAAGATAACAAACAAATACATAATTACGGTGCTCTCTTAGCAAATCTTAATCTAAATTTTTTGTTTTGAAATTAGATAAATTGATGCACAACATGAAAAGACAAAGGAAAAAAAAATTAACACAGAGGAAAACCATCACCATTAACATAGCTCAAGAATCCTGTGAACACTCTCTTATTATTGATGCCTAGCTCAAACAGTTACAAAGTTCCAAGACTTCTTATAATGCAAGCTTCAACAGGGTCCAATTTTCCAACCCTTCATAATGGAAATTCAAGCAGTATTTAACTAAAACTTGAGTCAGTTTCCCTAATCTACTTTGGAAAACTTCTTTAATTACAAACAAACTAAAATTAGACAAGTGTGGCCACGCAAGGCTTGAGCAAAGAAAATCTCTAACAAAACACCGCTTGTAGAATTAATTTTGGTAGCTCTCCAAGAATGCAAAAATCAAGAGACTCTTTGTGAACCCAAAAAGCGGCTTAGAGGCGGCTGAGATGGTTGGGAAGAGGAAAAAAATGCTGGCTCTAACATCTGGCCTTGATTTTTAAGAAATAGGCATTGGGTAATTAAGTCTGGTGCAGTGATTTTCTCGTTTCATTGAATAGTGACTGTGCGATGAGTTTATTCCCTTTTTCATTTCTGCCGTTATAACATAACAATTCTGTAAAAATGCCTTGCCCGACTCGACCCTTACTTACTCGTGCCCCATTTTTTGAATGAATCTTTAATCTTGGAAACTTCGGCAGTTTTTTAAAACATAAACCCTTTGTTATTTTAACGATTGACAAAACTTTCCTTCTCTCGGGTAAATGGTGGAAAACCCTTTGAACAGGTGGCCGAGTCTTGCTGTTGTGCTTAGCCCCTTTTCTTCACAAAACAACACACAAACCACATCTGCCCAGACTTGAAAATATTTAGGCCTTTTCTCTGAAATAAATCTCATCCGCGCCAACATCACACTTCGCATGATGCAAGGCTTAAATTTTCCTTAGCACTTAAACTTTAAAACTTGCGATGCGCGATTTGCGATCGGGCCCCACTGCATTGCACATTGCACTTCAGTGATTATAAAACTCTCCTCACGCGGTTGTCCTTTAAATTTTTCTATTTGCGATTGCGATTGGGTCCCCCCGGAATCACTCATCACACTTTGACAATTACAAAACTTACCTCTGCAGCTACCATTTAAAATTTGTGATTTGCGATGGCGATCGGGTCCCACCTGGTATCGCACATCGCACTTTGACAACTTTATCATTTACCTCCCGCGCCTATCCTTTAACATTTGTGATTTGCGATTGTGATCGGGTCCCACCTGGCATCACACATCGCACTTCACTGACTTTAACATTTACCTCCCACGCCCATCCTTTAAAATTTGCGATTGGGAGATGGACCCCATTACAAGCTTCTCCAAGTAGATAAGTGAAATTTAGTTAAGAAATGGTAAAAATCCGCCCAAACCATAATATGAAGTATTTCAAAGCATTCAAGGTGTATACAAGGGCAATATGGGTCCCGCCAGTCCCGCATATCACACTTCGGTGACTATAAAAATTTACCTTTGGGCACTTATCCTTTGAATCTTGCGATTTGGGCCCACGCAATCGGACTTCAACTCTTTTTTTAGTTTCTAATGCCTTTTTTTTCAAATCGTCCAAATTTCGAAGGGGTACTTCAACAATGAGTGGTATTACGAAGAGGGGGTGTGAATAATATGTGGAGGTGATCGGAGATGGTTAACGTGGATCCGACGAGACATGTGATGTGAGGTGGAGTTGGGGTATGAGAGTCGAGGGATTAAAAATGAAACTTAGGATAAGAGAAATAAAAAAGGGGCGGGTTTAAAGGATATGCAATGTGGTCAGGGACTTAGGATAAAACCATACCAGAAGGTCCCAAACTTGACAAAAATGATCCCTTTCCAAACCTTTAGAGAAAAATTTGATCTTTTTAGTTTGATTATAGGAAAATAGTCAAGTAGTTTTGAGGCTTCTTTCCTATAGAATGAACTTTGCATTTTCCTTTTTAAATACCCTATTTTCTTCTTCTTTTGTGTCTCTTTATCTTTCTTTGGAAAATATTTTTGAATTTTGACATCTATGTACAATATGAAAAATCTGCAAAGAGAAAGTACATAGTCACCTTGTGATACTATAAATTACAGGAGTATAACAGTGGCTCTAGCTGGGGATGGCAGCTCCTTCAGGAGGTGTCAAGAACACCGTAGACTAGTAGCTTGATCCATTGGGTTGATCTCACAACTTGTATCTTGATCTATCTGACAACTTAGTGACTGGAAACTAGCTGATTGTTCCTCCTGACTTTGACTGATAAGAGTAGACCACATGCTTGGCCAACCATCTTATAAACATACTAAAATTTGAACTGAAACTACATTGAACTTATCCACTGCAATCCAACAAGCTGAACATACTACTACACCTTGAATACTTGAATGGTGAAACCAGAACTAAGCTGAAACTAAAGTCTGAAACATACTGATTTGAAAATGAAAGGCAATCTAAAACTAAAATTTGAAAGATTCTCAGAGTACTGAGCTTATTTTCACACCTACCTACCCTAATCTAACTTGGAGATTATATATACACTAAGTGAACTCCTTTCTCCAATGCAACCAATCAAGTAAATGACTACATGATTGATTCTTGTTCCATTTTTTGAGTAGGCTGAAAAAACAAAAGGGCCACTCCCATCTTACTTGACTTTGAACAGAAGTGCTCAAACTTTTCCTTAAAATATGCAGTAAAACATTCCTGGCATAGCATACTCCTTCTTTAGATGATTCTAAGAAACCAGAAAAAGGATATTGGAACAATACCTAGCCCTGAGGATTTAAATAACAAACTTCATTTGGGGATGCTCCTTGTCCCACTTTGTCATGCTCAAGATCCTTCTGAAAGAGAATATCTACATATAATTCATGGTCATCTGACATGGAATCCTCATTATATGCCACTATGCTATCCTCAAGCAAACTTGATTTGTCTTGAATGAGTTGGCTGATTTATGTTTGAAGGCCATCATTTTGATGAACATGAGCATTTTCTGGCCATATGCCTTCTTGAAAAGGTAGAAAAACATCAATATCAATATTTTATTCGATTTCTTCATGAGGAAATGCTTCAGTACATAAATCAATAGTAGAACAAATAAAATAATCTCTTCATTACATAAAAATTTATAGGCTGGCTGCATGCTTATAATTTGATTGATTTCTTCTTCAGTTAAAGGAGGAGGGAGTCTTTGTTTTCTTTGGATTGAAAAAAAAATGTTTTCTTTCTCTTGTGAAGACTGATCATGAGCTTGAATGTCTTCTTTAGCCTCACACAAAAGAGCATATGAATTATCATTTTTCCCCATAGAGAGATCTTGTGGATATTATTTCATTCCCTGATTGCTTTCATTTTCAACTAACTTCTCTTGGTTGTGATGACAGTTAACTTGAGAATGAAATTCATGAATTTCTTCTAAGAGATCCTCAGGATGCTAATTTCCTAAATCTTCATCAATATTTACAAGGTATTTTATGAGATCCTCAGATTAATCACAAAAATTTTCAGCCAATGTTAAATATGGAGAATTTTCTTTATAATTCTCATAAAACACCTTGTGTAAATCTTTTAAAGAAAACAAACTACCAGGGTTCAGAACTTCATACCAATCTCTTGCTTTCCCTTCTAATGTTACCATGAACATCTTCATGAGGAAATCCTCATGCCATTCGACTTTCAACCTCCATGACTGTACATGAAATTTAATGAGATGTAACAAAGCATCACCAAACCTTCTCATCTTGAAAAATAGGAAGGTTTCTGTCCCAATTTACCTGAGGCATTTTGTGTGGGAATCTAGGAATGTGATCTCTGTTCATTGGAACATACCTGTGTTGTATTCTTGGATCCATCTTGTCAATCAGTTAGAGAGTGGGGTCACTGTATATTCACAACCAATCTGGATTCTTCTACCAATGGAGTCTTTAGGTCAACTGAAAACTATGGAGTCGCGAGGTGGATGATTTCAAATTTCTTGTGTCTGGCTGTTGTCCACCACCAACAACGAGGTACCAATCTTGGAACATACTTGAATCACATAATATTTTGACTAGGGTTTCTGAGTTCTGATGAAATATTAAGATTTTTCAATAACTCACTCCCCAATATGGTCGCCATTATGTTATCACTCCGTAATTTGTAAGATTGGAAAAAACAAACGACAGATGACAAGATCAAACCACTTTGGAGTCCAGGACCTAGCCTTCTTAGACTCAGAGAGGGCTCTCTCTATTTTTATGATTTAGATTGATAATTATAAGTGCTGATATTAGGGTAGTTATAGAAAATTATGAGGGTTGTTTGCTTTGATTGATTGGGTGGTTGGATAGATAGAGCTGTGAAACTAATCCATTGGACTATGGAGTCATAAAAGGCTGAATTGTGCATCAAATTTTCAATGGAATTCACAGGGCAAGCTAACTATGCATACTGGATCTTACTAGCAGTGTGAAATGGGAAAGGAGGAGGAGATTAAGGTTCAACGTAAATGCAGAGCAGAACTTCTCTGAATTTTGCATTCAGGTCTCAGAGGAAAACATTAAGATAACAAACACAGACATAATTAAGTGTTCTCTTAGAAAATCTTAATCTAAATTTTCTATTTTGAAATCAGATAAATTGATGCACAACATGAAAAGACAGAGGAAAAACAATTAACATAGAGGAAAAAGATCACCATTAACATAGCTCAAGGATCATATGAATGGTCTCTTATTATTGATGCCAACTCAAACAGTTACGGAGTTCCAAGACTTCTTACAATGCAAGCTTTAGTAGGGTCCAATTTTCCAACCCTTCATAATGGAAATTCAAGCAGTATTTAACTAAAACTTGAGTCAGTTGCCCTAATCTACTTTGAAAAACTTCATTAATTACAAACAATCTGAAATTAAACAAGTGTGGCCATGCAAGGCCCGAGCAAAGAAAATCTCTGACAAAACACCGCCTATAGAATTAATTTTTTTAGCTCTTCAAGAATGCAAAACTCAGGCGGCTGTTTGTGAACCCAAAAATCAGCTTAGAGGCAGCTAAGATGGTTATGAAGAGGCAACGAATGGTGGCTCTGACATATGGCCCTTATTTTCAAGAAATCAATAATGGGTAATTAAGTCTGGTGCAGTGCTTTCCCCTTTTCATTGAATAGTGATTGTGTCGATGAGTTTACTGCCTTTTCCATTTCTGCCATTATAACATAACAATTCTGTAAAAATGCCTTGCCCGAATCAACCCTTACTTACTCGTGCCCCCTTTTTTGAATGAATCTTTAATCTTGGCAGCTTTGGCGGTTTTTTAAAACATAAAACCTTGGTTTTTAAATGTTTGGAAGAACTTTACTTCTCTTGGGTAAATGGTGGAAAACCCTTTGAACGGGTGGTCGAGTCTTGCTGTCGTGCTTAGCCCCTTTTCTTCACAAAACAACGTAAAAACCACATCCGCCAGGACTTGAAAATATTTAGGCCTTTGCTCTGAAATAAATCGCATCTGTGCCAACATCGCACTTTGCATGGCACAAGGCTTAACTTTTCCTTAGCACCTAAACTTTAAAACTTGCGATACACAATTTGCGATCGGGTCCCACCACATCGCACATTGCACTTCAACGATTATAAAAATCAGCTCCAACGGTTGTCCTTTAAATTTTGTGATTTGCGATTGCGATAGGGTCTCGCCGACATCGTTCATCGCACTTCGGTGATTAAAAAACTTACTTTCGCAACTATCATTTAAACTTTGTGATTTGCAATGGCGATCAGGTTCCACCTGGAATCACACATCGCACTTCGACAAATTTAGCATTTACCTCCCGTGCCTATCCTTTAACATTTGCGATTTGCGATTGCGATTAGGTCCCACCTAGCATCGCACATTGCACTTCGTTGACTTTAAAATTTACCTCCCATGCCCATCCTTTAAAATCTGCGATTGGGAGATGGACCCAATTACAATCTTCTCCAAGAGGACAAGTGAAATTTAGTTAAGAAATGGTAAAAAGACGTCCGAACCATAAAATGAAGGATTTCAAAGCATTCGAGCTGTATACGAGGGAAATATGGGTCCCAACAGTCGTGCATATCGCACTTCGATGACTATAACATTTACCCTTGGGAGTAAAAATGAAACTTAGGATAATATAAATAACAAAGGGGTAGGGTTAAAGGATATGAAATGTTGTCGGGGACTTAGGATATAACCATACCATAAGGTCCCAAACTTGAAAAAAATCATCCCTTTTCAAACCTTTAGAACAAAATTTGATCTTTTCAGTTTGATTATAGGAAAACAGTCAAGAAGGTTTTAGGCTGCTTTCCTATAGTATGAATTTTGCGTTTTCCTTTTTAAATACCCTCTTTTCTTCTTCTTTTGTGTCTCTTTATCGTTCATTGGAAAAGGCTTTTGAATATTGACATCTATGTACAATATGAAAAATCTGCAAAGAGAAAGTACTCAGTCACCTTGTGATACTGTAAATTACAGGAGTCTAACAACCACAAAGGAAGTCTCTCATATGGGATGAATTTGGAGGAGTGCCTCCACACTTGATTTGATCTGTTGATATGGATTCAACTCACCTGAGTAAAATTCGTTGGGGAGGCACTTCTTGAGTTAAATGTCAAACGCGTTTTGTTGTCAGGTTTCCCCCATCTGGTGGGCCCCATCACACCGATTCATCTATGATTTTGAAAATGTTTGAAATTTAATCTCCCGCTCGTCGGTACATGGTCCCACTTACTGCTATATTTATTTTTGACATTTTCTTGAAGTTCAACTGTTAGTTATTAAGCTATTATTTAAGAACTAAACATACTTAATCAGTAAATCAAAACTTCAACTGCTTTTTTCCTTTTCTGCCCCCTTTTTTAATTTTATTTTGATACACACACACACACACACACACACACACACACACACACACACACATATATTGTAATATCCAAAAATGGGGATGTAGCAATACATGAAAAAAAGAATGGAAATAGCAGTGATAAATCAACTCATGAAATGTGAGAAGAACATATAGCCATCATATTAGTATTATAGCAGAAAAGGTATACAAGATCTTGAGGAAAGAGTCACTCAAGATAGGCAAAATCATCCTCAAGAAACATGTACATAAAATATAAGAGCACTGCTAAATAGAAAAGTGTCCAAGGCTATGAAAATGCAGTTTTATTAAGAATAACTGCTGCGGGAGAATTTAAATACATAGATATACAATAATATAGCTCATACAATATTGGGAGCAAATATCTAAGCCCCCAAACTGAATTTCAAGACAATCCGGAAAGGATTTTCTGAAATATGCAAAAATGGAAAAATGTTGGAGTTGCAGTCCTAGGACTGAGTAGTAGCTACAACTCAAGAACTGGATGGAGATGGCTGAATATGCTGTAGTAGATGAATAAAACTTCTCCAATGGATCTTTCAAGTGAAATTCTGATCCTAACACTGAATATCTCACCCTCCAACAATCACTGCAAACCCTCACTGCAAATGCTCACTGAAAATAACACCGTCAAGGAGAGGGAATGCGCTGTAGGAGATAGAAAATGGTTGGCCTAATGCCAAATATGTGGTATCTACTCTCCATAATCTTCCTCACTGATCTTCGAAATGAATGGAAACTCCCTCCTCTGAAAAACAAGCTCCAGAAATGGTGTTGTGAAACCTCCACTGCAACACCCTGCAACACAACATTATACTTCTGCAAAAATAACGCTGTAGGTGAAAGAGGTGGCTTGGCCTTGAGCCTGAATGTGGAGAAATGAAGTACAGACTCCTTCAAGAGGCCTCTCAAAAAAGGAGAAGGAATTCCTAAATAGGAATGCCTTGTGCTAAGCATCACAACAATCTCAACTAAACAGTTGAAGAAAGCACAAAGTCATACAGACCATAAAATAAATAATCAATAACATAACTTGCTATGGCTGCCTTGCCCTCCTTTTATACAAGTGGAAGCCTTCTCATCTTGTGTCCCACTCATTAGGGTTTCCTTCACCAAGGAATCTTCCTCCCACTATCTCCGTGCTGTCTCCAAATATGATCTCCACCTCTTATCCCAGCGCTGTTTACTTGGTCAAACTTGACCTTGTCCACATGAAAATGACCCTTTTCACACATGAGGGTGTGAAATACAACTCCTATGATGATCCCTTTTCACACTATGAGGGATTTTATTCTTATTTATGAAATGTATGGGCCTCCTTACCCATTTATTCATCTCCTAAGTGAAATCAGCAAAAATCAATATTCAAATTATCTGCATGCTAATTTTGGAATATTATAGTCTTCCCCTCCCAAATGTTGTTTGTCCTCAAGAAAATGCAAGGAAAGAACTGAGATGTCTCCCGTCCTCCTACTATAGCATCCACATATGATAAGCTCCTCCAAGGAATGAGATGTTGTCTCATCAATAAATCTCCATATTGCCCCTCCCAAGCATGCAAACTAGCTAAAGAGCTATCATCATGAACAAGTAGAGTACTCAAGGAAGCAATAAGGTGCTATCTAGAGGTCCCCTTGAGGCATGGGATTTGAAATTCATTGGGAATCATCATTCCCATGTGGATCCTCCATACCCAAGCTATCATCCATACAAAATGAGTTACCTCCCAACATGGCAACTCCTGAAAATCCTCTTCTACCTTGAGCTCCTGCAATGTAGGTGGGCTAAAAATCTGATCATGGTAGAAAAAATAGCCTACCCCATGCTGTCATCCTCTGCACTTATGATAAGTGT
Source organism: Pinus albicaulis (assembly GCA_034641835.2). Classification (NCBI taxonomy): domain Eukaryota; kingdom Viridiplantae; phylum Streptophyta; class Pinopsida; order Pinales; family Pinaceae; genus Pinus; species Pinus albicaulis. Next base: position 1,041,255,954 of record CM076570.1, on the reverse strand, counting down.
AGAGTATCTGCTCCTCTTGGGCTGCAAAAGTGTTGCCTCCAAGTGGCAAGAAGAAAACTGGATCTCCAAAGATCTTCCCTCCAACGTTGTGAATAATTCTGGCCCAAATAATCCCATATGTGATGAATAGGAAATCACAATCATATGGCATCCAAGTGAGGGGAATACTGAAGGTTTCATGTAGAGCTGAAAGGTACCAACAATTTCCCAAGTGGTCACAACGAAATTTTCCTAACTGCTTTTGCACAACATGACATGGCAACTCATAGAAAAGTTTCTCCCAATGATTTGTGAGAGTCATAGCCCAAGTGCTCTAATAAATCTCATGGCCCAGCTCATAAAGAAACAAGTGTGTTGCTATGGTGGCCATATCTCCTCCCATGCTCCCATTAGAACATGTAATGCAAAAAGTGTGCGAATACTCTTTCCCAAAGGACACATCCAACCAATGTGTCTCTCCCCCAATCATGCTCCCAATAAAAATAAGAACAACAACAACATAGGGAACTACAATGAGAATCATACTAGCTGCCATATGAAGCAATGGAGAAGGACAATGGTCCCTCAAATGCAACCAACGTAGTTTGACTCTCAACTACAACAAGAAATGACATAAGGTGTGGTTCTTCAACCACTTGCTTACTGCCCCACTCTCCTCACAAGTTTGGAGAAAGTGTATGGTGTATGGTGCCAAATGAGCTTGCTCTGCAAAAGATACAATCTCCCCAAGTCCTCCTAGGGAGTGGCCATCACCAATACTGCTTATGGCCTCAAGTAGACCATGAAGTATATAAGGAAGAATGCTCCTTCCTTGAGCAATATATTGCACATATATGGGTAAGGGTTGCACATATACATTATACAAATCATTATGCAAACAAACATCACCCTTACCAGATGTTTTTCCCATGCAAATGGAGTGGATCATAGATGAGTCTCCTCTCATCCTCAAAGAGAAAAGAGGCGGCTGTGCTAACTCTTCCAAAGAGTTATGTATCTTCCCCATATCCACATGATCCATGCATCTCTTCAAATGCTGATATATCTCCTCCTCAAATCCTTCCCAAAAATACCCCTCCATGATGGTGTGGTATGCTCTCATAGAATAAGTGTGGCTAAAAAGGAAATCTTCATGAGCTGCTTGTAGTAACTTCTCCTTGAGCTTGGAAGCTCTAGATAAGAAGATCCTACCATGATAGTAGATGACCCCATCTCTAACTGAATATCCCTCCTCATGCAACTGGTCATCCAATATCATACAAGTAAAATGATCCTTGGAATACTCCACCAATAGCTGGGAATTCCAATATGGATCTATCCTCCATAGTGAAAGTGTTGATGATATATCATGAAGAACATCTGTCATATGGCTATCCTCTCCTTTGACATCTCCCATGCCAAAGATGCAAGTTGGAAGGATGTTATCCTTCCCATGCTGCTTCTACCACAAAGTAGAATCTGAAATGAGAGTGGGTAATGATAATGTTGAGAGAATGCCTCTCCTCTCCTTGAGTCTACTCAAGACTCCCAGAACTGTACCAAGCTCTCCCAAGGTCTCCAATCCTCTGAAATCAATGAGTGGTGCCTCAAAATGTGAAGCATATCTCATCATCTGCTGATCTGGTGGTATCCTTGGTGAAATGCCTCCATGCAATGAGACATTAACATCAAGAGTATACTGCATATATGAATGGACAGACTTGTCCCTGCCTTCACTACGCAATCCAATCTCCCTCTTCTGTGCATTAACCCTCTGAAATGGATAGGGGTGTGTGCTCCTCATCAAATGATGCTGGTCATCCTCTCTACCTCCTCCCTTTGTCTGCATGGTTCCAAAATCTATCATCAATGGTACATGCTGATCATGAGTTGTGCATTGATATCCACATATGATATCCAGGGGAATTTCTTGCAATGATACAAGAATCCCTCTAGTTGGAGCATGTGCTCCCCTTACCTCTGCATGAGGTGCTAGATAAAATTTAGACATGACAACGCTGTTGCCCTCATCCTCATCAATATGTATCGGCAACCTCCCAAGAACTGGATCCTCTTTTGAAAAAGGGATCTCCATACCCTCTTTTTTAAGAATATGAGATAGAGGTATTTCCTCTAACAAAGTATGATGCAAGATATCACCCTCCTCAATGGTTTTCTGAAGTGGAATTGAGCTCATAGTTTCCTCCAACACATGTAAGGTTTTTGTTTGTTTAAGTTTGTTTAGCTCCGCCACATGTGTTTCAACATGTTTCTTATCAAATATTTCCACTAATGTCTTAGTGAACCTTGCATAAGAAGAAGTATTTTCATTTTTCAAAGAAAAAGACTCAAATATCCACCATGCATAGGCCTTACCTCCAAAATGCAGCGCTGCAACTTTGATGGCTTCATCTTCAGAAATTTGGTGTTGCTGCAAATAGGAGTCGAGATCCTCCACCCAAGCTCTAGCTGAACATGTAGGTGAACTGATCCAGGTGGATATTGGTGGTCACCCGCCTATTCCACTTGGGGCTCCACTATTTTCTATTTCAGTTTTTTAGTTTCGGCACAATTTACTATTTTTAGCAGTTTTTCGGGTCCTAAACTTCCGGAGCCGTTTTGAGGCCCTAAACGACGTTTTTTGGGAAATCAGAGAGCAACATGGGTCCATGGACCGATGTTTCTCATTCCAAATTTGTAGTCCTCGGATAGATCTTTCTAACGAGGTATGGTAAGCGTCAAACGGAGATCGTATGCCAAAGTTACGCCCCTGGGAAGTTGAAACACCAATTTACCCAAACGGGGCCCATAGTTTTGGCGCTTCATCTCCTAGGGTTAGGGTTTTGGCTGTTTAGGATTTCCCATTGTTTCTAAATGATAAATAGGCCTCGAGCCTCATTGTAACTCCTTTCGGAGGGCTATGTTAGCCACATCTCTTCTCGAGAGATATTCACCGGCCATGCAGCCCCAGTTTATTTCCATTAAATACGTAAAGAAAAGAAAATTTCAGTTCTTTGATATTAATGAAATGAAGTGTTATTTCCACTGCATCTCTGTATTTATGGTTATATTTTTATTCTATTGCGTTCCTGCATAAATCCGGATCAGTGGTATCAGAGCGGTCTGCTTTTTCTCGATCCTTCTTTGCATGTCCCCAACGAGGTCGGGGTATAAGGAGCTAGGGCTCGATTTGGTGGAACCTTTGCAAGATCAGCCTCGCAAACCTCGACGGACGCCCATGGGGGACGAAAAGAAAGATGAGGGAGCAAGAGATCCTATCAAAATATTGCTCAAGGAGGCCCTCGAAAGACAAAGGAACGTGATGATGGATAACTTTGCTCGGATCCTTCAACGGCTACCCACCGGCGGCGCATCTGCATCCAGCAGCCACTCTGGAGGCGCGACTCCTTTTAAGGTACAAGTAAATTTTGACATTCCCATATTTGAGGTTCAAATAGACGCAGATGCCATAGATAGATGGTTGAATCTATTAGAAGGATATTTCTCTGTTCATGACTTTTCAGACCGGGAGAAGATTATTTTTGCACTCCTCAAAGCTACCCCCCATGTTAAGGACTGGTGGGAAACCTACTGTGAGAACAAGGACCAGACAGAACCCTCTCTGTTCTCGGCCCTACCAACTTGGAATTCTTTCCGAGACGCCGTCAAGGAACAGTACTATCCCGTGGGGAGCTATGAGGACAAGTACATACAATGGACCACGCTGCGACAACAAAGGGATCAAGATGTGCATGAGCTGACGAATCTGTTCCATACCCTGAGCACAAAGTTGGGTATCAAAGATTCAGAGAAACATCTGGTGCTAAAGTATCGCAGCTGTCTGCACAAATACATTCAGGAGGAAATGGAGTTCCTTGACATCTCCTCGCTTGGTACGGCATACCGGTATGCTGCCAAGATTGAGAAGAAATTCAAGCAGAAGAAGCGAGACTTTGGTTCTGTGAATCAAAAGCAAGGGAAAGGTGCTTCCAAACCATAGAACAAAGGACCGAGCCAAGGCATGGCGGCTAAAGACAACTCATCGAAGCCACAAGAAAAGAACAGCACCGCAAAGCCAAAGAAGGACACGGGAAAGTGGTGTGAGTTCCATAAGAGCTCCACTCACAACACAAGTGAGTGTCGGGCCAAGCAGTCGCTAATGGCCGAGATGAGGGCTTCTGAGTCAGATGCATGCTCTGACTCCGAATCAGAACCTGAAAAGGCGAATGAAAAAGGGAAACAGATTATTGATGCAGAGCCCAACGCCACTGTTGCCACTGCAAAGATCCAGAAGGAGGAACCAGAAGATCCAGAGGAGGAGGAACGTCTCTTCCACTCCCAGATGTGGGTAAAGGGCTCCCCGGTACGGTTCATTGTCGACAATGGGAGCCAAAAGAACCTCATTTCAGCAGACGCCGTGAAGCGGTTGGGCTTGCCGACCACAGCTCACCCACATCCATACACCATCGGGTGGCTTCACCAAGGACGAGATCTCCGCGTCAGCCGACAGTGCCGCCTTCCCTATAGCATCAAGCCCTTCACGGATGAGGTAGTATGTGACGTTGCTCCTATTGATGTTTCTGATGTATTATTAGGACAACCATACTTGTGGAAGCGTCATGCTGTGTATGAGTCTCGACCTCGTGCTGTTATTGTTACTTTGGGAAATAAGTTGTACAGGATACCAGAGGTACCACCTCCTGGCGCTATCTCTTTGGTTACTGCAAAACAATGCAGTAAGCTCATTTCCCAAACCAGGAAATTCGTTTTCCTGATGATCCGCCCCCAGGGCAAGAAGAAGACTGTGGCCACATCCTCCAGACAGGGCTCCTCTTCACAACAACAACAAATGGATAAGGTTGTGGAGGAGTACGGAGACATATTCACCTGCCGGGGGTTCTCACCTTGTGAGTCAGAAACCTTGATTGATACGGCAATCTTCCTAATGGACGATCCTGTGGCGCTCTCCATTGAAGACAGTGAAATCAAAGGTGAGTTGGTGCTAGAAGGTCACATCAGACCAAGTTCATCGCCCTGTGGGAGCCCGATTGTGTTGGTACAGAAGAAGGATGGGATGTGGAGACTCTGTATTGACTATCGGGCGCTGAACAAGATCACTGTCCGGAATAGGTACCCAATCCCACGGATTGATGACCTTATGGACCAACTCAAAGGTGCAAAATATTTCAGCAAGATCAACCTGAAGTCTGGGTATCACCAGGTACCAATTGAACCCTCCGATGTGTGGAAGACTGCCTTCAAAGCCAAGGAAGGCCTTTTCGAATGGCTGGTCATGCCTTTCGGGTTTACGAATGCTCCCGCCACCTTCATGAGGATGATGGATGACATCTTGCGGCCATTCACCAACTCATTTGTAGTGGTGTACTTGGATGATATTCTGATCTTCAGCCAGACTTGGGAAGAGCACCTTCACCACATACGACAAGTCCTCCAAACACTGCGGCAACACAAGTTGTGTGCCAATTTGGAGAAGTGCACTTTTGGCATGACCCAGGTTCAATATCTGGGATACATTATTGATGAAAGGGGGGTGCATGTGGATCCAGCCAAGATCCGAGTCATTCGGGATTGGCCAGCCCCAACCACTATAACAGAGCTTCGCAGCTTTCTGGGTCTTGCTAATTTCTATCGGAGGTTCGTGTTGGGATTCTCTCATATCACTTGGCCCTTGAGTCAAGTCACCAAGGGAGGAGCGAGAGCAAATTTTTTTTGGTCAGAACCTCAACAGAAGGCGTTCATAGAACTGAAAAACCGCCTCTGTTCTGCCCCAGTGCTCACTTTACCAAACTTGCAACAGCCATTTGAGATCGAGACAGATGCCTCTGACTATGCTATTGGGGTAGTTCTTACTCAACAGGGACATCCAGTGGCATTTCACAGTGAGACATTGTCTGACACAGTTCGCAAGTATCCCACTTATGACAAAGAAATGTGCTCCATTGTGCAAGCTTGTCGACAATGGAAGCATTACATTTTGGGGAAGGAAACAATCATCCACACAGACCACCGGCCCCTGCAGTTCATACAGACACAAGGGAAGTTGCAGAATGATCGCCATCAGAAGTGGTCCACATATCTGCAACGGTTTCATTTGAACATCAAGTACAAGAAGGGTAGCACCAATAATGTTGCAGACTGCCTCAGCCGACCACCAATCGTGGCGCTCACCACCGTGCTCAACTCTTGTGGGCACGAGACTTTTGATTGGCCGCTTCTCTATGAGAGTGACCCAGAATTCGGCCACACTTACAAGGCACTCTTAAGGGGCACACAAGTTCCAAATTTTCACCTCCAAGATGCACTTTTATGTCACCTGGGACACCTTTGTGTTCCTTCAAGCGAGCGTGCCAAGATGATATGGGAAGCACACTACGGTCGAGTCGCTGGGCATTTCGGGGTCGAGAAAACAGTAGCAATACTACAGAAGTATTTCTATTGGCCGAACCTTCGAAAGGATGTCGAGAAGCACATCAGATCCTGCATTGCTTGTGCCATTGCCAAACCGACCATCAAGAAGCAAGGCCTATATACTCCTCTACCTACCCCTAGTCGACCTTGGGAATCCATCTCCATGGATTACATGTCGGGCCTGCCTTCTACTAAGCAAGGAAATGACTGTGTTTTTGTGGTCGTCGACAGATTCTCGAAGATGGCCATTATGGCGACCTGCAAGAAGAATATCACAGCAGAAGCCACTGCTAAACTCTTCTTTGAACGAGTGTGGGTGCACTTTGGGATCCCACAGTCTATCATATCAGATCGGGATAGCAGGTTCCTCAGCACATTTTGGTCCAACCTCTGGTCAATGTTGGATACCAAGCTCACCAAGTCCACGGCTTTCCATCCCCAAACAGATGGCCAGACAGAGGTCGTCAACAGAATGATTGTACACATTCTGCGCATGTACAATTCAAAGCATCCACGCACATGGGACGAGAGCCTCCCTTATGTACAACATAGTTATAATCGGGCTCTCCACGGTTCAATCGGCCATAGCCCCTTTCAGGTGGGCTTGGGATTCCAGCCACTATGTCCCATTGACGTAGCCATGCCATTTGCAGCTGCTCAGGCCAATTCAGCTCATGTCCAGTCTGAAGTTGACAAAGCCAGTAGCTTCATCGAGCGCATTCAACACATCCGCCAACAGGTTCATGATATGTTGGACAGAGCCAATGCCAAGTACAAGCAACGCCATGATCAACACCGGGTGCCACACAACTTCCAGGTGGGTGACAAAGTATGGCTACATTTGCAGAAGGAGCGCCTCACTGGACCCCACCGCAAGCTTCGCCCACTCCGATATGGGCCCTACACCATCACCAAGGCTGTAGGGAACAATGCATTCGAGCTCAGTATTCCACCATTCCTTGGTCTGCACCTAGTCTTCAATGTGGATTGCCTTCGTCCTTACTTCCCACCTCTACTGGACACCTCGGACATTGCAGAACAACTCACACCAACTGAGTTAAATCCAGACTGCATGGAACAGGCCACCACAGATTGCATCATGGACATGCAAATCAAGAACACTCGCCAGCAGAAGATCCAACTATGTCGGGTTGTCAAAGCTGGCCAACTCCTGCACCAAGGAAAGTGGTTCACCAGGGACCAAGTTCAGCAGAAATTTCCTCATCTCATGGAGGACCTTAACGCAATGGGGACCATTGCTTCCTAAGGGGGGAGGAATGATCCAGGTGGATATTGGTGGTCACCCGCCTATTCCACTTGGGGCTCCACCATTGTCTATTTCAGTTTTTCAGTTTCGGCACAGTTTACTATTTTTAGCAGTTTTCGGGTCCTAAACTTCCGGAGCCGTTTTGAGGCCCTAAACGACGTTTTTTGGGAAAACGGAGGGCAACATGGGTCCATGGACCGATGTTGCCCGTTCCAAATTTGTAGTCCTCGGATAGATCTTTCTAACGAGGTATGATGCCAATCAAGTTCAGATCAGTATACCAAAGTTACGCCCATGGAAAGTTAAGCCTGGTGCAAACGGGGCCCATAGTTTTGGCCCTTCATCTCCTAGGGTTAGGGTTTTGAGTGACTTGGGATTTCCCCATTGTTTCTAAATGATAAATAGGCCCTCGAGCCTCATTGTAACTCGGTTCAGAGGCCTGTAGCCGCCACATCTCTTCTCAGAGATAGCTACCAGCGCCCTAGCTAGTTTTATTTCCATTCTGTCTGTAAGCAAATTTCAGTTCTTTGATATTAATGAAATGAAGTGTTATTTCCGCTGCATCTCTGTATTTATGTTTATATGTTTATTCTATTGCGTTCCTGCATAAATCCGGATCATGAACCATCAAAAGTAGATAGAATAAATCTACCCATATCATGTTGCTTGCTTCTCTTCACCTTGATCTTGCAAAACTCTGAAAAAGTGATATGATCTCTAAAATTTTGAGTTTGAGATTCATACTCTTGCATAAAATCACTAAGAGTTCCCATCCTAGTCATTTATTCTTCTTCCCTTTCTCTCATGGAAAATCTAGGCATGTGACTGCGCTGTGCATCATAGTGTGTGGTTGCATGCTCACACTCATCATATGAAAATCTAGAGTTTGATTTAGATTCAAACTCTCTTGGAGACTCTATACACATCTCCCTTCTCATCTCCTTGAGATCTCCATGAATGCTCTGCAAAGTTTGAGAAAGAAACTTTTGAAGTCTCTCCTCTTTTCTTCCTCCAAGGGATGGAGTCTTATTTTTTTATTTTCTGCTCATCTTTTCTTCTTCTTGTCTTCTTGATAGAATATTGGCTGAGATTCCACAGGCTGAGCCAAGATTATGCTTCGATACCATTGTAATATCCCAAAATGGGGATGCAACAATACATGAACACAATAATGGAAATAGCAGTGATAAATCAACTCATGAAATGTGAGAAGAACATATAGCCATAATATTAGTATTATAGCAGCAAAGGTATACAAGATCTTGAGGAAAGAGTCACTCAAGATAGGCAAAATCAACCTCAAGAAAAATGTATATAAAATATAAGATCACTGCTACACAGAAAAGTGTCCAAGGCTATGACCGTGCAATTTTATTAAGAATAACTGCTACTGGAGAATATCAATACATAGAACTACAATAATATAGCTCATACAATGTTGGGAGCAAATATCTAAACCCCCAAACTGAATTTCAAGGCAATCCAGAAAGGATTTCCTGAAATATGCAAAAATGGAAAAATGTCAGAGTTGTAGTCCTAGGACTGAGTAGCAGCTGCAACTCAAGAACTGGATGGAGATGGTTGAAGATGCTACACTAGATGAATAAAACTTCTCCAATGGATATTTCAAGTGAAAGGGTGATCCTAACACCGAATATCTAACCCTCCAACAATCAATGCAAACCCTCACTGCAAATGCTCACTGAAAATAACGTAGTCAAGGAGAGGGACTGCGCTGTAGGAGATAGAAAATGGTTGGCCTAATGCCAAAGATGTGGGATCTACTCCAGAATATTCCTCACTGATCTCCCAAAGGAATGGAAACTCCCTCCTTTGAAAAACAAGCTCCAGAAATGGTGTTGTGAAACCTCCACTGCAACACCCTGCAACACAACGTTATAATTCTACAGAAATAATGCTGTAGGTGAAGGAGGTGGCTTGGCCTTGAGCTTGAATGTGGAGAAATGAAGTAAAAACTCCTTCAAGAGGCCTCTCAAGAAAAGAGAAGGAATTCCTAAACAGGAACGCCTTGTGCTAAGCAACACAACAATCTCAACTAAATAGTTGAAGAAAGCACAAAGTCATATAGATCATAAAATCAATAATCAATAACATATCTTGCTATGGCTGCCTTACCCTCATTTTATACAAGTGGAAGCCTTCTCATCTTGGGTCCCACTCATTAGGGTTTCCTTCACCAAGGAATCTTCCTCCCACTATCTCTGCACTGTCTCCAAAGATGATCTCCACCTCTTATCGCAACGCTGTTGACTTGATCAAACTTGACCTTGTCCACATGCAAATGACCCTTTTCACACATGAGGGTGTGAAATACATCTCCTATGATGATCCCTTTGCACACTACGAGGGATTTTATTCTTATTTCTGAAATGTATGGGCCTCCTTACCCATTTATTCATATCCTAAGTGAAATCAACAAAAATCAATATTCCAATTAGCTGCATGCTAATTTTGAAATATTATATATATATATGTGTGTGTGTGTGTGTGTGTGTATATATATATATATATGTACATATATATATATATATGTGTGTGTGTGTGTGTGTGTATATATATATATATATATATATATATATATATATGTATGTATATATATATGTATGTATATATATATGTATGTATATATATATATATATATATATATATATATATATATATATATATATATATATATATATATATATATATATATATGTGTGTGTGTGTGTGTGTGTGTGTGTGTGTGTGTGTGTGTGTGTGTGTGTGTGTGTGTGTACATAATTATTTAGTATGAATTCTTTGTCGAAGCGTACGAAAAAGAACCACTTTTAGCTATGACTGTAAGCCCTAACAACAATAATGGGCACCAAACATCTTCAGATCTGCAATTAGTAGTTAGAGCACAGCAGCCAACAGATCTATAAATGGAAAGATATTAAGCAGTAAAGTAAAGAGTTTGCTCCATGCATCCAATAGACAAGACAAGAACACGATTTTTTGAATGAATTTTTATATTACAGGGCACCTGGGAGGAAACAAGAAGGTGTATCCAGATCTCCTCAATGGGATGGGTTCTTTGTAGTCCTCAGCACTTCAGATCTAAGCTTTCTCTCTCTTGTAGATGTAGAAAACCCAATGCAGAAAATAGAGCTCAATGGGAGCAAAAATGGCAGAAAATGAGACCAAGTGTATAGATCCCGAGTGATCTAGTATGCAACAAAAGGTGAAGAATGAAGGGGAAAACCCTCCTATTTATAACAAAATATTGGGTCATTCTAGATCTTGGTGCATGATTAAAATAATGTTAACCAAATCTAGATCCACCTCTATGGAATATTTTTTTATTATTTGTTGGAGGGAAAGGGTGTTTGACTTGGGTCAAATCCCTTGATTAGTGAAAAATAAATAAATAAATGATTTATTTATCTTTTTAAGGAAGTGGTTGGGAGATAATCAAATAAATAATGATTTATTTGATTAATGGTGAATGATTTGGTCATATTTAACAAGGAATATTATCTAAATAAGATTTAAATAATTATTCCTAGAAAATAATAAGATAACTATGGGTTTATCTCATTAATTTCTTTGTTTTTGGGTTAAACATGACTGGGAATAATAATTAAATTATGGTTTAATTAATTATTCCTTTTTGGGGTTTCCTAATTAACATAGTGAAAGCAGTTTTACTTGGGGTAAAACTGGTCTTACATGGTGTACTTGGGTCCATCTAATGATGAAAGGTTAGATGACCAAAAAATGGTGTAACAGATTGCCCCCCAGCGTGCGAGTGTCAGGAGTAAATCGTATGACCGAAGTACGTTGTAAGAACACAATCACTAGACAGCAAAAAGGGATGTCAGAGAGAGAAATGTGAGGTAGATAGTGTGCTGAAGGACTAGACCCTGAGGAGACGAGACTCGCAAGTGCAACAAGTCTCTGTTATGAGAGGGTACCTGTGCTGAAGGCGGCGGGGGAGGCATACCTATGCCCGCCGTGACAAAGTACAAAAGAATAGTGTGTCCAGTGAACGAGGGACCGAACCATAGAGTACAGCTGGCATAATCAAGAGCCAGATAAAAATACAATGAATAGTCTCACATACATGCTGTGCCTGGGATAACAGCCAGGACTAGTACAATATCATCCGAGTACATGAGATAAATACAACCCAAATGCCCCCTGTAAATGGGGAAGGGCTCACAAAATCTGACTGATACATGCAAATCATAGAGGTGCTGCAAGTGGCTAAGGCCAACATCATCAAAATCTGGAGCGGCATCAAAGGCTGCAATGAAGAGGTCATCAGGGCATGTGGGGGGCTACCTGCAGGGCCACCCCCTCATGAGGGCTGAGACATCTCACACACGCCCGGGAATCATCAAGAGCTGCTGCTGGGTCACTGGACTGTCCGGTATACGAATCTCGATCATGCTGAAAGGAGCTGGAGAAGCAATCAAGTCAAAGGGAGGTAAGAAATCCCCCTGCCTGATCCGAGGCACCGAACAAAAGTGGAAGCTGGAACCAAGGTACACCGCCCTCTAGACCTTGCTTCTGGAATAAATGTGCTGAGGTCGACAGAAGGAGGTCCGCCTTAGGTGAGGTAATGAGAGATCCTCAACTAAGGCGCGAGAGAAGAGCAATAGAGCGACGGACAGACTGACACTAATGATGATGGTGGAAATGGGAAGGATGGAGTGGCGAATGGACGACTTCCCTCGTTAGAGCATAAAGGGCATGAATGACATGGCAGCGACTGACACAATATCAAAAGGGACAGGGGACAGTGGGGCTGAAGGTCATGAGATGCGACACAAGAGAGGAACCAAGCAAAAAAGAATGGAGGGCTATAGTATGGTGTAAAAGGATGCAGGATGGACTCCATGAATGCAATGATGTCTCAACTCGGATGCTCTAAGCAAGGGCGACTAGATAGTGCTGCCACACAATAAAGGCCCCAATGGGGGGTCATAGAAGCATGAGTACAAGGTGGGTACTCATGACAAAAATCAACACGAACATGGACAAGTGAGGGGGCGATATGGTGCCCCAAGTACAAGTGTCGTAAGTGAGGAAATTCGATTTTAAGGAGCGGTGAAGTGATCCTTCGTGGAAAAATGTGTCCGGGTGAAGTATCAAATCACCAAAAACTAAGGAAAACCCATTTGAGAGCTCGGTGATATCTATCCAGCGGTGCTGACGGTTCGTCGAACAGGGCTACGGTGTGGTCGCAGCAGTCGAAAGAAGAAACAGGGGTTCTCTTTTAATGAGGCGGTTTTCCCTCCAAAATCATTCATTTGCTATTGTTGCTGTGGTGAATGTGGAGAGGAGAGAAGGCCCTAAATCTTGTGGCGAACGTAGCGGACAAACCGACCGTTGGATTCGAGATCTGTCGGTTGGAGGCGAGAGGCCTAACCTTGCTCTTGCATTTTGATGGATTACATTTGCAGTTGAGGGCCCAAAACCCCCAGAAACAGCCCCTCCTTCATCTCTATGGCCGGGTCGCACTTTTTTGGGGCAAAAAGTACGACCCAGGACGCAGGTATTAGGGCAACAAGTGCGACCTGGTCCAGAAAAGGGCAGAAAACTGCGACCTGGGAGATGAGGGGGGTTTGGTGCTGTTTGATGGCTGGGAGTTGGGTTGTGGTGTGTGGTTATGGTGTTCCCGATCTGTACCCTGACAAAAAGAATGTGGTTGTGCAGGTATGGCAGAGTTGCAGGTCAACTGGAGAGAGAGGGATCTGGGAACACTTCGGACAGAGATCCAGGTGGATCGGGGCGTTCGTCGTGTAGTGGCCAGATATAGGGGCATATGGTGCCCTCTCGGATGTGTGTAGGGGCAAGTGGTGCCCCCTAGAATGTATGGGGGGGCATATGGTGCCCCTAGTTTTTGGATTTTGTTTGTAACATGCTATGGGCATGTCGGATGTATATGTATGGGGGGGGCGTATGGTGCCCCCCAGTTTTTGGAACATGCTATGGGCAGGTCGTAAGTATATGTATGGGGGGGCGTATGATGCCCCCAGTGATGTATGTAGGGGTAGGTGGTCTGAAGTGATATGGGACTCTAGAGGGTCTTCTAAATGTGGAAGAATATGGGGTCTAGAGTCAACACGACCAGATACACTAGGAGAGTGGTGGAGAATGGCTTCTCTTGGTCTCTCAAATGTGGGTGCCCCCTTACCCAAACATTGGGTTTCGATGTAATGACCACAAGGTGGATGTGGTGTGGACGCATGGGTTCGATGTAAGGGGGAATAGATGAAGTCAGGGGTGGGAATTTCTTCCATAATGTTGTCATCGTGATAGAAGATTGGGTGACTGGTGGAAGAAGAACTACCTGACGTGGTGAAGTGGCCTGAATCATCATCATGAGAAGAGAGGTTCACATGCGTATCGTCACAATGGGTGACCGAAGAGTAAGTAGATACCGGATCTACCGATGTTGAGCCCAAGATGCCCACTGAAGGAAGGTCAAGCGAAACAACAGGGGAGGATTCAGATGGAATGTTCCCCAATGGTCTCATGGATGATGACAGGTACAAAATGGTGACGGAGGGCTCCGTTGGCTTAAAAGCGGGAGGCGGAATGTGAATGTCCTCTGGTCCGATCGAAGCGGCCTTGAACTGGCGGTACAAGTCTAAGGAGGAACGGTACTCGGCAAGGCGGGGACAGAGGTGGGTGTAATGGCCGTGAAAATCGCACAAGGCACAAGGGTGGTTTGTGCGCAAGTGTTTGAGTTTTGGGAGGGAGTCGGGGATAGTGACATGTACTTCTGGGCGATCAGAGTCGGGGAATGTCTCGTTGACCAGAAGCTTGAGGTGGGGCAATTCAGGACACATGTGAGTGGCATGACCGACGACATCACACAAAGCGCATCGAATGGCGGGCTTTGGTGGTTGTGGGGGGGTAATGGATGTCGGGGGGGCCGGATCGTGATGGGTTGCCCCCCTTCGGGCTTTGCCTGTCTTCCCGGGAGCCGTCACAACAGGAGAAGGGTCCTGTGGAGGTGCTGGGGGCACAGTGGCTATGGAGGAAGCGAGGGGGACCGGTTGAACCGGTGTCAAAGCCATGTAAGGTTTGGGGTGACCAGGGGGGGTGGCGGCTGGGGGGTCACGGTACCAAACCGGAATACCCAAGGTCAAGTTAGGGAGAGAGGGTGGCCATGACGGGGACAGAATATACTCCGGGAGGGGGAGCCAAGAAGGGGATCTGTCCAGCAGGGTAGTGACCAGGAGGTACGGCTCCAAGATGGTTAAGGCCGGGCGGGACCGAGCCTGGAGGATAAAGAGGTTCGAGGATACCAGCTGTAGGGGGAGGGCCGGAAGGAGGAGGTCCGGCTGGCGGAGATGAATGGCTAGGAGCGGGTTGCGGAGGGCGGGGGGGAGGGTGCGGACTAGCCGAGGCAGGCCGTTTATGGGCAGCCTGAGACGATTGCATCATGCAAATATTCGACAAGCTGGGATCCGTAATAGGAGGGGGGGAAAGGTGAGGAAAAGTACCAAGCAGGGTGGAATCTTTATAAACGCCGGGGGAGACACTGGTCAAGGAATCGACGGTTTGCTTGTTGGCTACAGAAGAGATGGTCGTCTCGGAGGAGGACTGAGACGACGACTCATGATACGATAGCTGGTCAATGGTGACTATCTTCCCGTTATGTGGAAAAGACATCTTACGGAAGACCGCGGATGGGACAGCAGACATGGCATAGGTGTAGCTTCGCCCCAATAGGATGTTGTAGTCTAGAGAGGCGTCAATGACTTCGACATCAACGCAAACAGTCTTACCGGCGAGGGTGATGGGACAGTTACGAAACAGGCCAATAGGCTGGGAGGCATGACCGTCCCACGCTCGAAGGGTGATCGTGGAAGGGGCCAGCTCAGGGGATCCGAGTTGCTTCCAAACCGAAGCGGACATCACCCAGGTGGATGCCCCCTCATCAATTATACACCGGGATACAGTGGCGTTCCGGATTTTGACTGGGATTTGGAAAGCAACGGAAGGAGGAAGGGGAGGGTGGTCCGATTGAGTGGCGTCGAAAACAATCATTTGGTCATCAGCAGGATCAACAGCGCCCACGGCAGATAGTAGAGCCTTCCGTTGGGAAGGTCACGACTGGAGGAGTTCCAGTGTGGAAATGGCAGCAGGGGATTGTGCCAAATCATCTACTATACTGTACGATTGGGCGGCTCGACCAGAAGCAGCATTTCGGCGTAATGGACCCTTTGGAATCTTTGGGTGGACCTCAACTTTGGGTTGAAGGATGTGTAAGGGGCCACTGGGTGTCGAAAGAGGCTCTGTAGAACCTGAAGATGGAGGCTCGGGGGCAGACTGAGCAGGAGGCTTGGGGTACTGGCGAGACCGAGTTTGAAGGTGAAGGTCGACAGAAGGGGACGAATCGGAGCGCATCATAAGGATCTGGTAGTCAGAGGAACTAGAAATGGACGATGGTGTGGCTGCATGGCTGTCGGGGGGTTGGGTAGCCACGAATCCCTGTTGAGGGAAAGGATCATTGAACACAGCTGGCGGGGTGGTGGCCTCATTAGGAGGAGCGTGAGGGGAGACGTGTTGTCCGCGCAATGTGGCTTGAGACTCCCACATCTGTTGCATCTGGGGTAAGAGAGGACAATCGTGAGTGTAGTGACCGTAAGCACTGCAACACGAACAGGGCTTGTTTGTGCGAAGCGGCCTGTCCGGCCTGGGCGGGATGCCCTGAGGCTGGTTGCTAGTGTTAGGGTCCATACCAGAATTGGGTCCTCGGTTACCGGGGGTAGATGGGTTCTGGTTGCCACTCCGCCTTCTTTGAGAAGAAAGGGGAATAAACGCACCCTGCTGTGCAAATACTTGCCCTGGAGGGGGTTGTAAGGGCTGTTGCAGGTGGTGAGGAGGCAAGGGAGGCAGAAGCGCATATGCTGGAGGAGTTGGCGCACCAGGCTGTGGATAAAAGTAAGGGTTGGGTTGGGCAGCATTGAGGTAAGCAGGAGGTTGGGCAAAAGGAGGAGGCATGCCGTATCCTGGATACATGTTGCCGGGAGGGGGCAGAGTGCTAGGGGTGCTGGCCCCTCCCTGAGGGAGGCCATGGCTCATAGGAGGGTGAGCAGAGGGGTGGAAAAGAGATCCAACAATACCATCGGCGGAATGAGATGCCCCCGGGGCGTTAGCGCCACCGGGCCTGGGGATGTCAGGGAGAACGGTATAAACATAACCAGATTGAGCGTAGATCAGGTCATATTTTAAAGCTATTTGGAGGGCGGCTTCTTCAGATTGAGGAAAGTGAGAGGCGACATCTTTTCCGATGGGAGATGGGAGGGTGCGAAGGAACCGGTCCATGTAAACCCGATCTTCAAAGGGAGGGGCTCGACATAAGCTCCGTCTTCGTCGCCATTCCTGAACATGGGCAGAAAGGCGTGTGGAAGAGGATTGCTTAAATGAAGTCAAGAGCTCCGTACCAGTGTCGTATCGGAGAGGGAGCTGGAAGTACGACAAGAAGGCTTGGGCGAGAGTCTTGAACGTGGTATGGGAGGAAGTGGCCTGTTCGACATACCATTTAGAAGCTTCGCCGGTAAGTGTGCGTTGGAACAAACGAAGACGGATGGAGTCATCGGTAATGGAGTGGGAGGAACACCACATGTGGAAAGACCGGACGTGATTGGTTGGGTCTTCGCCATTAAGGCCCTCAAACTTAGGGATATCAGAGGGTAGCTTGGTGGGCATAGCGGGCCGGGTAGTATTATGGTGAATGGGGTCATTAATCAACTGATGGAAATCGGGGAGGCTGAGGCCTGCAATGTACGGCAGCACAGGGGTGGCCGGAGTAGTGGTTGTGACGGTTCCGCTAGAAGTAGGGCCGGCATTGGGGCCGGGAGAACCGCTAGCATTAGGCCCGGATCCGGACATGGTGAAGGTAAAAGGGGGAGAACCGGAAGGAGAAGGGGGACCCGATGAATCAGGAGAGGAGTCGGAGTGCGGACTCGAAGGTGGACTGGCTCGACGGCGGCGGTGCGGAGCAGGTCGATCAACCGGAAACTGAGGATGAAGGCCAAGAAGTCTCCGGGAAGGGCGCCTTGGGGGCGCAATGATGACAGGAAGAAGGAAACCGACAAGGGCAGAAAGGGACATAATCAAGAAGGTCAAGGGCAGATAAGGTGCAGTGACAATTGATTTTAGAGTCTTTGCCAGGCGGTGTAAACCAGGCGCTTCTTCACTTAGGGTCAGTGTGTGGTGTGCGTTAATTTTAATTTTTAAACCCTTTCCATTGTTGAGAGCAAAAAGTGTGCAACGTAGCTGAAAATAAACCTACAGAGAACAGAATAAAAATGCTGAAATAACAGAAAAATAACAGCTACATATGCATCTATCAAACCCAAGAAAGTGGGTCTCTCAAAACTATGCTGAAAAGAAAGGGAAAAATTACGGAAACACACACAAACGAAGCTCAACAGATCTAGGGTCAAAGGGGACAGAGATCCGGAGGATAAAGCTGCAGATAAGGGGTGCAGATCACAGCCAAGAGACAGGGGCAAGGTGGCTGGAAAAAAGGGAAATCAGCAAAACGCCGGGAGGGGCAAGGCAGAGGCCTTTAGGGGAGGTCCAAACAAAACGACAAGAGGTGATTTGAAAGGAAAAGAGGGCTGATTTCGATGGATCTGGAAGTGAGGTGACAGATCTGGAAAAAGAAAGGGCGAAGATGCGGCTTAGGCAATTTGAAAGCAATTTGAAACTCTTCCACAAAAAGTGGAGGGTACTGTAAAACCCTAAGGAGGTGGGTTCTATCCTATGAGTAAACGGATCAGATCTTTGATCTGGTAGAGACGACAGTGGAAAACCACAGCGGTACAGTAGGGAACCCGGAAAAGGTGGAAAATGGTGGAAAAAAGGCAGGTCGCAGGTTCTGTCCTGATTTTGGTTGAGGTCGCAGGTTACAGGCTGAAAAGTGCGTCCAGGTCGCAGGTTTTGGGCCAAAAGGTGCGACCCCCCCGTTCCGGCTGTTTCGGCGGCGGATTTTCTGAAAAATTGCCGTCTCGAATGCGGGCAGTGTCAGGTACTGCACAATAGGACGAGATGAATAGAAACACGGAAGTTAGAAATTTTGAGTTTTTAGGGTTTTATGTGAGAAAAATGACATAAAAAGAGGAAAACTAAGCAGCTGAAAAGAAGCCCTAGGGCCTGAAGTAGCTGGATATGCAGGAATATGAAAAACGGCAGCGGTCGTAATTTAAAACCCGTGTGGAGTCGCCATTTGTTAGTATGAATTCTTCGTCGAAGTGTACGAAAAAGAACCACTTTAGCTACGCATAACTAATAGCCCTAACAACAATAATGGCTGCAAAACATCTTCGGATCTGCAATTAGTAGTTAAAGTGCTGCAACAAACAGATCTATAAATGGCAAGACATTAAGCAGTAAAGTAAAGAGTTTGCTCCATGCATCCAACAGACAAGACAAGAACACGATTTTTGAATGAATTTTTATATTACAGGGCACCTGGGAAGAAACAAGAAGGTGTATCCAGATCTCCTCAATGGGATGGGTTCTTTGTAGTCCTCAGCACTTCAGATCTAAGCTTTCTCTCTCTTGTAGATGTAGAAAACCCAATGTAGAAGGTAGAGCTCAATGGGAGCAAAATGGCAGAAAAATGAGACCAACTGTATAGATCCAGAGTGATCTAGTATGCAACAAAGGTGAAGAATGAAGGGGAAAACCCTCCTATTTATAACAAAATATTGGGTCATTCTAGATCTTGGTGCATGATTAAAATAATGTTAACCAAATCTAGATCCACCTCTATGGAATATTTTATTATTATTTGTTGGAGGGAAAGGGTGTTTGACTTGGGTCAAATCTCTTGATTAGTGAAAAATAAATAAATAAATGATTTATTTATCTTTTTAAAGAAGTGGTTGGGATATAATCAAATAAATAATGATTTAGTTGATTAATGGTGGTTGATTTGGTCATATTTAACAAGGAATATTATTTAAATAATTATTCCTAGAAAATAATAGGATAACTATGGGTTTATCTCATTAATTTCTTTGTTTTTGGGTTAAACATGACTGGGAATAATAATTAAATTATGGTTTAATTAATTATTCCTTTTGGGGTTTCCTAATTAACATAGTGAAAGAAGTTTTACTTGGGGTAAAACTGGTCTTACATGGTGTACTTGGGTCCATCTAATGATGAAGAGTTAGATGACCAAAAAATGGTGTAACAATAATGCATATACATTCATAGGAAAACTTAAAATAAGTTACAATGGGCATGATCCATTCATCCAAATATATTCTTTGAAATGACCAAATTCGCAATTCCACAACTCTACACATTCCAAACCCAAGTTTTATGGGAGAAATTTGCATGAAGATGGATCAATTGCAGAAGATTATTGGATCTAAGCAGAAACCAAATCTCGTAAGTTCAAAATATTACATCTAAAATACCAAACATTTTTCAGAAAGAGATTTACATCGAGTGAAATCATGCAAAGAGAAGGATTGTGTGAGAGAAACCAAATCTGACTTAATTCAGGGGCCTTACGAGAGTCGCAAGATCCTGACATAACCATCAACAAAATTTGAAGTGCCTTCTTGACAAGTCCCGAAACTTTCAAGGATTGTAAAATTCGCATCCTGAACATTGAACTAGATCATGCATGGTGTGAGGATAGCTACTACCAATGGTTTCAATAAGACCACTTCTCATTGGATGACAACCATCTATGTCACTTGAATTTTTTTTTTAACTTCAACAACCAGATTACTCAAGTTGAAAGATTCATTTGATCGCAAATATGAAGATGTATGAATCTGAGAAATTTCATGAGCAAGTTGGTTTGGAGAGTTTTCTTCATGCAAGAGGAGAGATGATAAGGGATGGAAAGAGTACTCAATGATTTGATTGTTTTCATTTTCATCATGGATAATCTCACCACCTTATGTCGATTAAGAAGTTAACTCATCAAATGAATAACTTGAAGAGATTGGAGTATCTCCATCACAAGTAGATGCATCACAAACAATATAGCACAAGGGATATCAAGATGAAGAGGATGTTTCTATAAGGACATCTTATTTGAAAGAATTAGATTCTAGATCTAAAGTAAAGTTTTCATGAGAAACCAAAAGATCAGATGATGCACTTGGGAAATTGTGATCACATACATTGACAAATTCATCATCATCGGAATTATTGTTTCCCAAGGCTATAGATTGATCAAAACAATTGATTGCATTTGATTCACTACCAAGATTAGCAGATTGAGAATCATCCAAGAATGGAAGCACATCATATTCACATGGAGTATTTGTAAAAAGAGAAGAAATACTGAAATTATATTCACCTTCCTGCTCCATTACCTATGTAATGTTACTACCTTTTATTTGATCACAATTTGAACCAACAAACAAAAAATCAAGAGAGTGTGAAAAGTTAGTTGGTGGAGCATATTGATCAGGAAAATCATGGTAAAAAGAGTCATGGCATGTAGATTATAGAGGAACATAAATCCAGATCAAATTCAAGACTAGAGTTATGAATAGTAACATCATCTTGTGGAATGGGGGAGTTAGTATTCACCATGAGCTTCATGATCCATTATGGGATTTCCTCCATCGAATCTGAGTCATGAAAAGAGGAAGAAGAATGAGAATATGGATTATGAATTTGAATAGCAGAAATCCCAAATTTATTATCATCGCAAGGAGGCACCCTCATTGAAACTGGAAAAGGAGGACAAGGAACACAAGGACTAGTGAATTCCACCTATGAAATTAGAGGTGTCTCATGGTTTACAAGAGTTGGGGAAGCAAAAAATCAGGTGGTTTGGATTCACTGTGCAAAGAGATATGTGCCAAAAATTGAACTATTATTTAAAAAAATCCCAAACTATATTTTCTTCAGGAAATTCATAGTAAAGGTGAAGGAAACAATAAGAGAAATCATCAATTGATTCATTAGGCTTCATTCTTAGTTGATTAATTCTTTTATGACATCCCAGTAATTGTAACTACTGAAGGCTTGATAAATAGCCTGGAGGAAATCATGAAAAGAGTTTATGGAAGTATATGATAAGGTATGGCACCGTCAATTAACGTGACCTTCAAGGGTGAGGAAGATAAGCACACAAGAAAAATATTCATCATCGATTTTGTAATATTCACAAAATATAATAAAATCAGAAATGTGCTCGGTTATTGACGTTCCATCCTCACCATTAAAATATACTGATATAAGTGATAAAGAGGCTCATTGGGGATTTAAAATTGGTAAATGGATAAATTAGGGAAACACCCCGAGAGTAATATTTGAGGATGATTTATTTATGATAAGAGATTCAAACAGACTCAACAGGAACAACTTATCGTATAGCCCTCCTTCTAGTTCCATTTTTTGATTGGTGTTGGAAATTCATCAACCAAGGGGGTCTCCTCGATGTGAAGTCCCAACTAGACCTCACACCATTTGGAATAGGAGCCCCATCTAGAACATCAACCTGGTTTCCATATTTTCTTATAGATTTTCCCTGGATTTAGCTGTCAGCAAGAGAGACAAACATGTGTGCACCTTCGAAAAGAGATTAAGTGTGCCTGGTGAGTTTTCAGTTGTAGGTGTGTCGAGGTTCTTCTATTGCGGAGAGGGAGAAAAGTAAGCCCATAAGAGAGAGGTGATAGTACCACCCTAGTAGAGACACACGCAAACAAGAAGGGTTTGTCTAATATCGAGTGGAATAGTCCACAAATATGTAATGGTCATTGCAACAAATACAAACACGAAAGGTTTGTCTAACATCCAGTGTAATAGTCCAAAAATATGATACATCCATAACAAGCATTTCAACACATTAGCAATATGATAAGCGTTAAAATAATCGAAATAGTTCAACTACTTTAGCACAAGTGGAAAACAAACATGAATTACAAACATTCACAGAAAAGTCTTACAATTATTCATAACCCATGCATGAAGAACATGTTGGCCATTAGACTTATGATATTAATTAAAAGTCCCAAGGCACATGTATACAAAAATCACCACTAGCTCCAATAGTGGAGCGTTGGAGCCACTCCTTGTTCCCCAAAATAACTATCTTGTCTCTATGGTTCCTTGCAAGAGGATCCAAGGTGAAAACGTCCTTTTCTCATACCATTAGGGTGTATATATAACAAATGGGGTGATCCTTTACCTCCCTTGTGACCCTTGAGCTACCCTCATGATTGTTTGACTTCTCTTGACCTTTTGAATTTCTACATGACTTATCAAATTACATGAATTACTCTTGGACTTCCACTTTACATTATATTTCTCCAATATTGAATTACATATTCCACAAAATGATGTGAGACATGATGGCTCATGACACGACATGACATGAAACTGATGACATGGACTACATGATGAGATGGAAATTTCAAGCCATTCTTTATTTTTTATTTCTTTGCGTCTTCTCGAAAACATGGTTTATGTTCTTCTTATTCCTCCTCCTTATGACTTGAATATAAGGAGTCTTCCATGTGGTCTTGATATTTCATATTTTGTTATAGTTTGGTGTTCCTTCGTCTTATTGCTTGATTATCATATTATATCTTCAGGTCCTTAGGTGTCTTCTAGCATGTCCTCCTGCTCCATCTACTTCTTCATCATCTTGTCATATCATAATAGAGTAATTGCATCTGTAATCCACCCATGAAAAGATGACATCAGTTTGATAAACCCCTATTATAAGAAAATACATGACGATCCATTGACTGAGAAGAAACCGAAGGGCTGGCTGAGGGAGAGGCTCAATGACTACACATTTGTGCAAGTAAGGCAGTCACAGGTGAAGCTTGAGCCTTGATACTACACAATGCATAGTTCATGTTGGATTGGGCAAGTAGATTGTGCATTTTTGGAGTTTAGTGAGCCAGGTTGATTGCGCAATTCTAGAAGGTAAAAGAGCCCAGGTGATTTCTTAATTGCAAAGTTCAGGAGCTCAAGGGCTAGGCTTGAGCCTTGATACTTCACAATGTGCAGTTTAGGCTAGACTAAGCGCGCAAATTACGTAGTTTTAGGACTTAGTGAGTTGGAATGAAGGGTTTTACATTGTTTCAACCAATTGCGCAATTCCGGGAGGTAGAAAATACCTACTGATTATGAAATTGCACATATCAGGAGCTCAAGAGCCGAGCTTGATCTCAGAGACTACACAATGTGTAGTTAGGGCTAGGTTGGAGGGTTGAATTTCACAATTTTGGATGCCAAGGTTTAGGCTTGAGCATCAGAATTACACAGTGCACAGTCCTGGGAGGCAGGAACTGCACATTGTGTAGTGTCAAGAGGAAGGGTTGCAGCTTGAGGGCTGGAACTACACAATGCACAGTTGAAAGGGGGCAGATGAGGAAAATTTGCTGGGAAATTTCTGGAATTTGGCTAAGTGTGGGATCAATGAAATTGATGTGAAAAGTGATATGACTTAACTATGATCACACACTTGGAAAAATTTATGACACAATAAAATATATCATCTAGGACACGTGACAACATACTTCCCTCCGTGTGACAACTTTGCGATGACTTACGATAAGGGTGACACTAAAGATATACTTTGTGATGACCGCGACAACACTTGTGTGACAGTGCTTAGAACTTTGGGAATGAGTGTGATGAATTTTTACATGGTTATATCAACTCATTTACAAAAACATTATGCCTTGAAACCAAAAAAATAGGATTATACACATTGTGAGACAGCTAACATGTGAAAAGACTACGTTTACTATATGAAGATAAAAGGGGTAACGACACTTGCGATATGAAAACGACGGTGAAGGATACACATGATATAGTGAAGATAGCATGAAATGATAGTAATTAAAGTGAAATAAAAAAATTGATAGTAAAAAACATGAAAATGACACACATGAAAGCGATAGTGCGAAAAAGAGACAGTTTGGAAAACTCACTAAAATGGAAGTACAAACGTAGCCAAAAGTGAGGGAATTTCAATAACAGTGCGCATTGACTGTCGACATGGGTTGAAAATTGCATAGAAATCTCTTTGATGGACTGTGCTATGATTTTTAAAGCTTGCGTAAAATAATTCATTCATGAACTCGTTGCAAATTGAGCATGTGTGAGCAAGTGACTCTGATCGATCAAGGAGTGACCATGAAACAACTAATCACAAGATCCAAAGTAGGCTCCAAAATTCAAGTGTAGGTGAAATTTTGGAGGGTTTTTATCATAATGACAACAAAACTGCACTAGTATGTGCTTTACTTATGTGTAGAGTTGTATGCTCTTATACCACCTCCCTGTGGTAGAGGAACAATGTGTTATCTCCTTTTTTTCCTCTTGTATATAGTAAATGTATCAGATTGATACGACCTCCATGTGGTATAGAGAAACATTACATTATTTTATGTGTGGTAACTCTTATACCACTTGTCACAACCCCAATGGAACTTATAGTTACAAGGCTCTTTTTGGCACACAACAATCCCTCAAGAATGTGGCACCAATGTGTTTCACCTCTACCTCAGGGAGTAAAAAATTATTGCACCCAGAGTACACCTCACAATAAGTTCATTTATATAATATCTATACAATTATTTACCTAGTAGGATATCATAACTCTTCGATACAGTGCAAGTAATCTTATTGTCTTCTTTACTTCAATTAATCTTTCATAAAAACATGAGAAACAATGCTAGACATTAATTCACCATCAATATCAACATACACATGCACAAATATTATGGAAACAACCCAATAGCCTTATGCTTTATTATTAATACAAATTTACAACAATCCATTGAGACAATGACTTGAACTACAAGAGTACATAACCAAAAATATCAATACAAAAATTTCTAAATCTTGTTCTTCCCTTTGGACACCACTAGTCTCTTTGAAACCTTATTGAATCATCTCAACACCCTATGGGTTGCTAGCATACTATGTGGACCATCCTTGGCTGGTCACAAGGATTGAATCAGAATTTCATAAACATAGGCCCCAAGCCTCCCTTCTTTATCTCCCCTTGTACCTTTTTCACATCCTTCACACCTCCCTTCACACTCTTGTTCTATGACCTTGATTTGTGTGATAAAATGGTTCTTGTTCAGTTGTTGTATTTTATCCTCCATTGTTCAAATTTTTATGTGTATAAAGGTCATTCCATAACTCTTTTGATTTCTTCCACTCGCCCTTGGGTCAAATTCACACTATGGGTTGTGTGCCTTAGGGTCGGGCTAACCCCTTTGTCTCGCCCAAGTGTGCTCACAACACACCCATACTCTAAAAACTTCGTTCATGCCAGTTGTTACACTATATATCTTCATCGTCTCGACTAATATGCTTTCTTACATGATCGTTTGGTTCACTCATTCCACTTGGTTCATCGTGTTTCCCACTGTTCAACCCAATGTGCCCCAATCTAAATTCTCCTCTACTCAGTCATTCTTCTTGAGGGCATCTTGGTCTACACCTTGGGGCACCCATGTCGCCTCCCATGGACTTGTTTTGGTTCTTTTTCCCATTGCTTGGTTAAGTTGGGCACTCAGTCTTCCATGCCCATCATGCCAACAAGCCTCCCACATGCACCTAATGGAAACCCTGTGTGTCGATTTTTTTACACCTCATGCTGGCGTGCCCTTACACAACATACACTTTCATCACATTTCATATGATATATTTATCATAAATCATGTAATGGGGATGTCACCCATGGCATCCATATCAATTAAATGTGTGCCAAAATATAAGGCCTGAAATTTATCATTCTTATATATGGTCTCATAACCATATCCCAACATCTTAGTTACCTATCTACATTTCTCTGATGAAGATAATCATTGTTTAGGAATTATTGTAGACTACGATGGTCAATATTGATTTGAAAATTTATCCCTATGAGATATGGTTTTCAACTCTGCATTACATGGAGGATAGGAATCATTTCCTTCATATGTGTATTTTCCCCCAAATTGCATTCACACAATTGCTTACTAGTGAATGCCAAGGATTGTGCTTTTTGTATCAATATCACCCCTAGGCGTCTTCCTAAGACATCACATTCCAATATTTAGGTATTGATAATACCGTAGTAGTGCACATGGATTTCTTTAAAGAGATGAATACCTCTGTGACTTCCTCACTCTATTCAAAGGCATTCTTTTTTAAGGAGTGAAGTTAGGGGAGCTGTAATTTTTCCATACATCTGACAAATTTCCAGTAGTAGCTTATAGGTCTTGTTGTAGCTACTAAAATAGCCACCAAATTTTTGAAATTTTTAAAATTTGGAGGCCCTCGCATTATGAAATTTTAAAGGAATAAGACTCTTAAATTTTCCTAAGTTTCTTTCACTCAATTTTTTTTTGCGTAAAGCTTCATCACATATTACCTCAAAAAATTGTGACGAGTGGAAATCACATATTTCATTCATAGTTCACTCTGTGCATTTTTCCAACCTAGTTAGCACAATCATAGTTTGCAATGCTAACCTACGTTGAAGAAGCTTCTCATACCGCCTTAACCCAAGTCACATTTCTTCCCATGAGAGTGCATTTTTTGCACCTATTTCCGCATGTGTGAGCACAAATCTATATATATGGGCACCCATGATTTCATTTTCATCGTGCCATTTTATTTCGGGCTCTAAATTCTCAATGCAAAATTTCTCCATAAATCATCCCCTATCATTGTGACTTGTACTTGTGATTGAGCATTGATAGAGGTAGGTAGCATATCCTTCCTTTCATTTTTGTGATTTTGTCTCTTTTGTCTGTGTCTTTTAACATTCCATGGAACTTTTCATTTCTATAGTTATTCGTATATATGTATTCATTTACGAATTCTCATAAATTATTTCCCTTATACTGCCTAAACCTATACTTGTCCCATACTTGGCCATTTTTCTTCTTTACTCAGTTGCATCGACACAATATAGTGCAATAGAGTTCTACCCCTCATCTATTACAATTTTCTTTGTCGCCGCTAACTAGCCTTATGACCCCTTGTCCTTGCAACTTGCAATTGCAATTGAACTTAACCTAACCTTCCTCTATCACTCTTACCACTAAAATTTGTGATTGCAATTAACCTTAACTACTTGTTTCCTTCGATTGAAATTTACTCTTAAGAGTAGCATTTGCGTAATCTATTCGTTGATCATTTTTAATCATTTTCTATCACTATCGATCATGCTTAAAGTACTTCACTTATGCTTAAAATTCTTGATTGTGATTAATAATAATTTTCAACTCTTGTTATCGCATTCACACAATTTAATCTTTGATCCCTCTTCATTGCATTTTGCTACTATGAATTCCAACTACGATCAAAGTATCTAGCCTCAACCCATGAATTGCAAATGAAATTATAGATTTCCTTACTCTTTCCTTAATCGCATTTTGCCATCCTAAATTGCGATTGAGGTCAACACACTATGTTTTTATAGATCGTGTCATTCAAAAAAATAGTTAATAACTTTATGTTTTTGGCCTAACATTGAGTGTTGCAATGAATATTTTTGAAATGTCATGCACAATTGATCTCCATTGTTTCAGTATATCATCATCCTCAAGAGATAGGGCAACAACTACAAGGAAAATTCCTTTGAAAAATGTGGCAAACAATAGTATTGAGGAGGTGGTTGATAGTCTGTTGAGGCCCTGAAAATAAGTGCAATGACATCGGGGAAAACCACCCGGTCGGGTAGTTAAAAACTGTCCCTTTTCCGTTTGGAATGGTGGCTCCGACTAGGTTAATGGGACCAATTTCCCAGTTTGATATGGTTGAGGTGAATGGATCATTTTATCTCTATCTGGAACTTGATAGATGGAAATATAGGAAAGCTTGTAATAAAAAATAAATATATCTATTATGTAACCCAGGATGAAATCTATTCTCTGTGCGATCTACAAAAATAACCTTTCAGTGGATGCAAATAAAGATCATACATTCACTTAGAGATATGAAAATGTTTGAGATAATTAATTTAATTAAATCAATTGAATAAATCTTATATCGCAACTTCAAAAATTCTTGTATTGCATATATATCAAATGATAACAACACAACATATTCAGAAGTGAATTAATGTTAAACTGCATTCAAACAAATATATAAAACAAAACATCATAAGATATATATAACTATTTCTCATTTGAAGCTAAAATATAACACATAAGATAAAAGTACCATGTATATGTTTACTCTGCTCATCTGAGAAATAATACTTGGTCCAACCTTTTGTATTCATAAAACTTTAAGAGTACAAAAGTGCAACATCAGTAAAGTATTTTTTTCAAAATTTCAGGACCCCTTCTTCAAATACATGAAGGGGTTTAAATATAAAAATAATAAGTCTTAAAATAGTTGTTACAATAAAAATATGAGGAGGTTTAAAACACCTTAAAGTAAGTGAAATTAAAATAGAAACATAAATTAAAGGGATGACTTGCTAGCAGACTGTCCTGCTGTCTCCTCTTCCATTTGTTCCTTGACCTGAAGGATATTAAGCATTGGCTTAACCTCTGAAGGTTGGCCTAGCCTAATGCGTAGGCATACAATCAAAACAACATCGAAAAGTGGGGGAAGCATGTAGGAGGATGTATCTGTGAGACAACACAACATAAGCCACTCGCTGTGAGGCTTTACTAAATATCTCCAATATTTCTCCCAATATAGCTTTTCCAGCTTCAAGATATGTTCTTATTTTACCTTTGACACTTATTTCCATTGTCTTATCAATTATTTTACTAAAGGTAATGCACCGGGAGGAAATCTGTCGATAAGATTTGGTGCAATGAGATTTTGGCTAACAGTCTCCACAATGTTTGTAGCAACATCCTTTTCCCTGCAAATGGCTCTCTCTTCTTGCTTCAACTGTATATCCTAGTATGTAAATAATATTTCTTTCTTTGAATCCTCAATCCTGGGTAGTTTGGCCTTTCGGCCATCAGCAGAATCCTGCCAGGTGACAAACTGGGAGACCTTATCATGTATGTCATCAAAACTAATCCTCATATCTACAATGCGATTCACAAGTGAATCGCTATGTTCACACAATTCAAGAATACTTGATAACTTTTGACAAAAAATAACCTGTTGTTGTGCCAATAAAGTGTTTAGCTCTAAGGCCTCTTTTTTGAATTCATCAATATTTGGGTTATCTTTTACTTGCTCAATAGAGAGCTGCAATTGATGAATTACAATATCATTGGAACTAATCTCATTCTGATGCTGAATTTTTAACTGGTCCATGCTCTCCTAGAGTTGTTCGATCTATTCCTGTAACTGCTGACTGACACTTTGTTTCTCTTCTTGTAACTCTAGTTCAAGTTGGATGATCTTCTCATCCTTTTGTTTCATCAGCTGATGAATTTATGATGCTTTGTAAATGGTTGCAGAAGTATAAGCTCTTGCGAACTGAGTTAGGCGAGTTAGATCATGTGAAGGATATACCTGAGTTTATTTCCATACAAAATTCATTGAAATATCCCCTTGCACAAGGGGTAGGGGTTGCTATGATCTTCTTCTTTTCTTCTATTGGCTCATAACCGCCTTGTGTTTTGGACTGTAGAAAATGTCTAAAGGAGGAATTTCTTCAATGTTAAGAACAGTTTCGGTGGTGGGGAAGGTCGGGATGAATTCCACTCTTTCTGTGCTTATTTATTTGTTAGAGGGCTCAACAGTAAACAAGTCCTGAATTTTATTTTGTGGAGTATGCACAATTTGTTTCTGATCACCAACTGTAGCTGCTTGTTCTTCTTGGAGTTTAAGATCAAACTCCTTCCAAACATCCTTTAGATTACTATGGAAATCAACATCCATGGTTTGAAATTTGGCTGATTTATCTTGATTTTTTGTGTTAAGGACTTCAGTATCCTTAGTTGTCGATTCAATTTTCTTATCCTTCTGAGCTAATGGTTGTGAAACATCAAGCATTTCCATAGGAATTGATTCCAATCTTCCTATTCCTATATTGCTTAAATTTCAACAATTGTTGTGGATGCAGACACAAAGCTGATAACTTCTGAACTACAGGATAACTATAGATATACTCAAACATGTCATCGAAATCACCGTCTTCGTGCACAAAAGGCCTAATCTTCACTTGAGTAGTGAAATTATTAGCAACTTTTATTGAATCATACTACTTGTTTGGAATTGTAAATAACTTTAAAAATTCAATCTGAACAATCTCTAAAACAACATGCTTATAATTGTCAAGTCCATAAACATCACAATTAATAGGAAAAGAAGGCCACGATACTTTCTTGTCTTCTTTGAGAAATCTGGTTAGGTCATTTCCAACAGTCCTATATGCAACTTCTCTTGCGAGAAGCTTGTCAGGAACATACAAGGGCAAGATGTGAGGTCAAGCTAAGCTCCCAATTACTTATACATAGGTGAATTTCTCTTCACCAAACCATTTTACTATAGAGGAAAAATCGGCTTGGGCCTATTTTGAGAGTCTGGGAGCTTTCTCGTTAAAAACAAATTGGAACAACGGCAGAATAACTCCACATTTTTTTTTGTAAAAATGGTTCTCATACTTAGAGTCCCACAATATACTATGAAATATATGAATAGGTACAGGGTCTTGGGTAGTCCATTTCCAGCCCATGGCTAGAAAATATGAGGTAAAACAAACATCATCCATGATATAGGAACTCATATAGAATGGGGGAAAAATCTTGAAAGAAATGGAGCAGTTTTTTCTATATTCTAAAATTTGAGTGGCAATATTATTAGATAGAATATTACCCCAATCCATCACGTAGGAATTTGCAACGACCTCCATAAAAGGCACCCATTATACTGAAAATCGAGTATTGTCCGGCTGACCAAAAAGTCTGGACATCATCGCAAAGACATAACAACAGGGGCTTGCAAGTGAGTCAGCAGAGTACATACCTTTTTTTTCATTCTTGTGTTTGTTGGGATTAATCCTCCATTACTTGATTGGCTTCTATTTGAGCTCTTTTTCTTTGGAGAAATGTGAAAGAAATTATTTATCATAGACCTTTTCGGGGTATGGTAGATGGCACATCAGCTTGAGGTCTTCAACCTTGAAGGAACCAATCATTGTTCCTTTGCTGGTGAGAAATGTGTTATCCTCGATATTGAGATTATCAATGATACATCTTACCATATCAGTGTATGGTAAGATATTTGTCTAGACAAAAATTCTATGTAGGAAAGAATTAGCTACTTCTCCAATTGAAGCTTTAGAAGAATCAGGAGCGTCTGTAGTTTCTTTTCTTTGAATTTTGCGAGGCTTCTCATCCTTGAGTAGCTTATACATGGATTCCCATGAAGAGGGTCCACACTTAGTATCTGTAAAGAGAGGCATCATTTCTGTTCTCTCGGTTGTGGTAGGTGCAGGGTTTACATGAGCCATATGCTTCTTAGCTTTCTTGAGAGCCTTAGACATCTCTAGAGAATTATGCTTATTCGGGCTAGCCTGCAAATAAATGAGAAAGGATAAGAAGAAAGAGGGAAATTTTTAGTTTTACGTTATGCACAATTACCATAGCAATAAAAAAATTCAAACATATGAGACTTCTCATGCTGATAGGATATGAATTGAATGCCTGTTATAGGAGAATGATTATGGAGGTAGAAAACCGTTAATTTATGACATTATTAGCTTATATGGGTTGTTGTGCCCATGTAATCATTTCCGCATTAAAAACAGATTTGTCGCATTGTAGCATAGCTCGTGTGTAATATCTTCATTAAATACTCATCGACTTGGCTTTTCTTCCGATTGCGATATCACAATCGCAATATCAACAGAATTTGGTGGAGTGCAAAATGCTTGAGTTGACAAGAGTGCGATGTGCAATGAGCTATATCGCATCGGTGAATATGATCAAGAGTAAAAGAATGATTAATATTGCAGGAGTGCGATGTGATAAGTATATCACATCGGGGAATATGAGAGGTAACAATAAGACCATCGGGCTTGGAAATACGATAGCTTATGTGGTAGAAGTAGCTCTCACTTGCATTACTTATAGAATTTACTTGAAAATATGGTTTTTTTCCATTTTAAAAGTGCTTTTTCTTATATACATCAGATCAGAAAATGCTTCAAGTGACTTTTTAGGAGTTATATACGCTTCATTATGGTTTTGCAATTGCGATGACGTGATTTACCTCCACTCAAGTACTTTAAAATCCAAAATTTAAGGTTTCATCCCTTTTTTGATCCCTATTTCTATATAATGAAATATTCTAAGGGTTTTATTTGTTTTAACTCTAAAAAATAAAAGGGTCCCCATTATTTTATAAGGTAACTATTGATTAAAATAATGGGGGTTTTCGATTTACACAACACAGTCCAAGAAATAGAGTGCCTACATTCAAGGATACTATTTGTTACAAAGACAATTTAGTACCTCTATCATGGTTAGAAGTATACAGTGCATTCTCAAGAAAGGAGTTTTAGAAGATGAATAGGATCACAACGTTTATATTAATATTAAAAATTATTGATTTAATAAATTGGCTACTCATACACTTGTCTTTCCATGCGCTAAGACTATGGAATGGATCCAAAAAAAACTGATGATGAAAATATGATAGTTATAAGCATTCACGGTGAACCGTTGGCATCATACCAACGAGGGGACATTGATATATATTATAAGATGCCCCCACCCCAAGTTTATCTCAGCCCAAGATGGTATTGTGATTTCAAAACTCCTTCCAAGAATATTATCAAAACATGGTGGCAAGAACCTAACATGTATAGGAAGAAGACAAGTGGGATATACAAAACTAAATCACTCATAAAAGTGTATCATTTGTTGATGGAAATGTGTTGCATAGTCTATGGAAGAGAAGATGTTGATTAATTTGAAGAAACATGGGTTCCCATGATACACACTTGTTCCACAAAATGAGCCATATTTAATTGGGTAGATCTCATTGCATCCTCACTCAAGACAAGTGTTAGGAGAGCCAAGAATCCAACAAAAGGAAAACAACCTAAATTCTACATGGCCTCCTACTTACTAGATGGAGTTTGTTCCAAATGGAATTACCATATCTAGGGTGGAAATGGAAATTAACTAATGAAATACCACCTGTGCACATCTATTTAAAACTGATATGGGAGTTAGGTTATAAAGGAGCATATTCTAGAATCATTGAGAAGTTCATTTCAGTGGTATATTAAAATATTTTTGAGATTGAGCAACCTTGCATGTCTGAAAGGGTAAGGTCATCATTTTGTTTTGTATCCTAGAGGAACCCACCAACCTGCCTGATACCTAACTTATAGTAAACCTCTGGGGGTCGACAACCTGTCCTCCTCTCCATAAATTGGGTTACAAAGATGGGGATTTGAACATTGGATCTCTCAATTTTCATAAATTTCACATTACTTTGATCACCAATTGAGATTCCCCCGCATGACAAAGTGTAAGGTCAACATTACATGAGGTAGTTGATTGGTTTACTCTAGCGGATGGCACATTTATAAGAGTGTTCCTCGAATATATAATTCCTCACCAATTTCCATTGTTTTTCACTGGCAAAGTGGTGTTGCAAGAGGTGGCATAATTTCTACAGGGATTACCTGTACATTGTTTAATTCAAAGAAGCTTCCTTGAACCACTTTCTCGTTGTGTATAGGTGTGTATTTCCTTAAGCATTTCAAGAAAGCAGAAGCTCAGACACAGGAATTAGAGCGTCTTAAGTTTGGAGATTTTGGTTATTATAGATATGATTCCATAGGTGTTTCCACTCAACGTTGTGCAAGAATAAAGTATTATTGTATGTATGCTCCAATTGTTTGGAAAAAAGAAGAGAACATAAATAATTTCTTTAACATTTCCAAAGCAATTGAAGTAGCTAAAGAAGTAGGTCCTTCCAAGACTACCAAAAATAATGAGCATTCAGAAGATGAATCCCAAGAGAGCATGAATTCGAAAGACAAAAAGGATAAACTCAAAATACAATAAGAAAAAGAGGAAAGAAAAGAAAAGAAAAATAATATAAGGGAAGAAAAGCAAGCCAAGGAATAAGAAAAGAAAAAGGAAGAAGAGGATGCAAAGAAAAAAGAGGAAGAAGAGAGAAAGAAAAAGGACGAAAAAGAGAAAAGAAAGAAAGAATCAATTAGAAAGAGGAAAGAAGTGGCCAATAACAAAAAATAAGAAGAAAAGAGAAAGAAGAACAAGGAAGAGCATAGAATGAAATCAGAAATGAAAAGAAAACAAGTTGAGAAAGCTAAAAGAAAAAATAAAGAAGAGGCATTGAAAAATCAACTAAAAGAAGAGTTAATTTTCGAGGAGCTAACTTATAAATAAAAAGAGGCCAATTAATCAAAGAATTCAGAGGCAGAAACAATATTTCCCACCTTGATATCTAGCCTCCCACACCCATCACTGGAGGGAACTTTATGAAAATGAGATGTGGGTCACATTTGAAGAGGAAGACAAGATTCTCAATATTTTTAACTTCAAATTTGATTCGTTTAAGTTCAAAAATTCCCAAGAAAGGAAAACGTATATACCCGGGAATCCAGATAAGCCTATACCAATCACCTTGGAGAGGAAAATTGTGATGGATACTAGGACCAATCATAAAGTAATAGCTTTTACTGACATTGAATTCATAATTGTAACTGAGAATAATGTATAATGTTTTTCAAAGGATTTGAGAAATTAAAGGGATAATTATATATTACAAATAAAAAAAATGATCATCTTCATGCGGAGACTCAAATATTTTCAACTACAAACTTCTGCAAGGAATATCTATAAACAACTATCCTTGAGGAGGTTAAAGTATTGGAGGAAGTCATAAGGAAGGTTTATGATGAAATCTTGATGTTACACAATGTAATGGTCCCACTTCCTGAGATACAAAGAGACTTAGAAAGGAGGGGAGCACTGATAATATTGGCACTCTCATTTGCGGATCAAATCCAACATGAAATATCTTGACGCATTGGTTGAACTACCCAAAAAAGATATATTGAATGTTGAATTGGACAAAGTAGATGTAAGGATGTTCATGAAGTCACATGAGAAGCTAGGGAAAATCGTGGCTGTGACTATATATTCGTATCAAAATATTCACATTGTATAATAATCTCTCATCGAAGTGCACAAGATACCTTCAATTGGC
Source organism: Pinus albicaulis (assembly GCA_034641835.2). Classification (NCBI taxonomy): domain Eukaryota; kingdom Viridiplantae; phylum Streptophyta; class Pinopsida; order Pinales; family Pinaceae; genus Pinus; species Pinus albicaulis. The sequence continues at coordinate 1,041,220,145 of CM076570.1, read as the reverse complement.
GCACTAGGAGAAAAATGTCGGAAGAGGAAGTTAAGTGAGAGATTCAAGAGGTGATAGATTATATGAAGAAAATTGTTGTGTGATATGATTTAGAAGTTACAAAGGATGCAATCACATAGTGTGTTGCAAATCCAGCAAAGATACATACTAATCTTTCGATGTTTTTGAGTCATTTGCAAACATAATTGAAGCTCTTGTTGCCTGATGCTTTGGAATGTCACAATAACATTTGATAATGAAATAACACACACAATCACATTGGTCATTGATGAATACAAGGCTTGGAATGCATATTTTACTCGAGAGTTACACATTGAGGCACCAAACATGCCTATTATGCATCTTATTCCATGAAAAGAAACTGTTTTCTTAATTTCCATTATAAATTTGTAGATAAGAGAATTTTGAAATTAGAAGTATAATGCAAAAATGAAAATTCAAGTGGAAGTTGAAAAGTCACCAGGGTAATTGAAGAGTCATGAGCAGCAGTGAAGAGTCACCTCACTTTTGTATAAATAAAACCTTCTAGCTAGAGAAAAATGACTTGGAGTTTTGGACGTTGTTTTGAGCACCTTGGTTTAGAGAGTTTATACATCCTATTGAGAATTCAAGTGATAACTTAGCATATCCACTATTGGATTTCATGGATGCTTCTTGTAATCGTGCACTAGACATTTATGCATTACATTGAGAATCCCATTGAGCCAAGGCGACAATTTCATGCATGTATTGCTGAACATTGTGAGACTCATGTCTTGGTGATTGGATGGTATGTGTTGTATTTACATGTGTTAAAGTTAATGACCTATTTTGATGATTATAAAAAATATCTTATTTGAAGTTGTATGTTACTTACGCTTTTATCTTCGTTGTTGGTTGCAAACTAATTTTCAATCGATAGATGAATAATTATTTATCCATGTATCTTAATTGAAGTATGCTAACATCCTTCCTTTAAATATTCATGTTATTTACTTTGGTTGTGGCAGTGTATTTTGTACTTACTTGTACAATATTTCGTCAAGCTATTTTAACTTGTGTTTGTTGAGAGTTATATTAGTTTTCTTACATATTACAAATTTATTCCAACGAAAATATCAAAATAAGCATGGTGGAAGTTGGTCCCACATACTATATGGGACTCTTACTCTAAACAATGTAAAGTTTAATTGAGACTTTACACATGAATATCCCCTTACCATTGGCAGAACATTTTGGCCCATCAATATATTTTTTTCTAGAAGGAGGGATTCCATTGTATGGTTGGTAGATTTCCACATTCTTTCCCTGAAAATATAAACAAGATAGTAATCAACCAAATCCCCTCCACTGGTTCCACTTGTGTGGGAATGTCTTGAAATCCAAAAACCCCTCCACATAGTCATGAGCAGTTATACAAAGTAACTCATGATCAAATAAGAGCTATCAACCCTTTTACTCGTGAATACACAAGAAAGATTAGACTCATTATAGTCACACCCATATTCCCCCATAAGCATTCAAGTAGACCTCAAAAAACCCCTCATGGAGTATTAGCTGGTACGATGGAAGAATTGGTTAATGCTTCTATGGATGATTTTAAATATTTTGTAGAAAGAAACTTAAAATAAGGTATCGAAGGATCAACTACTTTGGAAAATCTGGAAGGTGAGAATTTGGAAGCAGCAAAGATGGGTGAGAAATTTGAGATATCAAAGAATGAATGGAATTTCGAGGACAAGAGTGAAATCACAAACTCGAAGAGTGACAAAGAGAACAATAACAATATTTCTGACAACTAGAAAATGACATGGATGGCCCAAGGGGTGATTAATATTCGAGGTGTTCTATACTACCTACCTCACCATCCAGAGAAAATTCTTATAAGGTTCGGTCTAGATAAGCCTACCACCACAAAAGATCATGTTAATAAATTTTAATTGTAACTTATATGATTGGATGTGTGGTATGAGGATGTGGCTTGAACGCTTTTCCCTTATACACTTGAAAAAAAATCCGTAACTTGGTATCACAGTCTCCCGGTAGGATCAATTACTAATTGGGGAGACTTTAAGAAGGCTTTCCTAGAGAAGTTCGTTGAAGAGAAGATGTCAAAAATGGTGTTGAAAGAATTAAGTAACCCCCGAAAATGGGAAAGAAGGAAAAGTTAAAGGAATTTAATCATTTCTTTACCATTATCTTGAATAAGTTTCCTGCCAATGTTCCACCCCATGACTTGATTACATCTAATTATTACACTACATCCCTACCATCTAACATTGATATGTTTGTTAAAAGGGTTAACAAGGGAACTTTAGTATAAAAATTCCTTGAATATTTAGCAGTTGAGAAAGACCTCAGAGCCATTGGAGTGCTTAACACACACTGATTAAAAGGCTAGTGGTAAGAAGCCCCAAGCCTCTGCAAGTAAGTCTTCTGAAAAAGAAACTCCCAATATTGAGACTATTGTGAAATCACTTAATAAGTTAACTAATGAAGTTCCAAACTTGAAGAGGAGTACAAGTGAGAGTTATTCAAGTAATAAACCCTTTAATCCACTCTTCAAGCATAACAACAAGCACCTGCCCAAGTTTTCTTCGAGCTCAAACATCAATCTAAATGTAGGAGAGATATGGATGGATAACTGTTGGATAGTATTAATCACTGTTAAATGATTAAGATGATACACATAAATTATCAATCCAGGGAGGTCTTTTTTTCAATGACAATTGAACTGTCTGTGCTGATACATCATACCAAAAGCAGAAATAAAACAAGAAGAAATCGTTGTTTAACCAATTGCTGAAAATTAATACTCATGTAGGAATAAATAAGGATCTACAAGAATGTAATCACACTTCAGATAAAATGATATATAGCGCACCACACGATAACTACACTGGATGATATTTCTAATTGAATCTGTGTAACAACATAATAAATTCCTGAACTGAAGCAGATCTACTTACAACCGACACAACAATAATAACACTCCACAAATACGTAGAAACAAATATGAGATATACTACAACTACTTTATCAATTTCGTCCCTGCTAAGAGGAGGGCCATTCCTCCCTAGCAGGTGTAGGAAGAGATGAAAACTAAATGAGAATTAAATCAGTCAACACATGTAACAACAACAATACGATATTCTGTATTATGGTGATCAAAATTACAGAGTCAAAATGGCGATATTGTTTTGTGCTAACCCCCCGAACTTAAAGGTCCGAGTGTTTATATAATAGTTACATATCCAAAAAATGAGTAACAGACCATTCATGAGAATCTTATGATTCTCATGTTGATCAAAATAAAGTAAATATAGTTACAACCGATTCCCTCAATATGAGTCATGACTGGGAAAATATTGATTTCAATCAAAACTTCCTAAAGTTGTTATTCTAAATGATGATATATTATGACTCCTACGACTGTCGTTTGAATGCGACAACTGTAGCCTAACATATTTTGAAGACAGATCAACATCTAGAAGTTGACAACACGCAATCAACAACGCGCTTGTAACAGCAGTCTGTAGCAACAGATCTATAACAACGTCGCGGTGTAACATCATCGTGATGTAACAACAGAGGTCACGAAAGTGAAGGTGTTGACTCTTCGTGTGGTAGCAGTGCCATGTAACAACACACTGTAACAACATGCTTCCAATTTGTTCTATGCGCCTATATGTTCTAGGTACCTTGTGCTTAAAATAATATCTGAGAGAGTAGCAAAAAGACCAAAGAACTTCCTCCAATATTCATCCTAGTTAGCCAAAAAAAGGAAACAATACATCATAATAATTAATGAGAAAAAAAAGATATTGAAACACGGTAAAGTTACACTGTTTTAAGATAAATAAAATGAAAAAGACAAAGGTAGTCCCAAGGTTGGAGGTCAAAAAGGTAGAAATGAGGGAAGCAAAAATGACACCCAACATCTCCCCCCAGCTAAAGTACTTGCATGTCCTCATGAAAAAATATCATCTTCCTCGATTATATCTCCCATGTAGATCAATGAAGTCATAGGCGCCGACTATGTATTCATCTGGAAACCTGCACCCCTGAGCAGCCACCAACTGTCTTAGCCAAGACTCTTCTTTATAATCACTCAGTGCTTAGTGGTATTGGTATTCCTCTACTGACAGCCATATCAAAGGGAATTTGAATTTCAGTCCAATCCAGGAAGCACCAAGGGACTTTATTACTTGGGCTTATGCTGGTACCTGTGTAACAACAACTACGAAATTTTGAAATGAAAAAGGATATCCTTCCAACAACTCAACACTAATAGCTTCAGTGCGCTTGAGGCATCCTGTCAGCGCTCGACTCTTCATCTGTGCAAAATGATTGAGGAAGAAATCCACAATTATTCTCCTGTAGGAAGTAGTTGGCTCCCTTATCCTAGGAGTAATTAAAATCTTTCTAATTTACCATCTCAGTTCAACGGCCCTTCCTGGTTCAGCTTGAATCCATAACGTTGTCTTCTCTTCATTAGTCTCCATTGATTTTGTGGACGGATGCCACTTGATCGGATTTCTCATAAATGAAACGAAGGCACGTAAAATCTCCCATATACGAGAATACAGTTTATACCATCTGCATACTAGCGTGCTCACAAATAATGTTGTGCAAAAATAGCTCACACAACAAGCTATGTTCATCAAAATCAGAAGCACAAAAAACATCTAAAAATGTCTGGGTAGAAGTACCCACATAGGGTCTGTCTTCCATAATATCTTTCAAATAAAACAAATAATAACATTCCCATAGAAAAATAGGGTAGGACGGGGAAGGTCACCTGCACCCCAACAAGTTGAGGGAAAGATCAGGAAGCTTTCGTTTATCATCAGTTAAATCATGAACCTGCTGCTGTAACCACATCAACTGTTTATCCTGTAGGGAACTCATTTTCTTCTGATATTATTTCAGTGAGATCATTCCCTTCTATAGGGAAAGTGCCTCCTGTTTCCATTTTTGTAACTCAGAGATCAATAAAATCTTCTCGGAACTCCATCCCACAGTGGGACCCGGTGTTCCACTACATGCTATATCAATGGTGGGTGTGAAAAACTATCTAAGGTGGGATTGATCCACCTCAGCTGCTGGTTCTTGTGTAACAACAACGTCATAGGTGGGTTCTTGTGTAGAAATCTTCTTAATTTCACCTTGGTCAACCTCTGTATCCACTGTTGGTTCCTCTGTAACAGTAGTGGCCTCTACATGTTCTTGTGTGCTGGCTTCCAGGTCGATTACCGTGGGAGGCTCTGCTTTAACTTCTGGTTCTTGTGTAACAATAGTATCTTCAAAAGGTTCGTGTGGAGTAGCCTCCCCAGGTTCTGTTTGAGTCTCCCTTGAGCAGGCGCTTTCCCGACAAACTCTATATCTTGCTGCTGCTAACTCTTGGGAACATGCCACACATACGGATCCTGGATTCCCCCCCCCCCTCCCCAGCTTTCTTGACAGCTTCAGCTAGGGTATCTAGCCCTTAGTGTTCCGATTTCCTAGCTTCAACTAATCTCTGATTTAACTATTCATTTTCTTTCTTTAAATTTTTAATTTCTGAAAGCAGAGTATGAGTTTCGTTCCTACCTAACGAGGAGGGTTATTTTTCTTCTTCTTCTTCTTCCAGCTCTTCTGCCTTCCTCTGCTTCTTAGCTATAGGTGAAGATTCTATTGGCATACTAACTTTCACCCTTTATTTCGGTTGTTTGTCTCTAATCGGCTTATCAATGGGCCTTTTCTCAATTCTGGCCTTGGTGGACCGAGTTTGGATTCCAGCCTCTTGACGAATTTCTCCCAAAGTCCCAACTTGTTTACCTCGGCTAATCCCAGGCCTTTTCCGTTTGAACTCCTCCTAGCTCTTTCCTTGCTAGATTAAGGCATCCAACACAATTAGCTTGATAAGACCATGGTTGGTAACACAAACTTCAGGGTGTGCTTCCGTTTTGACTTTTGTAGCCGTATGCTTGATATTTCCCAGCAGGAAATATGGAAGATTGATCTTCTGCCAGTGCCGAAGATGGTTCAATAAAGGAAAGTGATAATTGAAGACAATTGTAGACCTTCCCTCACAGGTAATGCACTTTATCAAATTCAGGGCAACATATTCCCAAGGTTGGGGAGGTGATAGTCTATCAACCCCTCTTCCTTTCTTCTCTAGATTTTCTTCTCCTACAAGGAAATCCCCCTTTAGAGAAGGATCATTAACCTTCCTGTTAAACCATCTTCTGCATTCGGCTGACAATGTGGTTACTCAGGAAACAAATTATTCTGTAACTTCGATCTGCATACCACTGACTTGAGTTTTGTGGTCGTTCAAATTCCTGGTGAATTCCATCGCAATTGTTTCATTCGAGCCCTTCAACCTCTGAAAGTACTCAAGCCACCCAACATCCCTAAATATCTGGTATGCTTCTGGACAACTCTGTAAAGCTTTAATGGAATCCTGCTCATGTCTCACCGTTGAACCTCCCATATTTCTGTTAACCTTAATTACTCCTTAAGCTCGACCAACCAGGATATCGACGCACTACTTGCTATCTTCCAGAAACCTGCTCTGTTATCTTGGATTGGGATTTTCGACTAAGGGTGCAAGAAATTATAGCTAAGGGAGATGATGGAATGTCATGGTGAGAGATGAAAATATTTCAAATTACTGATTCATACTTGCACATTCCTTCTATTAATTCCCAATTATGGAGAGTGACATGCTTCAAGTACACATCCCCTTTTCGGCAAGATCCGATCATGATTGGTTGTCATGGTATTCAATTCGATGCATGCGGGATTAATGGCAGATTTAAGGCTAAAGGATTGATTGTAATTATGACAAGATTTATCCCCCTCAATTTTAATGATGACAACAGTCCACGATCGTCAAAATTATTGTTATTAAATTTCCATAATCATCAAATTATTAGAGGATGGTGATGTTACCTTTTCGGTGATGTACCTGAGAAGATGTGAAGGAGGAAATCAATATAATGGCACAATTTATCTAGCGGTCGTGGCAATCTCCTTTAAATATCGTAATAATTTATGCATGTCAGGACGACAGCCAAAATTCAAAACACTATTCATGCCTATCGGTTGTTACATATGTAATAGCCAAGAAAACCACTGCGCTATCCTTCATAAAACATTATGGTTAGGAAAAATAGATTTGAAAAAAAATGGGTAACATCATCTTTGTAGAATATGTAGGAAAGAAAGGATGATGTTCTGGAAAAAATGGGTGTAATAGCCACGACAAAAGTGGTTTTCAACTGCTACCAATCGTCTGACTACACCCCAAAAGGTGTTTTCACAGTCAGATTCTTATTATATTATTGTTATATATATATATATATATATATAAACAGGTGTAAAAACTGCCACAAGAGTGGTTTTCAGCTATTACACTTATTGAAAATTCAAAGTTCAGGCTGCACAGGGAAACGTCCCCCTGTTGCTATAACATGAAGATCAGAGTCGAAGAAAATGTAAATAAATGAATCCTTCAAAGTGGGCTGTTGATATAATCTCAGACGGTGCCCATTTACTAGTAACAGTGTCTTAGCACTATCAATGGTAACCAATTTTACAGTCCCATTGTCAAAGACTGTGTCTACTTCATAAGGACCTAGCCATCTCGTGTAGAGCTTGCCCTTGAAATCCTTGATTCTTAAATCGTACAAGAGAGCCCAATATTCTTTCTGAAATTTCTTCTTCTTAATGAGACTGTCATGCCATCTAGTTCTTTGCTGCTGAATGATCTCTATCTTCTGAATGAAAACCAACCATTTCTCTTCCAACTCATTGAGTTGATTCAACCTTTGTCTTTGTGTTGTACTTAAATCCATATTGACCTGTAATGTTGTTCTCAATGTTTTTATTTTGAAATCTATGGGGAATAAGGGATTCTTACCATACACCGATTCGTATGGTGAGAAGCCCATAGTATTCCTCCATGTTTTTATGTAAGCCCACAATACCTCTAGAAGTTTTTCAGCCCAATTCCTTCAGTGGCTGGCTAATGTATTTGTTAAAATTCCCTCAATAACTTTGTTGGTGCTCTCCACTTGACCATTCTCTTGTGGTTGATAAGGTGAAGTGATCATATGATGAATTCCATACTTCTAAACTAGTTTCTAAATCAAATGAGATGTAAATTGGGGCCCCCCATGTGTCACTATCTCCCTGGGTATCCCGAAACAAACAAAAATATCTTCGAACATGAAGTCTAAAACAACCTGCTCTGTAGCTCTAGTTAATGCCTTCGCTTCAACCAAATTTGTGACATAGTCTGTACAGACCAATATATATGATCTTTGCTATGGTGAAGGATTAATTGGCCCTACAAAATCTGGGGCCCACTTCTCAAATGGCTCTGTCACTATTTGAGGTTGTAACAACATTTCGTCTGATTGTAGAGGCTGGCCCATCCTTTGGCAGCTATCACACCCCTTCACAAAATTTTTGGCATCCTGGAATATAGTTGGCTAGTAGTACCCTGTTGAGAGTAATTTTTACCCCATCCTCTTATCTGCGAAGTGCCCTCCATAGGGCTCCTCGTGACAAGCCTTCAAGAGATCAAAAATATTGTCTTCTCTAACACAATGCCGAATCTGAAAGTCTGGTCCAGTGTGACAAAGATTTCCCTCTATCCAGGAGTAAGTGGAACTCTACTGTATGATCTTCCTTTTTTCTCTGGAAGATAAATAGTGTGGGAATTTACATGCAACAAGATGTTTGGCTATATCTCCATACCATGGTGAGTGAGTAGATATGGCGAAAATATACTCATCTGGAAAATAATCCTTAGTAGGAGTGCAATTATCACCTATGGTTAACCTAGAAAGAAAATCAACAACTACATTATCTTTTCCAGGTTTATCTAGAATAGTGATATCAAATTCCTGTAACATAAATAACCATCGTGTAGCTCTACCATTAGTAATATGCTTATTCATTAAAAAATGAATGGCATATTTGCCAGTGTGTACAAATAATTGATACTCGGTGATGTAATGTCGAAACTTATTGATAGCATGCACTACTGCTAGGAATTACTTCTCGGTCACTGTGTAATTGAGCTCGGCTGGAGTTAAATTCTTGCTAATATAGTAGATGGCGTAAGGATTTTGTCCCTCTAGCTGACCCAAAACAACACCTACAACTATGTCGGATGCAACTGTAGCAATATGGAATGGAAGTTTCCAGTTTGGTCCTCGCAAAATGGGTGCTGCTGTTACACAGTGCTTCAACTTCAAAAATTCTCTCACACTTCCCAGTCCACACAAATTCCACATATTTCATAAGCAAAGAAAATAGAGGAGATGCAATCTTTGAACATTTTTCTAAATCTCCTATAGTACCCTGCATGTCCCAGAAAGCTACGTACCTGCTTTTGAGTTTTGGGAGTTGGGATTATCAAGATTACCTCAATTTTTGCAGGGTATTCCTTGATTCCATTGGCCAAAATGAAATGTCCCAGAACAATCCCCTCGATCATCATCATGTGGAACTTCTCAGTGCTCAAAGAAACATTAGTTTGTACAAAACGCTCCAACACCTTTTCCAAATAAATTAATGTTGTTTCAAATGCATCTCCATAAGGTGTAAAATCATACATGAAAATTTCAAGTCAGTCATTCAACAAATCTGAAAAGATACCCAATATCACCCTTTGAAAGGTTGCAGGTGCATTGCAAAGGCCAAAAGGAAGGACTCTATATGCAAAATTACCCCATGGGCAAGTAAAGGTTTTCTTGTCTGGGTCTTCCGGGGCAATCTGTATTTGGTTATAGCCACTGAATCTATCCAGGAATGAAAAAAACTTTTTTACCAGAAAGAGTATCCAGGACTTGGTCTATAAATGGTCCTTTTGGGTGGCCTTGTTAAGTTCTCTATAATCTACACAGACTCTCCACTTTCTGTTCTTTTTCAGAACAATGACAAGCGGAGACACCCACTGACTATCAGATATGAGATAGATGAAGTTAGCATTAATGAGTTTCTATAATTCCTCTTTCACTATCTCCTTAAGTGCGGGATTCATTCAGCATTGTGGTTGTCTAACTGGTTTTCAACCATCTTTAAGGTAAATGTGGTGAGTGCACAGGCCAGGATGGATCCCTTTCATGTCAGTGTAACTCCATGCAAATGCCTTCTTACACTTCTGTAACAGATGTATTAGCATTCAGTTCTATTCAACAGTAAAGTCAGGATTAATGTTTAAATATTTTCTTGGCTCAATTTCAACAGGACTTTTGTGTGTATGTGGAGTGGTTCATATGTTCAATATTTACATCATCTACCTCATATTCTTCCCCTGGATCTATAATGGAAGCAACATAGAGGGAATTGCTAATAAAACCGTTAATAATGTCATCCTCTATTTCATCCTTAAAATATTGTTCTTTTCCAAGTGTGAGGAGAGGTAGGGAAAAATCAGATTCAAGTTCAAATTCGTCCCACCAGGGACTATTCAAATCCATGTGCAGTTTCACCGGGGGGTAAAGGTTTAGATTATTGGTGGCTTGCCCATATGAGATCATTATAGATCCAGATCTACATCCAATAAATGCATCTGCAGTGGCTAGCCTACGGTCTCCCCAAAATTAAAGGATGACCCCCCAGGTTGGATTTAGTTTGCAAAATGAGAAAATCAGTCGGATATCTCCAAGAAGCTATGGTAATCACCACATCTTATATCACCCCTTCAGGTTTGACATAGGACCTATCTTCTAATTCAAGCACTGTAGGTGTAGGTCTAAGTCCATGAAGTCCTAGGGAGATAAAACTATCCTTGGTAATTACATTAATGATCACCCCCAAATTGATCAAAGTATTACTTATGGGTTGGTCATCAATATGAATAGTAATTATAGGATTTCCTAGGTCGTTATATTTAGTTAAAAAAGGCTGATCAATCATTATTTCAGATAGTTTCCCCATAACATGGATAATAGCAGGGTCCTTCGGCTTCCTTCCAGGATTTTTGAAACACAAATCTCTCACCATTTTGGCATAAATAGGTACTTCCTTGAGAGCTTGTAACAATGGAATCCACACATACAGATTCTGTAATTCCTTGAGAAACTCTGATTCATTTTGTGAGGCTGGCCCAGTTTCAATTAATCGTTGAGGGTATGGAGGATCCTGAGCTCTAACAGCTAAGTCAGCTGTTACAGGTGCACCAACCTTGCTCGAGTTGGCTGTTGTAGGAACAACAAACCTTTCCAAGTTGGCTGTTACAGGTGTAACAACCATTTCAGAATCGACTATACCCTTTCTGGGTGACTCACTTTCTTCCTCGGCAATGATGGGAGTATGGATAGGTCTAATTACTTTTACTGATCTAAGTTGAATCTCATTGAGCCCAATAGGAGTAATAAGGTAAGTCTGGAAAGTAGTCGGGGTGTATATGCTCTGGCTTTCCTTGTTATTCGGATTGGGGTTAGGTTGCAAGGGTAATTGGGGTCAGACATGAGGTGTGGGAGTTTGGAGAGGAGGCAGTTGTAACTGCTGTTGCATTGGTAGTGCATAGGGGCATGGACTTTGGCCATTACCTCTCTAATTCTGACTCCAAGGATAAGATTGTGATGGAGGATATCTCATTGGTGGAGGGGAAGGCCACTGGTTCCAGGGTGAAGGAAATTGTGCTGAGGAAGGAGTAGGATATGGCCATGGAAATTTTTGACTATTATAAGCATTATTCCAAGGATTAAAAGAGGAAAAATATGGAGCCATACCTATAGGTCGCAGCTGCCATGGTATCTTTGATCTGATGAAGTAGGAATACTGGACCTCCTCGCTTGATTCCTTAAGCACTACTTTCAGTTTGGGTACTTCTGGGCATTGACGAGTGGAATGCGCAAACTCACAAATGTTTCAAAGGCTAATGTTGTTTAGTTCACATTCCCTTTGTATATGTTTCTTTTTTCATCGAGGACAAAATATTGCCAAAGATGCTTAGCTTCTACTTGTGCTTTCTTGACTTGTGCTGTGGTGGGAAGATAGAGTACTGAGGAGGTCAGTTTTAAAATCCTCAAATAGATTCTCGATCTCTGCTCTAGTTACTCCTCCACTCGTGGACTTCTCTATTCGGCCTGAAGGGTCCCGAACTGAACTCCTTCCCTTGGACGATCCTCTTGAACTCCACAGAGAGGGCTTCATTATTTATTCAAACGATTCCTGTGATATGTATCCCTTTCCTAACAGATTAAAGTGCTCCAGAAATTCATCTCTCATACCTCTTAGAAATATTTTTTCTAAGTTTTCCTGCGATAAGTCACCAAACCTAGACCTTTGTAAATTATAATGGAATCATTCCATGTAGTCTCCCAAGCTTTCCTCTTCCTTATGTGTAATTTTTAAGATTTATTTCTTCAAATCCCTGGTTCGATAGTAATCCTGATACTTAGAGAGGAATGCCTCCTTCATTTCACTCCAGGTTCAGATCAAACCAACGCCCAGTCTCATGAACCATCTCAACACTTCTCCTTTCAGAGTAGCAGGAAATAGTTTTATCTTCTGGGCATCCGAAGTGTAGTAGTAACTTATACACAAGACATCGAACTCGAACATAAAGGTGTCAGGATATTTGAAGGACATCTCTTGAAAGGATGGCAGAGATGATAAGGGAATATTATTCATAGGAGATTCATCTCTTGTTTCCAGTATTGGGAATTCAAAAGTAATAGTACCATTTTTTCTAGTATTTTCATCCCCCATGGTTGATCCTTCCTAATGAGATGAACTGACCTTAGAATGTGCAGGGGATTGATAGATGGGTAAGGGATCATGCTGATCCAGGACCGATTACTTCACTACACTACCCGAATCCATATAATGATAATAAAGTAAACGTTGTTTTGACTCAGGCTCTTGATGTTTCCCACAGGTTTCCCCTTGACCTTCAATCCTTAATTTTTTATCAACAACTTTCTACTGTTGTTTCTGATTTGGATTCTTAATTTCAGGAGTGGATATGCTGTGCGAAGGATGATGAGGTCCAGATACTGAAGGTGAAGATTCCTCCGACCTTGATATAGTGGCAACTTTCTGTGGTCCTATCTTCCTAGTGTCCCTATATGAAGTGGACTATTCTTTCTCTGCTTTTGAAATCATGTCTCCAAAGAATGTCTTCAATCTGCACTTTTCTTTTCCTTTTTACGACCTGCCTTTTTTGTATTTAGTTAGAGTGGGGGTGTTTTGGTTTCTCTACTATCCTAAATGCACACATGGACCCTATGTGTATCAATATTTACTATTAGTACCTCAGTTCTATAGTGGTGAGCCCGCTCAAATATGTTAGGGTGATGCGCAAGTTCTTACCTCTCATCTTACCACCCAAAAAATGTATAGCTAAAGGCACGTTCTAGAGAAACAACACCCAAAACTCACACTTCTAAGTGCCCCAGTGTAGCAACGGTGAGCCCGCTCAATTATGTTAGAGCGATGCGTAGGTTCTTACCTCTTGTCTTACTGCCCAACAATTGCTGACTAGGAACACCCTACCATCAAAAAAACAATTATGGCTGATTGTGTCGTCATTGCCATCCCCGGAAATGACGCCAAAATGTTGGATTGTATTAATCATTGTTAAATGACTAAGACAGTACACATAAATTATCAATCTAGCGATGTCTTTTATTTAAATGATAGTTGCACTGTCTGTGCCAATACATCATACCAGAAGAAGAAATAAAACAAGAAGAAATCATTGTTGAACCAATTGCTGAAAATTAACACTAATTCAGGAATTAAAAATGATCTACAAGAATGAATCACACTTCAGATAAACCGGTATCTAACGCGCCACACGATAACTACAACAACTGGTATTTCTAATTGAATCTTTGTAACAACATAATAAATTCCTGAACTGAAGCAGATCTGCTTACATCTGACACAACAACAATAACACTCCACAAATACGCAGAAAAAAATATGAGATATACTACATATTTTTTATCACTGCAGTCCCTGCTAAAGAGGAGGGCCCTTCCTCCCTAGCAGGATGCAGGAAGAGATGAAAACTAAATAAGAATTAAATCAGTCAACACATGTAACATCAACAATACGATATTCTGTATTATGGTGATAAAAATTACAGAGTCAAAATGGCGATACTGTTATGTGCTAACCCCCTGACCTTAAAGGTCTGAGTGTTTATATAATAGTTACATATCCAGAAAATGAGAAACGGATCAGTCATGAGAATCTTACGATTCTCATGCTGATCAAAATAAAGCAAATATAGTTACAACCGATTCCCTCAATAAGAGTCCCGACTGGGAAAACATTGATTTCAATCAAAACTGCCTAAAGCTATTATTCGAAATGAAAATATATGATGACTCCTATAACTGTCGTTGGAATGCGACAGCTGTAACGAAATATCTTTTGAAGACATATCAACATCCACAAGTTGACAATACGCAATCAACAGCGCGCCTGTAACAACAGTCTGTAGCAATGGATTTGTAACAACGTCGCGGTGTAACAACATCGTGGTGTAACAGCAGAGGTCATGACAACGAAGGTGTTGACCCTTCGTGTGGTAGCAGTGCCATGTAACAACACACTGTAACAACATGCTTCCAACTGGTTCTATGTGCCTGTATGTTCTAGGTCCCTTGTGCTTAAAATAATATCTGAAAGAGTATTAAAAAGACCAAATAAATTCCTCCAATATTCATCCCAATTAGCCACAAAAAGGAAAAAATACATCATAATAATTAATGAGAATGGCAAGATAATGAAACACGGTAAAGCTTCACTATTTTAAGATAAAGAAAAGGAAAAAGGAAAAGGTAGTCCCAAGGTTGGAGGTCAAAAAGGTAGAAATGAGGGAAGATAATGTAGGGAATGAGTACAAAAATGCCACCCAACAATAACTATTACACTTTTCATCAAGCAAGTCATTCAGAAAAGACATGTCCGTAATGGGTAAATTCAATGAACTTAGTAATAAATAAGTTGCTTGATGATTAGGCCACTGAGGAGCAACCTGAATAATCAAATGAAGGAGAAGAGGCTACTCCAATGGAGGATGATTCTAATGCTAGGTCACTTATATTTATGTTGGAGATGGGCATAGGTGGTGAGGCTCGGTTGGTTCGTGAAGCATCAATTGGAGAATATCAACCCACCAACCCTACAAAGTCTTATAATTTGAAGAGAAAAGTACCTATGGCTCAACCTACCCTTTAGGAGAAGAAAAATTTCTTTCTTAAAAAAAAAACTTCCTCCCAAACTATTGTTCAGAGTTTGACTCCTAAATCTACAAGTGGTTAAACTTTAAAAATCACCTCGGGAACTACTAAGGGAAGTTTGAAGATACCAGAGGTATAAAATAAGTCCTCTCTATCAACTTATTCAGCTCAAGATATGAGTATGTAGAGTAATATGGGATATAATATAATCAAAGATATGAAGAAACAATGAGCGAACGTTACACTCTTTGGTTTGGCTCAGTTACTCGAGAGAAGGGAGTTGATTATTAAAACCTTTTCAACAAATTCATCAAATAAATATACTTCTACTTCAACAAATTTACCTGTTGCTCAATCCCAAGCTATTGTAAATGTTGAAGCTATCTTGAACACAAAAAATGTTTGAGACAACTCACAATCACAACTATAATGTTGATAATTGTTTAGTTGATTCTAGTGAAGTGAAAAATGTAATGCCTTTTCCCATTTTCGGAAATATTTATGCAAATCTAGATAAAATTAATGCAAATATAATTCAACTGGACAGATCCAAGTGCAAGTAGTATGTGAGCTTAAATATTTACTAATTTGGTTGGTATATGACTCACGAGTGCACCAATTTAAGCATATTGTAGTTTTAGAGATCCTTGGAGCTTATGGATTAATTTTGAGTAGAGATTGGTCAAGAAATCTTCAATGTTATTACGCTTAAGATTGGCCTCATCTATGGCTGCCCTCTAATGATAATAATAATTAAATAAGAGTTAAAAGTGATCCATACATGAAACATACCGTCACTAAGATGGAAGGTCCTAATGAGCCTATCAATATTGCTCAAGAAATATTATGGAATTTACTTTTAGAATATGATAATGTTTTTTATCCAACGTAACCATCACAAGTTCCACTAGAACACAGTCATAACTCCTTCCATGTAATCTGACTGGAGAGAACGACACCTATATTGTAGATGTAAATAATATTATTTTAGTTAATAATTCTATAAATACTAATATTTGGACTCTCTATTACGATGGATCAAAGACACATGATGGAGTTGATGCATGATACATCCTCATGGATAGGAAGAAAAATAAGATCTTGATATTGTGTTCCTTGGAATTCCAATGTACAAACAACATTGAAGAGTATGAGGCATTGATTTTCAGTTTGAAGAAATCCATAGAATTGAAGGTAGAGTGCTTAAACGTAATTGGTGATTTCAAAATCATCACGAGGCAGCGGCGAAACATTGTCCATTGTAGTTCATCTCATCTTAAAATATATCAACAAGAGGTATGTCATCTAATTTCTTCTTTTAAAGCTTTTAATATCATATTCGTGCTTAAAGTCAATATTGTTTCTACGTACAATTTAGCTTATGTAGAATTTAGGTTTACCCCTCTCAAATATGGGTTTTCTATTGAAATTGTCTATAAGCCTACTATATCTGAAATTATAACTAACTTCCATGTTTTTAATGATGACCAAATGATTCTTGAATTCCTCACCAATGTAAATATTTTCAATGATGAGGCTATAGATGAATATAAAAATGACAAATCTCTAGTAGAAAGAGTTAACATTTAGAAAGGGAACCCCATGCCCAAAGGTGTTGCATCTTTGGAAAAGTTATTTAATCTAAAAAATCATTTCAAAGGGCCATTAAACACGAAATTCCAGAGTTCCACATTATTTCACAAGCAAATCAATCTAGGAACATAGGTAGACTCAAATTTTGTGAACCTTGATACATGTTGCACCCTGAAAGAACAAGGATCATTTATCTAATTGTTCAACCAGTACCAATATGCTTTTGTTTGGAGGTATGATGACCTTAAGATACATGACTCAATAATTATTCAAAATTCCATTCCTAGGGGTCAAACGATTTCAGAAAAAACATCGAAAGGCACATCCGACTTTGGAACCCTTAATACAAAAGGAAATAAATAAATTGCTGGATGCTAGTACTATTTTTAAATTCAGATACTCTACTTGAGTATCTAAACTAGTTCATGTGAGGAATAAATCTAGAGAAATTTTCTTGAGTGTGGAATTTCAAAATCTAAATAGTGCCTTCGATAAGGATAATTATCCTATCCCCTCAATAGAGCATATTTTGCAAATTTTTTTGTGGTTCTTAAATTTTCTTGTTTATCAATGGATTCTATGGCTACAACTAAGTTCAAGTGGCTGATCCAAATAGACTCAAGACAACATTCATAACAAAGTGGGGTACCTTTGCATTCAAGAGAATGCCTTTTAGCCTCATTAATGTTGGGGCTACCTTTCAGAGAGCCATGGACATTTATTTTAGAGGACTAGTAGGTCAAAGCATGATCATATATCTCGATGATGTTATGGTATTTTCTAAAAGAATATCATATCACCTACATCATCTAAAAGAAATATTTGAGCGTTGTAGAAAATATGGGATATCACTCAATCCAAAAAGGAGTATCTTTGTTATGTCTGAATATGATATCTCAGGACACATTCTATCCAAGATAGGTATAAATATTTATCTGGAGCACGTAGAATCAATCATGTAAATCCCATTCCCTAATGGCGAGAAGGTTATGTAGTTCTTATTGGGTAATATCAATTTATTTCGCAAATTTCTATCATATTTTTTCCCAAGTTGTAAAAACTCTACAGGGCATGATAAAGAAGGATGTAATTTTTAAATGGAACCAAAAATAGAAGGAATCCTTTGCCAAAATAAATAAAGTTATCATTGAGGCTTCAACTCTTTTCAATGCCAATTTTTATAAAGAGTTCATGCTCTACACATTTGCTTCATATTATTCATTAGCGGTTGTTTTAGCACAAAAGGATGACCAGGGAAATGAACAACCCATTCCATTTAAGAGCACCAAAATGATAGGTCCGAGTTAAATTATCCATACATGGACAAGAAGGCCTATGTAATATATGAGGTGGTCAAATATTTTAGGACATACATCTCAAAAGTCATGTTAAGGTAATTTTCCCCCACCCTATAGTTAGATATTTATTTTTGCAGAAAGCACTAGGGGAATGAAGGGAAAATTGGATGACTTCATCGCAGGAATGTGACCTTGAATTCAAGCCCACTCAGACTGTTAAATTTCATGGTATATGCAATCTATCTACTATAGCTGGTGATCAACAACAAGAAGAAATTTTTGGTTTGGAACAAGAGTTGGAAATTTACAATAATGATTTTGTCCATCCACCAGATATGCCATCATCACACCGTTACAAAAGTAAGGCAATACTTGGAGCAATGGTATTTTCCTTCAAACCTAACGAAAGAACAAAATAGGGAAATTAGATAAAGTTTTCCTCCTATTAATTGGACCAAAGAGTGATATTCTAAAAGCATCATAACGAAGTTTTGCTATGATTTCTCGAACCCCCAGATTCTGAGAAGTTGTTGAAAGAGCTCCATGATGGGCCTATAGGAGGACATTTTGTTGGTGAAACCACGATGCACAAAATAATTTGAGAAAGATATTATTGGTCGTCATTTTTTAAGGATTCCCACGCATATGCGTGGAAATGTCTAATCTATCAAAAGCGCATTGGAAGAGAAAGTATATCAGTTGCCCCATTACAATGTATTGTAGTAGAATAACCATTTAAAAAATGAGAATTTGATGTTATTGGAGAGATCACTACTCTCTTTTCGAAGAAACACAAGTGCATCCTCATTGTGATAGATAATATTATGACATGGGCTGAAGCCATTCCATTGAAACAAGTGAATGATCAAGCGATGATACAATTTATCGAGAAAAATATTATCAACAGGTTCGACTTTCCAACACCATTTGTTCTATAATGCTTCATATTTTTAATATTTGAGATTATATGAATTTACCTTGGAAAAAGGAATTGTTCTTAAAAATTATGATAATTATTATCCACAAGGTAATGCATTAGCTAAATCTACCAAAAAAAATCTACTTTGTATTATAAATAAAATTGTGCTAACCCAATAGAGAAATTGGCACAACACTTTACTTAATGCTCTCTGGTTGATTGAGTCACACCTAAGACTTGTCTTAGAACTTCACCATAATTCCCTGTGTATGGGAGGGAATTCATTTTTCCTCCAAACCTTTACTTGCTATGACTTCAACTTTCACAAGAATCTCGTGGTAAACTTTGTCCCATAATGCAAAGCAGGATTGACACCCTGCTGAAGCTAGAAGAAGAAATACAAAAGGGACGTGACAAGTTTGGCTCCCATTATAAATGCATTAAATGATGATTCAATAATAATTATATAGGTGACAAGGAATTAAATGTGGGTGATGTAATCTAATCCTCCAACATTTACCCGTTATTACAAGCTCTCCATGGTAAATATGAGTTGAGTGTTACTATGACATGACCTGGCATCCAGGTTTCAATTATGGAAGTGGGGTATACTAACCAGAAACACATTGAAACATCTTAGGGACACTACATCACCCAGGTATCTGAAAACCACCCCAGGTGATCAATCCCTGAGCTGGAACTCATTTTTCTCAGGCTCCACACCCCAACCGCATCCTTAACACATTGTGAATGCGGTTGAAAAGCTCAAATCACTTGCATGAAAATTCCTTCATATGGTTCTAACCAAATTTCCCTAGTTATTTTCCTGTAGTTGTGAGATCAACGCCACTTTTTTAGGGCTAGCCTATAGGCCATTTCCCAAAACAACCTAGAACTTCCCAGAACTATGACAAAGTTGATAGTATGTCTATACAAACAACACTAAGGCTAGATCTTGCCCAAACATACCAAAAATACAATAAACATTTCATCAAACATATGGTCAACATAGAAGCTACAAGTCATGAATGCATATTTGATCATGAAATTATTAACTTCATCAAAGAATCACCAAGAAGGATCAATTCCCTATCGATCTAGCTGCAACAACACTTGTTAGCCCATGCATACATTAACTATTCAATAAATTATAAAATCGTGAACAAGGTCCATAACAAGAGCACATCATTGAACCATGATTATAACCAACATATCATCAGAATGCAATCCATGGGAAATAATCCATAAGATCAACATAATACCCAGTACACGTTCTCGTTGATCACAAAAAGAAAATAGATCATATTAAAATATGAAAATTCCAACCAATTCAACGACTTCCACTTACCACCTGACCATAGATTGGGCTAAACTAAATCTCTCTTTCAACCAATCAATCTCGTGCCATATTCCAAGCATGAATGTGGGATCTCATGGGATAAGCCAAGACATAACCAAATAGGGAATCTAAAGTTTAAACCACCTCCACCCTCAAGCTACCATGATCTCACCTAAATCGGGCCAGAGATCACAAAACCAAAACAAGCTTGGATCCCTCATAATTGCTTCACCATACCCAGAGGAATTTTACTGTCTCCACCCACCTATTGAGGGCTTCCTTGAGAAAAAATAATCCACGCCCAACCCTTCGTATTTTCCCGAGACCATCTCACTCATATCCAAAATCTTCTAGCAATCCAAATCTCAACCAAGAATAACCCCATCACACCATGATTATCCAAGAAATGGCAAGGAAAGGTTGAAGCCAATGTTAATCCAAATAAAACCCATGCCAATGAAAACAAATTAACCAAATAATGAAATTCATGCATGATGCATTTACATACAAGCAAGGAATTGCACATTCAACTTGTTACTTGCAAAATCTTGTTGTTGTAGACGTTGTTACAACTTTGTCCTTGTGCTCCCTTGATTTTCTTTGCTTGTACTTTGCTTGCCTTTTCTTATTTGATTTCTCTCTCCTCTCTGAAATTGATTCAAAGCTAAATATGACAAAAGTTGTAAATTGTTTCTCTGGTGCATTTTTATCATTGATGTCTAGCCTCTTCCTTTCCTTTTTCCTTTTTCTTTCATTTTAATTCATTTTATCTCTAATTTCCCTTGCTTGCATATTTGCGTCTCTTCACCTTCCTTTTCTCATATTTTCTTTTATTTCCTTAATTAAATTCCATTTATTACCACTTTTCATTTGGAAATGTCTTTTCCAATTTCCATAGCCATTAATAAACCACAAGTGATGCCCACTATAATGTTTTCCCTCCATTCAACTTGGAATGTGTGTCCCATGACCTTGGTCTTATTTTTTACTTTAATATCCTTTATTACATGAAACATTAACCCAGGGATGTTACAAAACCCTCCCCATTGGGGTAACGCCATCCTCAGTGTTCTATGACACTTATGACCAACAAATCGCTTAAAATAAAACCTACTAAGTATGGAGCTTTGTAATATAACTCGATGCAGTATTTACAATGAAATCCTATTGAAAATAAAAAACAAAACAAAACAAAAAAACATATTGGTTATTGGAGCTTAATAACATAGCTCATTGTGGTATTTACAATAACACACACACACACACACAATCACCCATGCAGTTTCATCGGGCCCAAAGGTTTTCCCACTGCACTTTAACTTGCTTTATTTCTCAGTCCCGGAGCATGATTTGTTTATGTTGTATGATGCACTATGGTTCTAGTTGGAACTCTCCCTATGGTTGCACCTGCAATACAAACCATTGAATCACATGATCAACATCTTGCACATATCTCTTAGGAAATGAAACATGGAAAACATCATGGAATTTCACTATTAGCAGTAGTGCAAGTATGTAGGAACCAGTTCCAATCCTATCAATAATCTCATAAGGCACACAATACCGAGGTGTCAACTTGGCACATGACCTAATCCTCAAGGAGCTCCTCTTGGGCTTGATACAAAAGTACACATGTTTCCCAACCTAAAACTTCTTGAATGCTCTATGTTGATATGAATAACTCTTATGCATGTCCTATGCTTCCTTTAAGTTCCTTTTAATAATTTGCATCTCCTACTCCATCTCTACCAACATATTTGGTCCAATCAACACCCTGTTCACTGGATCACTTCAATTGATAGGAGTATTACAGATTTTCCCGTAGAGAGCCTTAAATGGACTCATCTTCAAGGATTCTTGATACCCATTGTTATAAGCAAACTCTACAAGTGGAAGATACTCCACCCACTTCCTCTGCTGATGCATGACATACATCCTAAAAACATCCTCAAAAATCTTGTTAACCCTCTTTGTCTATCCATTTTTATGCGGATGATAAGTTGTACTCAAAGATAAATTTGTCCCCAAGCCTACAAAAAACTTCTTCCAAAACTTGGAAGTGAAATTGGCATATCTATCTAATATGATATTCTTGGGAACACCATGCAATTTCATTATATCTCTGATGAATATTTGAGCTACCTCACTAGTTGAATTAGTAGACTTCACTGCAATGAAGTGAGCTACGTTGCCCAAATTATCAACCAAAACCATGATGAAATCATGTTTGCTCGATGCCCTAGGAAAACTTGTAATTAATTCCATGGAAATTACCTCCAATTTCCATTCTAGGATTGGAATAGGCTACAATAGACTAGTTCAGTGCTTACACTCAACCTTCACCCACTAACAGTGATATAGTGGATTAGTTTAATGCTCAAAATTCAAACTTCTTGGATTGGCTCTCAACTGGTGCGAAGGAAAATATATCGTCGCCCTGAATCCAATGCAACTCGTTTCACTCAAAACCGACATCGGATGCTCCTGATATCGCGTTCTGATCGATTTGGAAAACAACTAAAAATTTTAAAATAAGTTTGCAAGGATGCCCAGTCAATAGTACATATGTTGACTATTAAATGATTAGGCAGGGTGATTGTGCCTCCCATCATCCAATGGGATGAGGACAAGTGGCATATGTTGATTGGGTCGAATTGGCGAGTTTTTATTAGTTCAAGTGCATTTGGGTGCACCAATTAGGAGGGGCCATATGGGCCAATCCTTGGCTGGAACATGGCCTCATAGTGGTCGTGAAAAATTATGGTTTGAGGCTGAACTTCCTCTACAAGGTTTGATCGCAAGACCTACTACCTGCCATCCAAGCCCTCCATCGGCTCACCTATGTTTTTGTTTAATAACTATAGGACTTAGTCTTATTTAAAGCCTATTGGTGGAGTCGTTAAGGGTCAGGAACGGGGTTAAACCTAGACCCTGGTCCACCGAACCACACTATATGTTGGGAAAATGGGGTTTGGGGTTAACCCCAACTCCAACCATATATTATACACAATATCCAAAGTTTGAAACCCATGTGATAAATCGACGGAGTATGCAAGTTCCAAAACCATATATTAAACACTATCCAAAGTCTGGAGCAGACGATTATCTTCGGTGGTTAGGTTCTGCACGTAGTCACATATGCCATGGTTAAGATATAGGTTTGATGTTATGGTTTAAACCAATGGATGTGAGCAGAAACTGCCATGGGAAAAGTTCCCACAAACCAAACCACAATAGAATTAACCCAACTACAGTTCAATCGGAGTTAAAACAAATCGATGGGGTTTGAAAACAAACCATGAATTTGTTGGTGGAGAATGCACCACTTGGCGTATTTTTATTCAATTTAGGGTTGAACGAGTGCATTTAAGTTTTTGAAAAATTTCACATGGTCCGGCAGGAATATTGTTGGCGCGTGGCGAATTTTTCGCTCCACGTGAACACAAAAGGGGGAATTTGTAGAACAATTTGGAGGAGAGTGTGAATTATAGGACATTTAGCAGAAAAACTTCCATGGATTATAACTCAGTCACGTTTTGACCTTTTTGAGTGCAGAAAGAGCCCAAATAATGGTTTTTTTATTGTTTTAGTGCCATTAGAGACATTGTTTTAGCATTATGGGCACTTTAACTTGATGTAAACACATATTTTTGAGCATAATGAAAGAGGCCCAACATTGGAAGCAGGACAAGGAGATGTAGCCCAAGAGGGTGAAATCTTTCATGATTTTTTGTCTTCTGTATACTATTATGGTATTGATGTCTTCTCTATTTTCTACAAAACTGTGTTTAAAATCATGTTTATGTGTTAATGAAATTGACATTATTGGATAAAAAACCTAAACATTTCAATTGAAATTTTCACCATGAACTCTTAAGTTTTCATATACAAACAAGTTTGGTATGAGAGCTTTGGTTCTTATTTTATTTTGAGGGTTTAATTTTGTTGCAAGTGTTTCTAATGCTTACAAGGTTGAAGCTCAAAAGAGGAGAAGGAAATCTTCTCATAGCAACTCTTCAAGTTAGGTAAAGGAGAGCACATTTGCCACAATCTCCACCAAAAATTTCACCTCAAGTTTCACCAGAAGCTTCACCAGTCATGGAACATGAAGGAGAGCCTGAAAATATGTCAAAGGATTAGAAGGATTTCAGAAAATAATTTTTTGATATGACAAAAATGGTGAAATTTCTCTATGAAGATAGGAATACAAGGTTGCAATAGGTGAGAGCTCCAATCCTCCAAAGGGAGATGGGGATAAGACTCCAAAAGGAGATGGAGGAAATGGGTACAAAACTCCAAAAGGGAATGTAGGGAATGGTGACAAACCACCTTTAACACCACCTTTCTCTTCACCTCCATCCTCACCTCCATCTTCTACATCAACCCCTTCATAAACACCTCCACATTCTCCAAAGGTACATGGTAAAACTCCACTTTTAAAACTAGACATAAAGTTTGAATTGCCTATGTATAATCATGAGAGGTAAATGCTGAAATATTAGATAATTGGGTTTGTCAGCTTGAAGTGTGTTGCAGGATACAAAGGATCGAGGATGATGAGACCAAGATTCAGCTTGCTTCATTAAGGTTGGAAAGTGCGGCACTCATTTGGTGGGAAGTCGAAGCTCAAGAGGACATAAAGAAACATGGTAATGTCTTATCCTGTTGGAATAATTTTATTGTTGCAATAAGAAGACAATTTTATCCATTACCATACATGAAGAAATATGTCATGGATTGGAAAAAATTTAGGCAATTAAAGGGTCAAAGTGTAAAAAGTTATACCCAAGAGTTTAGAAGGAGAGCATTGATATTGGGTGTAGATTTTTCATCTCAAGCTACTTTGCTCAAATATATTGGAGGTTTGCATAGCTACTTGAGACATACAATTCTCATGTTTAACTACAATTTTATATGAATTTGTGTATAGGCCACACATCTAGAAGCAAGAGGGAAACATGTTTTCGATGAAACAAGTGAGAACACCTTTGAGTCTCGAGAAAAGGGACAGGGTAAGCTCAAGGGAAAAGGAAAGAATAATGTTGCCATCAAGATGGAGAAAGAAAAAATTACATGCAAACATTTTTCCAAAGATTGTCATAATGAATATCATTGTTGGAAACTTCATCCAGAGATGAGGCCCAAAAAGTTCAAAAGAAAGGAGAAAGAGAAGGACGCTGCAACTACACAAAATGATTTAGGTTCTGATTCTGGGGATGAAACAAATATCACAACCATGGGTTTGAAAGGCAAGGACATTGCAAGTAATATTTATTCAAATTGTCTCAATGATACTCAATATGAAAAAAAAAAAAATTGAGCTTTTCCACATCAGAGTTATTTCTAAACATACCAAGATAGACACATCGTTTGATAGTGGTTCACAAGAAAATCTTATCTCTGAAGACATTTTCAAGAAGTTGAATTTAGAGACCATTCCTCATCCTAAAACTTATCCTTTAGGTTGGGTATGTGAGAATGAAAAATTGCAGGTGAGAAGGAAGTGCATACTTAGATTTGCAATCACTGCAAACTTTTTTGATGAAGTTGAATTTTATGTAGTTCCCCTTGATAGATGTGGTATTGTTTTGGGAAGACCATATATTTATAATATGAGAGCCATTTTGTATCGCCATGAGAAAAAATATCATTTTTTCAAGAATGGGATTGAGTACATTTTTAGAGCGCAAATAGAAATTTGAGTTTGTCTCTTATGATTGTTAGACAAATGGAGAATTGTTAATGCTAGTCAAAATTTTGCATTGTTAATGTTAGAGCACAATGATGTTGAGAATGAATCCTTTCAAGGATATGAATAAAGTTTTAAATATGATTTCATTGAGGTTTATAATTCATGTGATAAGATGTTTTATAAGTCTAACTTGTTTCCTCCTAAAATAGGTAAACAAAATGAAGTGAATTTGCAGCACGATGCATCATTGTTGAACACTGGTGTGAACAAGATGCCAGTGTTAAATAATGCAGGGGTCAAAAAGAAATTACAAAAGAAATTTGACAAAAAGGAAATCTTCCTCAAAACATCTTCTTATGGGTTTCATAATTTTTTTTCTTTTAAGAAGGATGGTGCATCGCAATGGAAATCACATTTGGTAAAGACTCAATCCAAGTGCAAGGATAGACGTGATAAGCATCATCATGACGAAAGTGTTCAAGGTGAAGTCAATTTGAATTTTTTAAGTTTCCTTTGATTGAAGACCTCCTTCAAGGGAAGTTTAATTTTTTTCAAATTCTGAAAAATTGTAGCAAGATGTCATTGTTGATAGAAAGTCCACGACTCCAAAATCAAGGAAAGTGATGTACTTTCATGAAAATCTCAAAGCAACAAATTCAAGAAAATTCCAGTGGATTGAGACTGGAAGGGTGAGGGAATTGTACCCTCATATATATTTTTGACTGATAATGAGCTTTTGGAGTTCCAAAAGCTTTCAGTGGGGAGGAATGATGTGGTGGATCATTTTAATGCTCAAAATTCAAAGTGCTCGGATTGGTTTGAAACCAGCGACAAAGCGAATATATCGTTGCCTTGAATCCAACACAACTAAATTCACTAAAACCAACATTGGATGATCTCGATATCACGTTCTGATATATTTGGAAAAAAACTAAAAATTTTAAAATGAGTTTGTAGGGATGCCCAGTTAGCAGTCCGTATGCTAACTGGGAAATGCTTAGGTAGGGTGACTGTGCCTCCCATCACCCAATGGAATGAGGACAAGAGGTATTTATTGATTGGGTCAAATTGCCGAGTTTCGATTGGTTCAAGTGCATTTGGGTGGACCAATTAGGAGGAGCCACATGGGCCAATGCCTAGCTACCACGTGGCTTCCTAATGGTCGTGCAAAATTATGGTTTGAGGTCAAAATGCCTTCGCAAGGTTCGAATGCGAGACCTATTGCCTACCATCCAAGCCCTCCATTAGCTTGCCTATATTGTTGCTTAATAACTATAGGATTTAACTCATATTTAAAGCTTATTGGTGGAGTCTTCGGGGGTGCCCCAATAAACATGAAAATAATTTGTCACTATGGTGTGAGGAGGGTGTTTTGCTGAGGGTGGGGGCACCATTGGTTGGTCTCGGTACCAGGGTGGTGAAGCTGATGAAAAAGTGTCGTAGCTGGGTTATGCTGATGGGGGTGTGGTAGGCCAGATGTGAGACACGGTGGTGTGCATTCGATTTGCTTATGATAATGGTAGTCCGGTAAAGGGGATTTATCGTGACATAGGTAAAACTTGACTTAATGTATGATGGATGAATGAACATGAAGTGCCTCCCGAAATTTGATGTTATGGCCATGGCTCCAGATCTTTGGTGTATGGTCTACTTGAGTGATGGATTCCATGGATGGTGAGGCTCTACCGACCTGTAAGAATGTTTATCAAGTGTGAGGTGAGGTGATGATAAACATGGACGGGTGACTGGAACCTATGGTTTATTTTTGTGGAGAAACGATGTCAAGATATGCAAAGCTTCTTTGGGGAGCCTATCATGCTAGGGATACAATGATACCTGCTCTTGTACCTTTAGTGGCTGGGGAAACAGGTGATTTTTCCTGCTTGTAATACCTGCAACCAATATTGCAAGTAAAAGCATCTTTTATATTCAAACATATTGAAAATAACATTAAAGGGAAAGTGATAAGAGAGGGCATAACTGTTGTAGCTGGAAAAAAATGAATTTTTCTGAGGCGTGGATGTATGAAGCCTATTTTGACCGTGATGAGGTGATGATCACTTTATTTCTTGCGGTTTTGCAATTGGGAGTTTTGAGTTCCAATTATGGACTATCGAATAATGAGAAAAGGGTGATATATAGGCCAATGTGAATCATTTCAATTTATTTGTGTCGTTTGAGAGTTTGAGGTCAGAGATGAGCCCTTGCTTCTAATCCTTTATTGTTGTTGCGATCAGCCTGAGTACCCGGGATTCACGCCTTCGGTGTCAGGTAGGGCCCTGAACGTCTTGCTTTTCAATTTTTGTCTGGGGGGGTCTGTACAAATGTGATTTATATGGATTACCTACCTATTTTTTGCCTCGATCGCGTGAGCGATCAAGGCTGAGTTGCATGGACCTCACAGGGAAGGGAGATTTCCCACAAGGTTATTGCAGTTGGCATAGTTTTTGGATGATGAAGTGCGTGTCTGTTCTTGATACAGATGCATGGTCATCGCGCTTGTGTAGAAAATGGGCGCAGTGATAGGAAAAAGTTTGAAATTTTTTGGTTTTCTGATTTTAGCCACTGATTTTTTGGTTTTTTCTATGTTAGCATGTTGTTGTGGTGCGAACGAGATTGGCCCGATATTATCATAACTGTGGCTTAGGATGCCAATGTGCAAAGGCTCTTGTCACAGTGGGTTTTGCTGAAATTTCTGGAGAACAACCTCCTGAGATCACAAGATAGTTTGCTTCATTTCCTGGTCTGTTGTTGGAACAGGAAACAATGAGTGATGGTGTTGTGGCGTAGAGACATCGTCATCTATCTGGAGATGGATATTTACTTTGTGACTGGCTTATTGCCTCAGGGCGAGGCTCTACCACACCCACTCTCTCCTAGGAGGGTGAGTATACAGTGCTAGGTTGAGCAGCATTGCAGTGATGAGCTGCTTACACACGGGTGTGTCTACATCGACTCGGTGAATGAATTAGCTTATATTTGTGCCTTGGTGATGATAGTTCGCCTGACAGGGTCATCGTCGCCCAATAGGGTGTATGGGATAAATATTGGTGTCTTGCGACAACTCTAGGATGATCACTTCTACGACTTGGCATGCCATGTGTATGATGGCATGGTATCACAATTAGGGAAGGCCTGGGGAGGATCTTCTATGGTTTTTACATATGTGAGCATCTTATGCAGCATCATCTTCAAGAGAGTAGTGATGCCTCGACCTTTTGTGTCAGTGCCCATTGGTCCCCATAGGGTTCCTCGGATGTGGCGGTGGGCACTCGTGATGCCTTTTGGTGGAGGATGGGAGGTTGGTCGTTACTGGGATGTGACCGTTGAGATGTGGTTATTGGAGAACCCACAAGTGTTCATAGATTATCCATATTCGACGATGGATTTCCGGGGGAACCCAGATATGGGACTTCCTGCTGGCTATGTGTGGGGTCCAACACATATGAATTTTGATGTTTTTCTTCATTTTTTGAGGATTTTATGATCTGTATATTTATATTTTTGTTATGGTGACATTGACACTGCCCTTGTTTCTCTTGCAGATGTGGGGGAAGGCGGGCATCCTCTTGCCCGCTTGGTGGGGCATCAGCCACCAAGGAGGGGCCTAGGTGAGGCTGATCAAGCCTAGGTTGGGGGTTAGGGAGGTGGTGTTGGCCCTTCAAGGGAGGGCAGCAGTGATGCCACTGCTGGGGGGATGCTTCCCTTCTTGCTCACACTGAGGCAGCTGAGGCTCGGATGGCAAAGGTCAAGGAGTAGCTAGCAGCTGCCGAGGCTCAGGTCGAGGCTGCAGATTCATGTGCAATAGACTTAGCTGACTCATGCAGTTGGTTAGAGAGGTTGACCCAGGGTATGAATACCCAGGGTTTCGTTGATGACTTGGATGACACATGGCTCGAGGCGTTGATGGCTCGAGATAGGGCACATCGCCCAACATTGCGCCGTGTGGCACTTGCAGTTTTAGCTATTGCACCTGTAGTGGCACGAGGTGCAGTTGTGGGTCCAGAGGACCCACCTGGCAGGGCTCAACCCTAGATATTTTGTATATTTAGGGAAAGCACCCGATATGAGGATACTTCCCTTTTTTTTATGACATGTAGACATATTTTTTTACTTACATTCTAGTCAAGGACACGACTTGTATATTGTGACTCATATATTTTTTGATGTATATATGCAAGATGAGTATTTTTGCAACTGTGATGATGTGTCTATGGTTATTTTGTTGATGGATGTGTACCTATGATGGATATCTATTTTTAATGTTTTCTTCTTTTCTATGGATGATGGTTTATACGAGATGCATTATAGTCTAGAATGTGATTAGCTATGCCATCAGTTGTCTGGTTTTGATTTCTTGGTATATGTATGAATGTAATATGATAAAAATTACGACATAATCTTTGTGCATGAAAATACTTCCTAAATAGTTGAGAATCCCATACTTCAAAATCTTGGTTTAACTCTGATACCACTAGCTGGGAATCAAGGTAGATGTGTAGATGGTGAATGCCTTGGTTGAAGGCATCACTCATTAGCCCAATGACTGCATCGTATTCTGCTTGATTACTGGTGGTTGATTCGATGCATACTCCATTGGTGAAGAATGGCGATCGGTCAGGATAGTAAATGGCCCAGGCGGCTGCTGTTATATTTTGAGATTATTGTGAGGCTCCATCCACAAATCCAAAATAGTGGATGGGGGGACGATCCATCTGTGACACCAGAGAATTTTTTAGAACAAGTCTTTGATGATTGTGATCATTTCAAAATATGATTATGCTACATGCATCTTATCGCTAAGGCTGATACCTCCTGCCCTTATGGGTCAATTTTTTTGACGTAGAGCCCATTGACAGGGTTAGCTAGGCATGTATCATCAAGCTCTGAAAATATGTATGCCACCTTGAGGAGGAAATGTTTTATGATGTAAGGACCTTTCCATAATGTTTCAAACTTCTCGGGTCCTAGGGCCTCTTTCGCGACATCGTAGCAGAGGACCAACTCTCCCTCGGTAAATGAACGAGGGGTGATGTTGCAGTCGAATGATGCTTTTACCCATTTTTTATGTGTTTCATTATGTTGGAGAGACTCTCGTCCATTTTCGTCGACGAGTTCTAACTGTACCAATCGTTGTTCTAAAGGCTGGGTATCATCAAGGAGTTCTATGGCGACATGTACGTTGGGGATTTTGCGCTCGATGGGAATCACGGATTCTACCCTGTGCACTAGTTGGAAAGGTGTGAATCCTGTTGAGTTTTTAACTGCCGTGCAGTATGCTGACAGGGCTGAAAAAACCATGTAGTGCCAGTTTGTCTTATGGTTATTCACCATACGCTGTAACTGTTGGAAATACTGAGAGGGGGGGTGAATCAGTATTCCTTTCAATTAGAGCATTAGTTAATCTTCAATTATTATCACTGTTTGTAAAATGATAGCAGTAAACAAAAGGAACACAAATGCACATAGTTTTTAAGTTGGAAACCCACTCCGGGACAAAAACCACCTAATGCTTTTCTAATAATTCTTTAATATTAAACTCCAATTGAAAATAAAGCTCCAACTTCCTAGAATATAGAAAAGTATTCTTCTCCAGCTCCCACTGGATGGATGCTCCAACGCCTGAGATTCTTTAGTAGTCAACTGAATGGATTCCCCAACACCCAATGAGATACAACTCACCCTAGCACCACCCTACCACCCTATAGAAGAATAAAAGAAGGATGGACTCCCGTACCAGGGAAAATGGTCCACTTTACAATGATATAGAATGATGTAGAAGAATAAGACACACTAGACCATAACCCCAACTATGACACAACCAC
Organism: Pinus albicaulis; assembly: GCA_034641835.2. Classification (NCBI taxonomy): domain Eukaryota; kingdom Viridiplantae; phylum Streptophyta; class Pinopsida; order Pinales; family Pinaceae; genus Pinus; species Pinus albicaulis. The sequence goes on along the minus strand of CM076570.1, from coordinate 1,041,188,294 downwards.
CTAATGATGATCCTATACCTCTCGACACTGCCTCTTCAACTCTTGGCAGATAGACACTAGAACAATTTTTACAATAATGTATTTACAATGACTTAGTACAATGATACCTTGACAGTGACTCTATGCATTGCTGCCCACTTGAAGACTTCATGTGATGAAATTCTTCTTGTTGTTATGCACCTTGGTTGCTTCTCTTGTCATGCTACCCTCTGCTACACCTTGCTTTGCTTTTCTACCCTAGAAATTCTGGTCCTTTGCAGCCCTTAACAACACATGATCTAGATTTTTCTTGCCTTCTATGAGCTCGATATTGAATATGGTGTATTTATGTTATTTAAGATCCCCCATATGTGATTTTAGGTCTTGTAGTATTCCTCTGAGTCTTCTTTCCAATGCCACAGGTCTGACCCAATTTGGATTCTTCAAGAGAGAGTTATGCCCAATCTCTCACAATGCCCTAATTATGGATTGTTTCAGTAGAGAGAACTTGTATGGCATGCCACGTGTCATTTTTCTTCATTCGGATATGAAATTGATAGAGAAAAAACTACAGTCTGTGCACTATCTACTAATTTTTACAGAATTGTAATCCGATACTCAGAGAGAGAGTTAGGACGATTTTCCCAAGGTCACTTCTTTGAGATCAATTTCAGGAGCCTGCAACAACACTTACTTCCACAGTTCATATATCTGAACATGTTTCGCATCTTGGTCTGAAATTTGTATAGGAGTTTCCTCAGGATTTTAGCTTCGCGGCATAAAAATTTCAGCTTCTAAATCTTCGTATGAAAAAATTTAGAGCGAAAATTCCATGATGACCTGTTTCAGATGGCAAAATCCCTTTCATGAGGAGGATATGAGGATCACAATTTATATAAATGCTTTGGTTGAGAGGGGCTTCAACAAGTGAACGTGGGAGGTATTTTAGGAGCTTAAAAAATATTAATTATGACTTTTCAATGACGCATGCCACAATCCCATGGGGTTTTAGCCCACTAACTGGGGGTACAAACTTCAAACATGAATATCTCTCAAACCGTGAAGAATTACGTGGCGTGCCATATATCAATGGAAACATCTTGACAAGTAGAAACTGTAAAAAACATTATTGACCTAGAATATATTCATTTGGTAGGTCAAAATTCCCATGCAATATTGGGGTAGCCCCTAGTACTTCTTGGGTTGACATCAATGACAACCGCTGATCAACAATCTCCCCCTTTGGCATTGATGGCAACACAAGTACTCCCCGCGCAATCATGACACCTCTTCCTGCAACATTCTCTCCCCCTTTGACATCAATGGAAAAGGGTAACTCCCCCTGACACACAACCATCCTGCAGACCTGTACACACTTCCACTCCCCCTTTATATTGTGAATAAGGAAAATCTAATTAGAACTTGGGAGAATCCCAAGCTTCTGGCAAAGATATTCAAATTCTTCACGAGGTAAAGGTTTAGTGAAGATATCAACGACTTTTTCTTTTGTACCAACATACTCAAGTTTGATATTCTTTTTAGCAACTTGTTCTCTAAAAAGATGATATTTAATTAGAATGTGTTTTGTTTTTGAATGCATGACAGGATTCTTGGAGATGTTGATGGCACTAGTGTTGTCACAAAATATGGGAATAGGCTCATTGAATTGTACTTGAAGATCTTGCAAAGTTTTTTTCATCCAAAGGGATTTAGTACAACATGCTGCCGCTGCAATGTATTCTGCTTCTACTGTAGATAATGAGATTGAGGTTTGCTTTTTTCTCAACCATGATACGAGACAACCACCTAGATAGAATGATGCTCCACTAATACTCTTACGATCATCAATGCTTCTTGCCCAATCTACATCTGTAAAGGCTTGAATAATGAGATTGTTACCCTTGGGATACCACAAGCCATATTCTTCTGTTCCCTTTAGATATCGAAGAATTCTTTTGACAACAATAATATGTGATTCTTTTGGTGCTACTTGGAATCTTTCTACTTGTCCAACTGCTTGCATAACTTCTGGCTAGGAAGTGGTTACGTATAGAAGACTACCAATCATAGATCTGTACAACCTCTGTTCCACATCCTTAGATGAGTCGTCTATGCTCAATTTGCAACCTGTTACCATCGGAGTAAGGACGGGTTTGCAATTTTCCATTTTGAATTTCTTGAGCATTTCCTTGATGTACTTGGCTTGACATATAAATATTCCTTTCTCTTAATGAGATATTTGAAGTCCTAAGAAGTATGTCAGCTCACCAAGTAAAGACATCTCGAACTCACTTTGCAGATTTGTAGAAAATTTCTTACTTAGTTGATCATCATTGCTACCAAATATTATATCATCCACATATACCTCAACGATTGTTAAATTATATTTATCTATTTGTACATAAAGATTGCTATCAACAGTACTTTTCTTGAACCCTTGTTGACATAGGTATCCATCAAGATGAGCATACCATGCTCTAGGAGCCTGTTTGAGACCATATAGAGTCTTCTTTAATCTGCAAACATAGTCTTCTTTTTCTGATACTAGAAAACCTTCAGGTTGTTCGATGTAAACTTCTTCTTCTAATTCACCATTCAAAAATGATGACTTAACATCCATTTGGTGGACTTTGATTTTTCTTGAGAATGCATCGACAAGAAACATTCGAATGGCTTCCATTCTGGCAACTGGTGCAAATGTTTCGTCGAAATCAATTCCTTCCACTTGTGCATAGCCTTTGCAAACCAATCTTGCTTTGTTTTTGGTAACCTGCCCATCTTCATTCAATTTGTTCCTGAACACCCATTTAGTCCCAATGACATTTTTATCTTTTGGTCGTGGAACTAATTCCCAGGTGTTATTATTCTCGATTTGATCCAGTTCTTCATTCATAGCTGCTACCCAATGTTCATTCTGGCTGGCTTCCTCAAAAATAGTAGGCTCAAAGGTTGCTAGAAAAGCAATGTGAGCTTGTTGTGATGAATGAAGTTGTCGACCTTCATTTATGTCACCAATGATTTGATTTTATGGATGGTTCTTTTGAATCCATTCTTTTGTTCTCTTTGGAGAAGCTTCTTGTTGTTGTTCTGGTATATCTTGATGATCATTATTTACTTCTTCCTGGTTGATAGTTGCTTCTTGTTCTAGAATTTTATCTGTGTTTTTTTCAGCCTTTGTCTCAAGTTTCAAAGATTCTAGATCCTCATCATTATTCTTTAGAACACCATCTTCGTCAAATGTAGCATTTATGCTCTCCACTATTTGTTTTCGTCTTAGATTATAACATTTATAGGCCTTTCTTTTGCGCGAGTAACCAACAAAGATACCTTCATCAACACGTGATTCAAACTTACCCAAATTTTGATCTTCTCTTTTGATATAACATTTGCTTAAGAAGAAAATATTTTACATTAGCTAGTTTTCCTTTCCATAATTCATATGGGGTCTTGTTGCAATTATTTCTGAGAAGACTTCGGTTGATAATGAAGACTGTCGTATCAATTGCTTGAACCCATAATTTTTCATCCAATTTTGCGTCCTTCAACATTGTTCTACCCATTTCATGTACAATTTTGTTCTTTCTTTCAACAACTCCATTTTGCTTAGGTGTTCGTGCTGTTGAAAATTTTCTTTTTATTCCATTTTCATCACAGTATTATTGAAATAATTTGGAAGTGAATTCTCCGCCATTATCTGATCTTAGACACTTTATTTTCAAATTAGTTTCATTTTCGACCAACTCCTTGTAGATCTTAAAGCACTCAAATGCTTCATATTTTTTCTTTAGGAAACTGACGACTGTCATCCTAGTATAGTCATCTATCATTAACATGAAATATAATTATCCATCTAAGCCTTTTGTTCTCACAGGACTGCATAGATCAGTATGTATCAATTCCAATGGATGTGATACAAAATTTTCTTTTGTTTTAAATTGGACTTTTGTCTGCTTTCCGTGCAGACAGGCCTCACATAGTGTGTTGCAAGGTTTTGAGATTTTTGGCATTTCTCATACTGCTTCCTTTTTTCTTATCTTGACAAGATTGTCAAAGTTTATGTGACTCATTCATTTGTTCCATAACCAAATTTCATCTTCTTTAGCTAGTAGACATGCTTTAGTTGCTTCATCTAGAACATATATGTCATTTGGAGCTCGACTTGCTGTAGCCACAATTTTACCATACCTGCCTTTCCTGATTTCACATTTTGTGGAGTTGAATAACATTGTGTGTCCTTGATCACACATTTGTCCAACACTGAGCAGATTGTGATTCATGTTTTCAACTAATAGAACAGTCTTGGCTATAACATCTTTGCTTCCAAGAGTGATGGTACCTGATCCTATAACATTTGAAGATCCATCATTTCCAAAGGATACGGTTCCATCCTTCTTCTCTTTCAGAGATACAAATTTCCTTCTATCTCCAGTCATATGCATTGAGCAACCGCTGTCAACATACCACACATATTTTTTGTTTTGAGCCTTGAGAGCGAGAGCACAATTATTAATCTTCTTCTCCTTCCATGTTCGTTCATTCTGTGGCTTCGAAGATTCCTCTGGAGGATTTTCAAGTCTGCAGTCTTTGGCTATGTGTCCAAAGTTCTTACATTTGTAACATTCCATATTATTTCTTAAATGTTCAAATCTATTGATGTTTTGTTGAGCCCTGGGAGGTTCATATTTGAAGGATCTCTTGGAATTGTATTGGTTCCTAGGGTATGTGTGACATTCTACAGCTTTATGACCAATTTTTCCACATGAATAACAATAGCCATAAAAAATATGTTGGTACCTGGATGGAAATCTTCGTCGAGGAATCATCTTCCAAGGACGTTCTTGAAAATCTTGTCCAATGAAGTCTACATGCATGTCATATCTCATAGGTTCATTGTATTTTGTTTTAAAGGGTATTTCTTCTTCTTCTTTGTAACCGAGGCTAGTTCTGTCGTTGTAAGATTGTTTATTGTTGATGATTTCTTCCAATGCCCTTGAGCTGTTGGCATAGTTTTGGACAATTTTTCCCTTCTTCACTTCCTTACACAATGATACCACTTCGGCTTCTAATGCTTCCCTTTCTTGGTTGCTTTCTTCCAACTTCTTTTGAAGTGACTCTTCAATACATATGTGTTCTTCTGTAATGTTCCAAAATTGGAATTTTCTACAACAATAAGAATACCTTAAGGTATTCCAAAGTTGGAGAAAAGCAAGTAATCAACTCATGTAATGTGTTTGAACACATAGTGATCGTAAAAACAATCACAACAACAAAATATGCATTTATACAGTTCACCAAGTGGGGAAAAGCAGTTATTTTTGCCTCAAAAATGCTATTTTCTGAATATTGAGTTAAAACAGTGGAAAATGGTTGTGTCCCTTAGAATGGAAAATATAGGACATGTATGCAAAATATTTTCAGAAAAAAATGCCTTTAGCTTAGTTAAACAGGCCTCCCATGCTCAAGACAGCTTAAAATTGCCAAAACCCCAAGACTGCCAAAATTCCGGAGCAGCTGCACAAGTGGCTGCGCAGTCTAAAGAGAGGTTAACTCAGAAAATAGAGAAATATGACTAATAATGTTATTATAATACTCAATTATGTACAAAATCATAGATCTAATCTCTTTTACACAAATCCAAGAAGACCCGACAAGGATTTCTTGACATAAAATATATACAAGAGAAGCTGCTGCAAAATCTGTGGCTGAATAATGCCGTATGGCTGAAGCTCTGTAAAATATGGCTGAAAATTCAAATAAATTGCTGTAGATGCTTCCTCTAGCTTTCCCAAAGAAAGGCTGATCCTTCTCTAGCTCCTCAAATTGGGGTTTTAACCCCTTCCACTGCAAACCTTAAGAAATAAAGCAGTTTTCTTAAGGGACTGCGTTTTTTCTGAAGGTAGATGCTTGGCCCAACACCAGGTAGTGGAAAATTTAGATCTGAAACCTCCTCTTAGATTTCTCAAGCAATATCTCCAAGAAAGAGTAGGGAATCCCCACCCGGGAAAACCCTTGCACTAAGCAGTGCAGCAACTTAGCCAAACAACAAAGTATGCAGGAAGTCTAAGAAGACCTCATGAAAATGTAATCTCCAATATGTCCATAAGCTTTCCATCTCCTTCATTATATAATTGATGAGCTTCCTCATCCAAGGGTCCCACCCACTATGAGTTTGCTTCCATGCAAAGGCTCCTCCACAAAAAATGCGTTGTCCATCAAGATGGTGCAATGTATCTAGACAGCTTTGTTGACTTGGTCAAACTTGATTGATTCTTCATGCCCTGCCCCTTTTCAGACTCATGGTGCCTTCATTTTATCTAGACGGATTGATCTCTATTCACATTGAGCTAGCTATATTTAGAATCCACTTCTTTGAGAATAAATCATGTTGACTTGGTCAAACTTGACCTTGTCCACATAGTTTAGACCTTGTTCAGACATGTGGATGCTTGAACTAGTTATTACATGAGCCCCTTTCACATTAGGAGAGATTTTTATTCATACTTGAGCAAATTAGGAGCCTCCTTTCCCAATTATTCATGCATCTAGATTTCAAAAGAAAAATTAATATTCCTATTAGCTTAAGCTAAATTAGGAATATTACAATCTCCCCCTCCCAAATGTTGCTTGTCCTCAAGCAACTGCAAGGGTGCTGCAAAATCTCCCCTCTTCCTCTTGTGGCCCTCTCATCCCATAGTCTCCTCCATTGCTTCAAAATTTCTACAAAAATTCCATCTCCCAATGGCTCCTCCCAAGTGTGCAAGTTGGCCTTTGGTGAATAAACCTAATGGCTCTCATCATGAAAGAATGGAAGGTTGTTATGGAAACCTTTTTGCTGATCCATCACTACTACATTTGGCAGAAATTCCGACACCTGTTTCCGACGCTTTTGACCAAATGTCGGAAATTTTCCCAAATTTTTTCCATCCCCCCCGAAACCGTCGCTATATCGACGTCTATAGAAAAGTGTCGCAATACCGACACTTAAACTAGTGTCGCAATGACGACGTTTAAAGGAAGACGTCGCAATTGCGACACCATGGCCCAAAGCGTCGCTATTGAGACGACTCTAAACGTCTCAACTGCGACACAATGTCTAGGTGTCGCCATTGCGACGTTTGGAGGCACCATCCTAATAGCGACGCCTTTTCCGCCGTCGGTATAGCAACAATTATTTTCGCGCTACATAAAAATACCAAACTTATATGGGCCCTACATAAAAATTCGAAACTTATATGCGCGCTACATAAAAATGTTTCGTATTTGTCGCAATAGCTACGTTTGATATCACGAGCGCATTCGCTCTCTGTTCTTGCAGAACAGCATTTGCCCTCAGCATTCGCGCTCAGCTCTTGCAGAACAGCATTTGCCCTCAGCATTCGCCCTCAGCGTTCGCCCTCAGCTCTTGCAGAACAGCATTCGCCCTCGGCTCTTGCAAAATGGTAAGTTCTTACTGCAGGCCCTTCCTCCTATAGTAGGGTTGACTCTATTTGGGTTTTTTTGGTCAATTCCATTGGATTGTGTTAGGCTGTAGGGTTCTCTCTAGATGTCAAGAATCAAGATTCAATACCCTCTATTATCTTCCTCACCCAATACAAGATTTAAATTTTTCCCAAAGAAACGCTTATTAATTTGGCAGCCATTATTTCTCCCTGCTTTAAAAACCCTACATTTAAATGAAAACAAGCATTGCATTTCAACTACAAAAATCTATTAGTGTTCAAATGTACATGTGTGCTACATTTAATGTCTCGATATCACGCGCGTATTTCTCCGCTTCTGCAACACCATCTTCGCTCGCATTCGCTCTCGCTCTCTTGTGTATCAAAGATTCGCCTTTCAAGATTCACTTTGAGCTTGCAGACAAGATTCGCCTCAAAGATTCGCTCTCGAGCTTCATAACAAAGATTCGCCCGGATTCGCCCTCGCCTCTTTAGAACAAGATTCGCCCCCGTACTTCTCCGCCTCGCTCTTGCAATGTACTTAGTTCTCGCATTCACTCCCAGCGCGCCTCACTTCAGAACAACATTCGCCTCGTCGCCTCTCGCCTCTGCAACAAAATTCGCTCTCAACTTGCAAATGGTAAGTTCTTACGTGCCCTCCTATAGTAGGGTTGACTCTATTTGGCTTTTTGTCATTCTATTACTGTGTTAGGTCGTATGGTTCTTCTAGATGTCAAGAATCAACATTCATAATACCCTATTATCTTCATCACCCAATACAAGATTTAAAATTTTCTTTCCCAAAGAAACGCTTATTAATTGGGTACCATTATTTCTCCTCGTTTAAACCCTTATATTTAAATGAAAACAAGCATTGCATTTCAACTACAAAAATCTATTAGTGTTCAAATGTACATGTGTGCATCACTTGTGTAGGTATTCCTTTTCCACTTTCACATTATCCAAGAATGTGTGCAAGATAGTTCATATTTTTTTTGTGTGATTTAGATTGCTCTAGAAAAGGAAAGGTAAATTATTTCCCATGGAAAAAGAAGGTTTTCCATTTTTATAGGTTGTTCGACTTACGTAAAAATTTATGGTATGCATTTCCATATTATGAAGTTTAAATTTGAATTAACAAATTATTCTACATGAATATAATACCTATGTGATGTCCTTTCATCACTAATTAAAATTATAGGCTTCTCAATTTCCTAGACTCTAACTCATCCGATGCTAAATTCTAGGTTCTCATTGGTGGATCACTCTTCCATTGATTTCCTTTCCTCCGGGATCTTGTCATGTTTTAAAAGTCATCAATGATACATATTATTTCGTATCCCAAAAGGCTTTATAGTAGAACATATTGTGAAGTTTTTCGACACTTGAGGATTCTTTTTAGAACCGCAACGTGGTTCATGCTATATCGTGAGTTATATAACAAGCAACTTGTCCTTAATAACCACACTATATGTAGGTTCAACTACTTTGAACTTGTTGGGACATAGCATATGAAGTTGTGTGATGAGTCCATATCACGTGTCTATTATGGTGGAAAAAGTGAAGACATGTAATGATAGTTATTATGTTAACATTACTAGAAACATTTTCAAATTATCCATGCACCAAGATGTCAAAATTCCGGTGCATTAGTGTCAATACTTGTAGCTAATAGATAATAATAATAATATAAAAATCACAACTTTATTCTTGAAATATGATTGTTACACATTGGTAACCAGTTCATGAGTTACTGACACCCAAAGATCAGAAACAAACTTAAAATATAAATTAAACCAACATGAGAATCCAACTAAGGGTTTTCGACAAATCATGCCATAACTGCATTTTGGAAATCTAAATTTGAACCATCAACATAAGTAATACAATGCAAACTCGATGGATTTTCTCAATGCATGTTTGCATGCTACACTTATTCTCCGCCTAGATATCATTTTTTAAATGGAAACTATTGAAGTCAAGCCCACAACCCTTTTATGGGAAAATCTCAGCCTCATTCTTGAGCTCTTTTTTTGCTCCACCACTCATAAACCAGTTGTTACACTAGGGCTCCCGCCCCCACCTAGGGGGTCTAGATTCCGCCCTCGCTCCGGGGTCTTGGGGACTTCTAGGGATGTTTCCCACGCCTCACGTCCCCACCGCCCTTTTAGTTTATGGTTTCAGGTTAAAATTTGATGTGCCACTTAGCATATTTAATCCAAGTGATTTTGATTCGATAGACATGGGTTGATCTTGATATATTCGTGTAAGTAAGTTGGATGCAGACAGGCATTAACTTGAGCATTTATGCTCATTTATCAAGATGATGATATCATTTGATATTCATATGTTATGTTTTATGTTTTATGTTTCATATTAACTTATTTGCGTTTAAGTTTTATGTTTCTTGCACTTGAGTTGTAAACTTCCGCTTAAACTCTATTTTAAATCTTGATATAATATGTCATATGATATCTAAACTTTATTTTCATTTATTACTGTTAGTATTTACATTAATGATTATATAGTTACAAACTTACAAACTTACATGCACATCGTATGATGTGTCAGTTTTAACTTTTAACTTTTAAATTGTTTCAATTATATGATTCATCATTCATCGATTTGTAATTTTATCATTTATGATTTATCTTTCATGATGCAAGGTATGATGACTGTATATACATTCCCAAAAAATATAGTTACATTTTAAATATTAAATTTTATAATTCTATGACCCCGATCGTCCCCCCACGTTTCCCGAAAAATTCGTAGGGAGCTTTTGCATGCCGCCTCCTGCGTCCGTCTCGCTCTCCCACTCAGGGACTGTGGAACATTGCCATAAACATATGCAAACATAAACATGATAATAATTCCATTACATATGTATGTGCCAATGTTCCATATCTTGCCCCATCATCAATTTAAGAAATTTCCATTGATCATCAAATTATGGAGGGGAACTTTTGCCGCAACATTTGGCTCAAACGTGGACCATCTTCAGATGAGGTGAATATAACCATAGATATTTGAAGAAGCAGATTGCGTCTTTTCCTCTGGCCATGGAGCTATGCACAAATATCCATCACAAAAATTTGTCTTTGTTCATTCTCACCTTGAAAGTTGCAAAAAATCATGCCCTAATTGAAACGACACTAAATTTGAAAGATATAATAAAATGCAAGCTAGAAGTGCCTTATTAATACAAAGGGAAAAACCTTCCTACCTACCCTAACTGAGATAATTTTTGATTGGAATAGGAAACATGATATTTCCTATGGAGTTGATCCAACAACTTGTTGAATGTATGTGACTAACATGGATTTGATTTCAGGAAACATGCGCATGAAGAGAAAAAGTGCTTAATTAATGGAAAATCCATATTACTTATAAAAACTACACCTAAAGGTCAAAAATACTTAAGGTCTAACTTTAATTTGAATCCGTAAAAATGACAAACAGATTAGTGGAAACACGTAAAGAGTGGTGGGTGAACAACATAAATAAAAGTGAAGATACCTTTCCCAAGATGCCTTGTCACCGTTGTATGAAAATTGTTTTCTTCCCTTTTATACATGCAAGTGAATGCATTATAGGTATGGTGTTTTCCATTAGGAGAAGCCTACTTAAATATATCATTTGTGGATTGAATAAAGGGTGCCTTAATGTGCAATGACATGTTTCTGTGGATCGAATTCAATGCAAGTGCTATTTGAAATCCTCTAACTTCGTTCTCTCCTATGTCTTATTAGAAATTATTTCAGTTTTCATTTGTGTTTTCAAGTTAGATATTGTTTTCTGTTTTTACATTTATAATTTTATTGCAATGTGGCAAGATCGATTTAGAAAGGCAGAACAACCCCCCAGACAAAGATGATCACGAAGAGGCCACGAAGAACATGTAAAGTGCCGCATTGCTCTATCTTTATGTATTTTAGTTATTTACATAATTGAAATAATATTAATTTTGTTCAAATATGCGTACACCTAGCCATGGTACGCCCGATGATTCCCTCTTTGAGGAAGAGCTTTTTCATCCCTATCTCCGGTTGTTGTTGCAAAAAAGGCACGAGATGCAAGGTCGTGAATTTAATGCTTTGATATGCTTCCTCAAACACGAAACAGAGAGAGATACAACATTCAGAGGCACGCAAATAGATATCGTGGACAAATAAAAAGTCAAAAGGATATTTTTTTGCTCGCATGAGATGAATTGTGATAGTTTGATTTTTAATTTTACATTAATTAAAACTAACAAAAAAGTTCTTTTGTATGTAGCATCTTCCGCATTTGCCAACCCTGTTGGTGGTGGTGGGATTACACAAGGGCAAGAGATTGCCCAACAACCTCTCGTACACTCCTCTACCTCTTTAGTGCTAGCCAAGAAACACACCGCCCAAGCCGCACACCCACTAACCGCGTAACGTGTTGGCAATGATGAGGTCATATGTACACCATTATTGCGCTTCTCAGAGCACACGCATACCACAAAGTGACACACGCACGTTGTTGGTGAACGATGAGGTGTCCCTATAAAGCATGTACTTTCAACTCCTGTGTAAATTTTAATATTTTAACTATTTCATGTACTTTATCTAAAACATATTTATCATGATTTTTATTTTAAATTAATGATAATATCTTTTTTCTTTGGTTTTATTCTCGTGTAGGAAACAAATGAGTTCACAGATTCGGAGAGCCAAGGCAAGCAGTAATGGTCTAACCATACGCATGTGGTGGAATGGCATCCCAACCGAAAAAGAACTTAGATTATCTAGAAGCCCTTTTGGGGTCTAAGACATTTCCATTTAAAAGCAGGCTCGTGCAATAAGCAAATATTTGAAATATACCAGTAGACACTTATAGGACGCAATCGTAATTTAACCCTAGATATGAGCGTCCTCGTAGCTTTCAAAGAGTGAGTGGAGAGCACTCATCCATGACGTAAAAGAGAAAAGGGCAAAGAAAGAAGGAAAAATGCCAACTGACCCGCAAGGTAAATTACAACTTTAATTCAATAGCTTTAATTTTCTTCTTTATGTCTAAAATAAAAGTGTGCTACGTACATATCGACTTCACCTTTTTGATGCTAGGTTGCTCCGACACCTCAAAAGGCAACCAAAGCTAGGATAGAGGAAAAGGGCCATCACAAGCCTCTGTGCTTTGTGGTGGCTACTTGAAATTAGCTAAGAAGAATTAATTAAGTAGCTGTATTATCTTATAATTAATTCTTCATCATTTTCCAACGTTTGTAGAATCTCATCGATATGATTAAAAATACACAATCATATATAATGTAGGGTGATGACTTTGGAACAATAACTACAGAGGAAGATAAAAATATTGCTTCCTCGCTTTGGACACTGTCGTAGTTGAACGTCGCGTGCTTGGGGCAAACCGATCTACAATGCTCCGATAAGGTAAACATTAACCTTTCAATATTTTTGTTTCTGTTCATAAATTTAATGTCTAACAACTTTGTTTAAATCGGGGAGCAACACTACCGACGAGGTAAATAACCCAGCTTTAGGAGCGTATGTAGATGATCCCTCGCAACCCGACACAGAGGGGGAATCAAAGCCAATGTCACATCGCTGAGGGTCAGGATCTGTAATTAATTTTCCACTTATAATTTTTTCTAATTATACCTCCGATGGTTGTCCTTATAACGCTTTTTTGTTTAAATGACAGAATGTTTCCTTGAGGATCTTACCACCAGAGAGGAAGACAGGTACGTCCTAACGGCGACAACTGTGCACTGTAAATAACTTACTGCAATTTTTTTTATTAATATTACCGAACTAGTTCAATGATATTTTAAAACTCTATAATTGTGAATTTAATATTATCTATTTTTGAGGCTTATGCCTCATCATCGGGATGTGAGACCAGACATCGTGACAATGCAACTAGGCTGCACACGGCAACTGTGCACTGTGGAAATAACTTGTCAGTAATTTTTTTATTAATATTGTCAACTAGTTCAATGATATTTAAAAACTCATACCTTAAAATTTAATATTATCTCGTTTTGTAGGCGATGCCCACGGATGAGCCTGACATCGTGAATACGCAACTAGGCCGGGCAAAGGCGGGTCAAAGGCACGAAACAGAGCAGAGCACGATGATATCGATGATGTAATTAGAGCTTTAAAAATAGGAAGATGAAAAGAAAATTTGACAATGTAAAATATTGTATTATTATAAGACAAACGTTACATACTTGGAACATTTTTTTCTTTATGCTATATAAAAAACTCATTTATCATACTATTTTTATGTCAAGCATTAATTGCAATGTTTCCTCAAGGTATTTCTTGTTGAATTGTTTTTTTACTATTGAATATTTTTTTTTATGCTCATGAAAAGTAAAAAATGAAATATAGATTGGGTATTGGGGAATTGAGAGTGATGTGAGGGGGAGGGGCCATAAGAGCTCTGCACCTTCACGTGGTTGGGTCTCTCGTTTAGGAGTAACAATTTATCGAGCAATTTAATCTTGGAGCAAACCTCCCTGATCCAAATAAATAGCAACAAAAAAGTCATCATGATTTAGTCAAGTACTCTTCGTATCGTGGGAGGCTTGTTCCAAGTTCATGCGACTCTAATAAATTGTTCTTGAAACGAAGAGGAGTTTATTCATGTATGTTTTGACATTTTCAACATATGTTCTAACATTGTCATAAGAATGCATCTTAGAGTAAAATACTACATCAATTACTTGTATTTATTGTATAGATAATGATGGATTTTGGATTGACTGGGCAAAGGCAGTACAAATCCTCTTGCATCATGAGCAATACAACTTGTCAACCGTGGTCATGTCCAGGATATTTTTTCTGTGCGCCACCGTGCTCCGTAATGTCACATTTTGTGCCCTTTGTCAGCTCATAATTCAATATTAAGCTTGTTCACGATTATTATCTAGGTTTTTTGTATGTGTTTTTTCATCTATTTACTGTAAGCAACTATGCATGTTTCCTCTCGTTGTTCACTATGATTTCTCCCATTACTCTTCACTCCCAGATGAATCCGACTTTATCGTTACATAGGTTACTTTATCGTTACTATGATTTCTCCATTTAATATCTTCATAGGTTACATCATGTAAAGTTGTCAATCTCGTGTTGGTGATGAGCTTTAGTTCTCCAACATTTGGGGCTTTTCTGATATTTTCTCCCTTTCATGTCATTCCTCGCATCACTCGTTGTTCTCGAGCATGCCAATTGTCTACCACTTGTACCACTGGCACATGTCATCTCCGAGTGGTGCCACATTTCACCTATTTTCACGAGAGTTTAGGTTTCTCTAACATAGCTTCTCGTGAACCGATTGAGTGCCTCGCTTGAATATTGTCACATAATACTTATGGTTTGATTGATGAGCATGTTCTCAATGGTTGGTTGATTCATAAGAACCACCCATAAATCTCCTTCCTCTAACACACAAAAATAAAAAATTCTCTTTTGATTGTGAGACGTAGTTTCAATACTTTGAAAACAAACTTCTATTCCCTTCAATAACTCAAAAAAAACTATTACACTACTTCCTCACCGAGAGGGATTACAAAAATTAAGACTGCTACAAACGCAAAGGCATAAAACCAATCACCGTCTGCTCAAAACAAACATACTGGCTCTAAGACACTGTGTTTTTCCCTTTCACACCGCTCTGTGCATACAGCACTTAAAAAAGCTACACTCGTTTTTCACTTTACACACTCGCTATGTAATAAAAATTTACAGATCGTCTATAAAAAACTACTAAGATTTTTCGACCTTTTTATTTTTATATGCCGGAAAATATAAAAAACATATTATAATAAACCCTTTAAAAATAAACAAAACTAAATTCTATGGCCCACCTTTCATTTCATATGATATATATATAACATATGTATATATTAAACTATCAAAACATTAAAGAACCCTTCCGTTTGATCAAAGTCTAAATAGATTGAATTTCAAACCAAATCTATGCTCAAAATGGGATGCCGATTCATTTAATTTTAACTTGCCAATTTCAATCCAATGTGCCCTGCAAAAATTCAATCCGCCAAAGCTTTCGCATTCCCTTCAATTTCATGCGATCCAATATTAATGCTCCACGTGTCCCTTCCTTTTGAATTTACAAAACCACAGTAAATTTCTCATTGCTTGTTTAATTTCTGGTTCGGTGTATCTTAATTGAATTATTTGCCTAAGGTATTTTTGGTTGCAAACTCCTTTTCATTTTTCATACAGTATTGGCCTTGTGGAATACATTTGATTGTGTGGTCTTGTTAGATCTACAACATTTGTAGTTGTTTAGTCTTATGGCCGAGGTGCACTTTTATTATGGAAATAGTTGATGCAATATTGTCATTTAATCCTTACTGCGGGGTAGCATGTTGAGAAGTTTTTTGTGAAACATTTGGTATTCAAAATGACACTTGATCCTATACAGCATCATGCACTTGACTTCAAAATTTATATTCAAAGTGTGCCAGACAATTCTTGCAAAAATTCAAATATTTAGGTTGTTTTAAACCATTATCTTTTTCATGTATTGGATGCTGAAAATGTGAAAAAGACTTTGGTATGAAACCAACTGGTGAATAATTTCCAGCACAACAACCACTTCCAAGACATGATTTAGAAGTAGAAAAAATGTGCTTATGAAGCATATAAAGATATCCTTGATGCATTGTCAATGTTTGGCTAGGGTTATTTTTGGAGAAAATAACTCCTTATTCCTAGAATAGTGATCTTCAATACAAGTAAATGCCAGAGAAGAGAGATCATCGTGTGACGCAACAAAACTAAAATTGGACCCCCAAGGAGAGGTGGTGTGTCTACAATCGCTGTGTCAGCATTTTCCCTTGGTGTACCCCGTTCTTTTCCTCCAGCCTGAGTCTTAATTGACTTCTTCTTTCTTCGGGTTTATTTATCAAATTCGTAGAATTTGATAAATAAATACTATCCACATTGGTTGGACTTTAATTTATATTCCCGACTTTATATTATCTCCAATCCTTATAACCAATGTTTAACTTTCAACACTTTGTATTTATACTCCACGTTTCTTTTTAAATAAATAACTTGTAGTGAACTTTCGGCTCTATATTTCACCACCCAGCCTTACAACAATCACCCTCTAGACTTATGCTAATTATCCGCCAATCGTTTAATTAAACAATTTCATTATACTCCGGCCCCACCTATATATATCAATAACCAATCAAACACTCGTATCGTGCCTGGCTATCCTCCGCACACCTTAGTTAACCTCCGGGCAAGTTCAACGTGCGACCACCGTCCGATGGCCCTTCTCCAAATCAACGACTCTTGGCAATTTCGCTCGACTTCCAACGTCGGGCTTTAACGTGCGATGGCGCGGGTTAAACGGTGGTTTTCCGGGGGTCAC
The DNA here is from genome assembly GCA_034641835.2 of Pinus albicaulis. Lineage (NCBI taxonomy): Eukaryota > Viridiplantae > Streptophyta > Pinopsida > Pinales > Pinaceae > Pinus > Pinus albicaulis. The sequence goes on along the minus strand of CM076570.1, from coordinate 1,041,171,471 downwards.
TTCGCCACGTGTCGCATTCCCTATGGAATCGCTCGCGAATAGGAAATACCGCCTACTCCGCAAAAGCGGTGCGATATGGGCAACCCGCTTTTGTGATTTCGCTCGTGGTTTTGGTAAAGGGCTTGACCACGGGTGCCTTATGCAAGTTAGCTATCTTGGGTCGAGGTTAGAAAGCACAACAATTTTGTCTCTTTGTTAAGCGGGATTTTTATTATGTGTATTATCAAAACCAACACAAATTTTATAAGAAAAATTGTTCAAAAGTCGAGCACATGGGACTTGACGACGATAAACCATAATTCAAACCAAATTAAAGCAATTCCAAATAACTCTTTAGACCAAGCCAATTTAGCGAATTTATTATCAAATTCGCCCTAATATTTTACGGGTCCAGATTTCCACTGCGCGAGCGGCCCAAACAAAGATCTGCTCCAATCAATTTATGCCACGTGTCCTCAATAAAAACTTGCCTGCTCCCGGCTGCGGGTGCATTCGATGGCGTTTAAGGTGATGGGACATGGATATGGCGATTTCATATCAATCGCATTAACATTTAACGCTGTTCAATTAAGTTTTCACATCAAATCTACATTAATTAATTTTTAACACTGTTCAAGATCGGACCTCCACTCCTCTGAGCGATTCCGCACGCTCCAATTTGATCCGGCCTTCGGCTCTCATTATTAATGATCAGAGATTCATTATGACGGTCGTCCTTTGATTGCATTGCAGACGGGTCGACATAAAAAATGACGTTTAGCCATGGTTTTTCAGACAAGCCGGTTGCTGGATTACACTGTCTGGTAACTGCGATGATAAGGAGAAGTGGCCAGCGGAACTTCTGCCTAGACTTTGCTGCATATTTCCATTTCTCTCGGTTCTGTCTCTGTTTGTCTTCCTCTGTTAATTGGAATTCTGCTTCTTCGTCTCTTGTGCCCACTGCGCCTGAGATTGCACCCATGCCTCGCGTGTGTCATAGGATGCGTTGCCGCAGGGGGAGCACTAGAGGTCAATCCCGGCGCGCTCCCTCCAGCACCTCAACAGAGATGACTTCCGGCCAGTCCAGTGATTATTACTTAGGTTGATATCCAAATACTAGGAGTGGGCGGGGTCGGCTTGTAGCATCTGGCCACCGTGTGGATTCCCCTGCTCCTGGCTTCCCCACCGCTAGTTCACCTTCTCCCACGACGCGCACTGCGCAATTTTCCTTTGATTGCACTCTCAACGCCATCTTCACAGTTGTCAGTCTTTGTGGTCTTAGCGAGAGAGAGGCCCCAAAACGGAGGAAAGAATGCCGTCAAAGCGGAGTACGAGCTCGGAAAAAGTCGGCCAGCATTCGGGCCTTCAGGAGGGGAGTTGTGGCATGCATGTGGAGGTAGCACCTAGCGATCCTGGACCTTCCGAAGGATGGTGCCGAATCGTGGAGGAACCACCGGAGGAGTAGTTTGGTTAATTTTTTTTTCTTGCTTAGCAGGCCCACTTAATTGGGCTGCTTTTAGATTATTTTACTGTGCTGGACCTTTGTAATATTTTTGAATTCTGTAAATTAAACGTTCAAGACTGGTTTCCCCGTATGAGGGCGGTCTTCTTAATTTTTTGATTTTTTGATGACAAATTTGCCATGAGTATGGCCAGGCAATGTTTTTGACTTCGGTGTAATTTTATTCGCAATGTTAATAGATTAACTTTACTTTGAATTCTCACATGATTAGCGTTTTTCTTGATCTGTTCAAGGATTTTGGGTACTTTAATTTGTATTTGGAACAATGGGCGTCGGTACTCTATCTGTTGCTTTACTGTTCTACATACTACTATTTCACTTTCTTATAGATGCCTCGGGCATATTTGAATGCTTTCTCAGATTGTCGATAATCTCCATGTGGACCGTTACTGGATTTTATATCATGTCCCTGTATGTGACATGGGGTATTTTCTATCATTGTCTGGGGTGGGACTTCCACTTTTCTGGATGGATATTTGGGTTCCAATCTTCAGATGTGAAAATGTAATGACTTCATGGACTGTTTTACTTCATATAATATATTCAAAATAGCATTTTTCTCTTCTGAAAAAAAAATGATTAATGTTTATCATTCTGCCTTCAAAACTAGCGATGCTGGTCTATGTTGCTGGTTTATTGATATGGTCTGATGGTCTTTTTATATTTTGGACATATCACACTCCTCACATGATTAGCGTTTTTCTCTGTTCAAGGATTTTGGTTACTTTAATTTGTATTTGGAACAATGGACGTCGGTACTCTATCTGTTGCTTTACTATTCTACATACTGCTATTTCACTTTCTTATAGATGCCTCAGGCATATTTGGATACTTTCTCAGATTGTCGATAATCTCCATGTGGACCGTTACTGGGTTTTATATCATGTCCCTGTATGTGACATGGGGTATTTTTCTATCATTGTCTGGGGTGGGACTTCCACTTTTCTGGATGGATATTTGGGTTCCAATCTTCAGATGTGAAAATGTAATGACTTCATGGATTGTTTTACTTCATATAATATATTCAAAACAACGTTTTTTCTCTTGTGAAAAAAAAATGATTAATATATATCACTCTGCCTTAAAAACTAGCGATGCTGGTCTATGTTGCTAGTTTATTGATATGGTCTGATGGTCTTTTTATATTTTGGACATATCACACTCCTCACATGATTAGCGTTTTTCTCTGTTCAAGGATTTTGGGTACTTTAATTTGTATTTGGAACAATGGACGTCAGTACGTACTCTATCTGTTGCTTTACTATTCTACATACTGCTATTTCACTTTCTTATAGATGCCTTGGGCATATTTGGATGCTTTCTCAGATTGTCGATAATCTCCATGTGGACCGTTACTAGGTTTTATATCAAGTCGCTGTATGTGACATGGGGTATTTTTCTATCATTATCTGGGGTGGGACTTCCACTTTTCTGGATGGATATTTGGGTTCCAATCTTAAGATGTGAAAATGTAATGACTTCATGGACTGTTTTACTTCATACAATATATTGAAAACATCGTTTTTCTCTTGTGAAAAAAAAAATGATTAATGTTTATCACTCTGCCTTCAAAACTAGCGATGCTGGTCTATGTTGCTAGTTTATTGATATGGTCTGATGGTCTTTTTATATTTTGGACATATAACACTCCTCACATGATTAGCGTTTTTCTCTGTTGCGGGATTTTGGGTACTTTAATTTGTATTTGGAACAATGGACGTCGGTACTCTATCTGTTGCTTTACTATTCTACATACTGCTATTTCACTTTCTTATAGATGCCTCGGGCATATTTGGATACTTTCTCAGATTGTCGATAATCTCCATGTGGACCGTTACTGGGTTTTATATCAAGTCCCTGTATGTGACATGGGGTATTTTTCTATCACTGTCTGGGGTGGGACTTCCACTTTTCTGGATGGATATTTGGGTTCCAATCTTCATATGTGAAAATGTAATGACTTCATGGACTGTTTTACTTCATATAATATATTCAAAACAACGTTTTCTCTTGTGAAATTTTTTTATTAATGTTTATCACTCTGCCTTCAAAACTAGCTATGCTGGTCTATGTTACTGGTTTATTGATATGGTCTGATGGTCTTTTTATATTTTGGACATATCACACTCCTCACATGATTAGCGTTTTTCTCTGTTCAAGGATTTTGGGTACTTTAATTTGTATTTGGAACAATGGACGTCGGTACTCTATATGTTGCTTTACTATTCTACATACTGCTATTTCACTTTCATGGACTGTTTTACTTCATATAATATCTTCACTTTCATGGACTGTTTTACTTCACTGTTGTAGGGTCTTGGGTACTTTAATTTGTATTTGGAACAATGGACGTTGGTACTCTATCTGTTGCTTTACTATTCTACATACTACTATTTCACTTTCATGGACTGTTTTACTTCACTGTTGTAGGGTTTTGGGTACTTTAATTTGTATTTGGAATAATGGACGTCGGTACTCTATCTGTTGCTTTACTATTCTACATACTGCTATTTCACTTTCATGGACTGTTTTACTTCATATAATATCTTCACTTTCATGGACTGTTTTACTTCATATAATATCTTCACTTTCATGGACTGTTTTACTTCACTATTGTAGGGTTTTGGGTACTTTAATTTGTATTTGGAACAATGGACGTCGGTACTCTATCTGTTGCTTTACTATTCTACATACTGCTATTTCACTTTCATGGACTGTTTTACTTCATATAATATCTTCAAAACAATGTTTCTCGTCTTTTAAAATTTTAATTTTTTTTTTAAAAATTGAACCCTCCGTCGGTCTACCGACGCCTTGTAGACGTCGGAACTGCGACAACCCAGCAACGTCGGAAGAGAGACAACATGAAAACGTCGGAAGAGCGACGTTCCAAACGTCGGACCACATATCGTCGGAATTACGACATCTTCCAGACGTCGGAAGAGTGACGTCCAAAACGTCAGACCACGTTTAGTCAGAATTGCGACAGTTTACAAGAGTCAGAAGAGCGACGCCAAAACGTCGGACCACGTTTAGTCGGAACTACGACGGTTTATAAGCGTCGGAAGAACGACGTCCAAAACGTCGAACCACATTTCACTGGAAGTGTGACAGTTTACAAACGTCGGAGGCGCGACGGTTTGTGAGACGTCGAAAGAGTGACGCCTGTTCGGAACGACAGAAGAAGTGTCGATAGTGCGACACTTTTTACTTGCGTCGGAACGGCGACGGTATGACAAACCACGGTTTGTCCGCCCCCGAAATGTCGCTCTTGCGACGAATATGTGTCGGACTAGCGACGAATTGGCCGTCGGAATTTCCGCCAAATTCTCTAGTGCATGGCTTTCTCAAGATAGAAGTGATGACAATCATGGGGAATCTCATCATCAATGGAGGCCTCCCTCCTCCATGCTATCATACACATAAAATGAATCACCCTCCAGCTTGGTAATTCATAGAAAATCTCCCAATTTCTCATGAGAGGCATGCCACAAGTGCTCCAAAAGAACACATGGTCCACATCATAAAGAAACAAGTGGTATGCAACGGTGGCCATATAGTTTCCCATGCTCCCCTTGGAACATGTAGTGCAGAAAAAGTAGGGACTCTCTTCCCCCAAAGACACATCCAACAAGTGTGCCTTTCTTCTAACCATGCCTCCAACAAATATAAGAACATCTTCAGCATGTGGAAGCATAAGTAAGATCATGCTAGCTGCCATATACAATAAGGGAGAAGGACAATGGTCCCTCATGTGCAACCAACACAGTTTTCCTCCTAACTGCCATGGAATATGATATGACAAGCATTCTCCCCAACACTTGTTTGCTGCCCCATCCTTCTTGCATGCTTGGAGAAGGTGTATGATAGTTGGTGTTGATGAATCACACCATGAGGAGTACATCATCTCTCCAAGATATCCCAAAGAGTGGCCAACATCACCATTGTTCATGGCCCAAGGTGGCTCATGAAGCTGATCAGAAAAAGTGCCCCCTCTTGGAGCCAATACCTACATATGAGTGTTAAGAAAATTCAAGTATATAATAAATACATCATGATATTCAGAAATACAATGTTTATCATACACTTTTTTAAAATCAGCAAGGTAGCTCATGAATGAGCTCCCTCTCACACTCAATAAATAAGGAGATGATAATGATAACTCTTCCCAAGAGCTATGTTCCTCCTCCACCAGAAAATGATCCATGCACTTACTCATATGAGAGTGCATCTCCTCTCTAATATTTCCCCACATAAATCCATCTAAGATAGTATGACATGTTTTAATGAAACTAGTGGGATTTGAAAGCAAGACCTCATAGGTTGTGTTAAGTAGTTTTTCCTTGAGCTTGGAATCTTTAGTTAAGTAGATCTGATCATGAACATAAATTATTCCATTAAATACTTTATACTTTCCATCCATTGCTTGCCCACCAAGAACCTTACATGTGAATAGGTCCTTAGAATATTCTATCAAGAGTTGGGACTCCCAATAAAGGTCTAGGCTTCCCAACATTGACAGCGCTATAGAAGTATGAAATGATGCATTTGTCACATGATGGCTCTCCTCCTTGACATACTTGATGTCAAAGTCACATGTTGGAGTATTCCCAACTTTCTTTTACTGCCTTTCTTGCAGCTGATATTTCTCAAGACAAGATTGAAGTTTTGGAAAGTCACCCTCCCCTTGAAAGGTTCACTTTCTCAAAAACTTCCAAAATTTTTCTCTTGCATACAAAAAGGAAATTTTTTTTTTTTTTTTTTTTATGTTCAGAAATATTCATTATATATTGGAGTATCCTTTGCTTTCCCAAAGCTATGGAGTAGCCTCTTGATACTATGCTCATATCAGCACAAATTTTTGAATCTATTCCCTCTAACGCAAATAGATGAATGGAAGAAAGCAAGGTCAATTTCAGAAATTTTCCTAGCCTTCCATCAATGATTTTCAGTGCTGTAGTGGCTCCTTCCAAGGTTCCCTCTCCAAAAAAATATGTTTTTGCTGCATATAGTTGAGAGAACACTTTAGTTCTCCCCCAATCAGGAGGTCTTCTTGCTAAAATGCCTCCTTGCAAAGAGGCATCAAGGTATAGAGTATGATGTGAATGTAGGTGGAAAAATTTGCCCCTACCTTTGTTGCATAGATCCTCTTGCCTTCTTTGCTCTTTCAAACTTTGAGATAGAGAAGGGTACATGCTCTTCATCTCATGATGCCATTACTCCTCTCTTGCTCCTCCTATCTTCAAGATCTCATCATTTGGAAGTGAAGGTACATGCTGCTCATGTGTTTTGCCAAGAGCTCTATGTGTGAGATCTTTTGGAACTCCTTGCAAGAGTGCAAGAGTTTCTTTCCTTGTAGCAAGTGCTCCATCCTTTTCTTCATGTGGTGTTTGAGGTGCCCTTGTTATGACTGTGTTATCTTGTCCTACCTCTCCTTTCTCTTCTTCACTATTTGAAGTTGCCTTACCTCCAACAAGAGACCTTAGATCTTGGTCCTCTTTTGAAGAAAGAATCTTCATGTCTTCCTTTTGAGAAGAAATCCCTTCATCCAAAGGAGATATTGCCCTTGGAAAAATATCAAACAAGCTCACCTCCTCTTCATTGGTTTTCAGAGATAGATTTGGATATATAGACCCTCCCAGCTCATGCAAAAGTTTTGTTTGATGTGGGTTGATAGAAGATGTTTCACATGAAATATCATCAAACCTCTCTACTAATCTTTCAATGAACTTTGCATAAGTAGATGTATTTGCATTCTTTAAGGAAAATTATTCAAAAAACCACCAAGCATAGGCCTTACCCTCAAAATGCAGCGCTGCTACTTTGATGGCTTCAAATTCCGAAACTTGATGTTGCTGCACAAAGGTGTCTAGCTCCTTCACCCAAGCCCTAGCTGGACATAGAGGTGATCCATCAAAAGTGGATAGAAAGAATCTACCCTAACTCTACTTTTTTCTCCTTGTGCTCTTTTCCTCCTTAATTTGGAAAAACCCTTGGAAATTCAAGTGATCTTTGAACTCCTCAGATCGAGCTTCATATTCCTGCAAATAATCACCAAGAGTATTTTTCTTTGGCACATCTCCTTTCCTCCTCTTCATGAATAAATTGCTGATAGAACGTAATATATCTGATGATATGGCTGAGTGCTCATATCCAAAAGATGAGGATTTAGAATCTTCCTCCTGTATAGTTCTATGTGAGGGATCTTCATGTGTTTCCCTCCTCATTTCTTTGATGCCCTTGCTTTTGCCCTGCAGATATGAAAATAGAAGTTTTGAGAACCTATTTTCTCTAGAAAACAAGGGTTTGCTATGATTTCTTCTAAAAATCTCCTTCTCCCCATGAGAAGACTCCATAATTCTTGAGCTCACAAAATGAGCCAAGATTGTTGCTCCGATACCACTGTAATGTTCCAAAATTGGAATTTTCTACAACGATAAGAATACCGTAAGGTATTCCAAAGTTGGAGAAAATAAAGTAATAAAATCATGCAATTTTTTTTAACACATAGTCATCATAAAAAAAATCACAACAACAAACTATGCATTTATACAGTTCACCAAGTGGGGAAAAGCAGCTATTTTTGCCTCAAAAACGCTATTTTCTAAATATTGAGTTAAAAAAATGGAAAATAATGGTTGTGTCCCTTAGAATAGAAAATATATGACATGCATGCAAAATAGTTTCAGAAACAAATGCCTTTAGCTTAGTTAAACAAGCCTCCCATGCTCAAGACAGCTTAAAATTGCCAAAACCCCAAGACTGACAAAATGTCGGAGCAGCTGCACAAGTGACTGCGCAGTCTAAAGAGAGGTTAACTCAGAAAATAGAGAAATATGACTAATAATGTTATTAAAATACTCAATTATGTACAAAATCAGAGATCTAATCTATTTTACACAAATCCAAGAAGACTCGCCAAGGATTTCTTGACATAAAAGATATACAAGAGAAGCTGCTGCAAAATCTGTGGATGAATAATGCTATATGGATGAAGATATGCAAAATATGGCTGAAAATGCAAAGAAATGGCTGTAGATGCTTCCTCTAGCTTTCCCAAATAAAGGTTGATGCTTCTCTAGCTCCTCAAATTGGGGTTTTAACCCCTTCCACTGCACAGCTTAAGAAATAACGTAGTTTTCTGAAGGGACTGCATTTTTGCTGAAGGTAGATGCTTGGCCCAACATCAGGTAGTGGAAAATTCAGATCAGAAACCTCCTCTTAGATTTCTCAAGCAAGATCTCCAAGAAAGAGTAGGGAATCCCCACCCGGGCAAACCCTTGCACTAAGCAGTGCAGCAACTTAGCTAAACAACTAAGTATGCAGGAAGTCTAAGCAGACCTCATGAAAATGTAATCTCCAATATTTCCATAAGCTTTCCATATCCTTCATTATATAATTGATGAGATTTCTCATCCAAGGGTCCCACCCACTATGAGGTTGCTTCCATGCAAAGGCTCCTCCACAAAAACTGCGCTGTCCATCAAGATGGTGCAATGTATCTAGACAACTTTGTTGACTTGGTCAAACTTGATTGATTCTTCATGCCCTGCCCCTTTTCACACTCAAGCCTTCATTTTGTCTAGCTATATTGATCTCTATTCACATTGAGATAGCTCTATTTAGAATCCACTTCTTTGATAATAAATCATGTTGACTTGGTCAAACTTGACCTTGTCCACATAGTTTAGACCTTGTTCACACATGTGGATGCTTGAACTAGTTATTACATGATCCCCTTTCACATTAGGAGGGATTTTTATTCATACTTGAGCAAATTAGGAGCCTCCTTGCCCAATTATTCATGCATCTAGATTTCAAAAGAAAAATTAATATTCCTATTAGCTTAAGCTAAATTAGGAATATTACATCTTCAACTTCAATTTTGAGACCTTGAACTTGTTCTTCAAGAGTATTGGAATGGATTTTCTCAGACTTGAGCTCTTTTATAAGCTTGATTTCCTCCTTATAAAATTCTTCTATGGTCAACCCTTCTTCTTCATTGTTTGATACCTCTTGTTTATTGTGCTTGGCCATAAACACTACTCTCTCATTGGCTTCTTCTTCGCTATTACTGTCTTCATCGGATGATGAGCTATCTTCTTTAGAGAGAAATTTCCTTTTGGATCCCTTCCTTTTTCTTACTTGTTGAATTTCTTAAAGCCTTTCTTTCCTTTTGAGTTGCCATCATTTATGTTCGGACATTTTGTTGCGAAATTCCCAACTTCACCATAGCCGAAACATATCAATGGAAGTTTACCTTTGAATTTTCCCTTACCAATTTTTATTTTTCTCGTAAAGTAAGCACATTCTTCATCTGAAAGACCTTCTCCATCATCTCCCTTTTCTTCACACTTGCAGGTGCATGTATTTTCAATTGAAGGTTGTTTGTCCTTATTGGTTTGCTTAGATGCAATGAACGCAGTTTCTAGATGCAAAGTACCCTCTTCTTCATCAAGTCTCATTTCATATGCTATGAGAACTCCATGTAATTCCTCTTTGCCGAGTTTGTCCAGATTTGCACTGTATTCTAAGACTGATACCTTTGGGTTGAATATCCCTGGTAACGTTCTAAGAATCTTTCGTATAATAGTCTTCTCGTCAACTGGCTCTCGCAATCCTTCTAGAGTATTGGTTATTTCATCAACATATTGGAAGTATGCAACAATGTTGCAATCTTCTTTCATTCTGAGTTGCTAAAATTTTTCTCTATAGATTTGAAGCTTTGCTTCTTTGACATTTGAGTCACCTGCGTATATATTCTCAAGCTTGTCCCATACATTTTTGGTGGTTTTACAACCCAACACCTTATAATAAGCAGATTCAATAATTCCATTGATAATAATATTATTTTCCTTTTCATCATTTACCAAATTCTTCTTACCTTGTTCATCTACGGTCGATGTAAATCCATTTTGAACAGTGTCCAATACTTCGTAACCTTGCGCCAAGAGATAGACCTCCATTCTTCCTTTCCAGAGTGCATAATTATTTTCATTGAATAGAGGTACACCATTCTTGGTATGCTCCATGACGTCCTTCCAGTTGTTAAACTGTTATTTAAGGAACCAAGCTCTGATACCAATTGTTGGAAATACTGAGAGGGGGGCAGAATCAATATTCCTTTCAATTAGAGCATTAGTTAATCTTAAATTATTATCAGTGTTTGTACAATGATAACAGTAAACAAAAGGAACACAAATGCACACAGTTTTTAAGGTGGAAATCCACTCTGGGACAAAAACCACCTAATTCTTTTCTAATAATTATTTAATATTCAACTCCAATTGAAAATAAAGCTCCAACTTCCTAGAATCTAGAAAAGCATTATTCTCCAGCTCCCATTGGATGGACACTCCAACGCCCGAGATTCTTCAGTAGTCAACTGAATGGATGCCCCAACACCCAATGAGCTACAACTCACCCTAGCACCACCCTACCACCCTATAGAAGAATAAAAGAAGAATGGACTCCCGTACCAGGGAAAATGGTCCACTTTACAATGATATAGAATGATGTAGAAGAATAAGACACACTAGACCATAACCCCAACTATGACACAACCACCTAATGATGATCCTAGACTTCCTGCCACTGCCTCTTCAACTCTTGGCAGATAGACACTAGAACAATTTTTACAATAATGTATTTACAACGAATTAGTACAATGATACCTTTAGAGTTACTGTATGCAGTGCTGCCCACTTAAAGACTTCATGTGATGAAATTATTTTTGTTGTTCTACACCTTGGTTGCTGCCCTTGTCATTCTACCCTCTGCTGCACCTTGCTTTGCTTTTCTGCCCTAGAAAGTCTGGTCCTTTACAGCCCTTGACAACACATGATCTAGCTTTTTCTTGCCTTCTATGAGCTCGATATTGAATCTGGTGTATCTCTGTTATTTTAGATCCCCAATATGTGATTTTAGGTCTTATATTATTCCTTTGAGTCTTCTTTCCAATGCCATAGGTCTGACCCAATTTGGATTCTTCAAGGGAGAGTTATGCCCAATCTCTCACAATGCCCTAATTATGGACTATTTCAGTAGAGCAAACTTGTACGGCGTGCCACGTGTCACTGTTTCCTCATTCGGCTCTGAAATTGATAGAGAGAAAAACAAAGTTAGTGCACTATCTATCAATTTTTATATAATTCCAATCTGATACTCTTAGAGAGAGTTATAACGATTTTCTAAGGTCACTTCTTTGAGATCAATTTCAGGAGCCTACAACAACACTTACTTCCACATATCATATCTCCAAAAATATTGCGTACCTTGGTCTAAAATTTGTATAGGAGCTTCCTCAGGATTTCAGATTTGCCTCATAAATATTTCAGCTTCTGAACCTTCATAGAAAAAAATTTAGAGCGAAAATTCCACGATGACTTGTTTCCGATGGCGAAATCCCTTTCATGAGGAGGATATGAGGATCACAATTTATATAAATGCTTAGGTTGAGAGGGGATTAAACAAGTGAACGTGGGAGGTATTTTAGGAGCTTAAAAAATATTAATTATGATTTTTCAATGACCCATGCCACAACCCCATGGGGTTTTAGCCCACTAATTGGGGGTACAAACTTCAAACATGAATATCTCTCAAACCGTGAAGAATTACGTGGCGTGCCATATATCAACGGAAACATCTCGACAAGTAGAAACCATAAAAATCATTATTGACCAAGAATATATTAATTTGGTAGGTAAAAATTCCCATGCAATATTGGGGTATCCCCTGGTGCTGCTTGGGTTGACATCAATGACAACTGCTAATCAATAGTAACATTGTTTAAGAACTTTGTTGACAAATTCTACATGTCCATTGGACCGAGGATAGAATTCCATGATGTGAATTCATGTGTGAATCTGAGGTGATGAGACAACTCCTAGAATATTTCATTTTCAAAATGCTTTCCGTGATCAGAGACTAACTCCTTAGGCACACCGAATTGTGCGATGACATGATTGAACATAAATCGTGCAACGGTTTTTGCTGTGTTGTCATATGTGGGCATGGATTCTTCCCATTTGGTGAAATAATCGACGACTACAATTATGTATTTGTGGTTACCAGATGACGTGGGGTTGCAAGTTGTTATCACTCAAAAAATTTGAAACATCATTTTGACGAGATTACTTATGTTCATGGGTTAAAATAGGGTTTTAGGAGTCATTTTAAGTTTGACCAAGGGAAGCATTAAATTTTTATAGTTCAAAGCCCATCCATAGGTTCAAATAAAGTCTTCTTTAAAGTCCCTTCATGTCAAATATCCATCATTTTAATTTGTGGGTCATCTCCTAAAGTTTCATGTCAAAACTGTTCAATTAGCCAAGAAATCTTGTTTCCATAGCGCCACCCATTGAAAAAAGTTGGTTTGCGCTACGAAAGCGCTAATATTTTCGTAGTGCAAACAGGTAAAATTACACAGCACGCACTACGAAAGCTTGATTTTACAACTATCTTGTCATTTGAGCTGAAAAGTGTCAGAAACCGTTGGGAAATGGTAGGTTAGTGGTATGATGAGTCATGTAATGATGAGATTCGATGTACACATCCATGTTTGCAATCATCATTGTCGTTATAGGTTATGAATGAGGCATCATTCATTTATGAGATAACATTTTAAATTTCAAAATCTTTCCTAATTGGTCATTCTCGTTTCCTTTTACCTCCATTCGAAATGTCTGAGTTCTGAAGTGTCAAGCCAAACCTATGGCTGTTTCATACAAAGGATTTCTACATCCCTATTCAAGCGAGGCTGATCTAAAATTTATTCAAGCGAGGCTATTGGTTTTATATATGCAAGCGAGGCTGATACAATTCATCAAGTGAGGCTGACAGGTTTTCTGAAAAGCATGGCAGTGGAAAAGAAAGTTCACAGAGGGGGACACTGCTTAAGGTATGAACCTGAAGGCATGAAGGCAATAATTGAAGACCCAACAATGATGGAAGTGTTCAGAAGAGTAGGTTGCCTTCGGTTTTGTGAAAAATTGCAAGTTTGTCACACACAGGATCAAAGGAATTTACCATGAACTTCAATGGCCGGATGCTAAGTGTGTCAATTACACCAAATGTCATTGCTGCTGTTACAGAAATACCAAGAGGTCAAGAAAATTGGTTCAAAGGTTTCAAATTTGATATGGAGCAATGTAAAGAGTTCATGAAGCCTGAGTATGTAGACATGGACCTTAATAACACTATCCCTAGAAGCTACATCAAAGACACTTATTCAAAGTTGTTGCTCAACATTCAGAAGTATTTTACATGTGAAGGCATATATCATAAGGTTTACACATATCATTTGAAGTTTCTTCTGCATTTCACTGGTAATATTTCACTCATTTTTCCTTTTTATCTGCATAGGAGTCTTGCAAAAATGGCTGATAAAGTACAAGAAAAATTTGAAGGTAGTGAAACATCCTTGTTTCATCATGGTTTAATGAAGTTTTTGATTTTAGATGAACTTCAGAAGATAGGCAGGGATTGTTCATCTTTCTTGTTTATAAATGGTTTTGAGTTGGAAACCCTAACTCCTGCAAGAAACCCTAAAACTAAAGGAGTTCCATCACCACCACCAGCAGAGCCTAGTCAACCTATGGTTTCAAAACCAAAGGAATTTGCAAAACTGAAGCCAAGGAAACAAATTGGGAAGAGGGCAGAGCAGACAAAAATTATTGATACACCAACTCCATCACCTGCAAAATAGAGGAAAAATATTGTCAAAGAGGAAAAATAGAAACAAGATGTCAGCAAGCAGGAAATCAAAAGAGTAACAAGAAGCCAAGCAGTGGCATTAAAAGGAAAGACAATTGCTACAGAGGACAACCTAGTAACAAAGGGAAATTTAGATGACATCCTTCATGCTATTGACATAGAGGGGACACCCATTGTTCAAGCTGAGTTCATTGGGCAAGATAAGCATAAACAAAAAAAGGCTTAGTCTGCAAAGAAGCTTGAGTTTGAGGGGGAAGATGCAACTTTCAGCTTTCAAGCAAGAAAGCCTATAACTAGGCATGCTAAGAAACTCAAGGAAGGCATCAAGGAAGTTCAAAAATCTATTGAGACAACCAAAGTTCCTAAATAATTGGTTGATCTCTCATCACCTACAGTGAAGCATACAACCAACAGAACAAAGAGGGGAAAAGAAGAAATGACAGAGAAAACAAAGTTTCAACATCTTGAGGAAAAATTGAAGTTAACAAACCAAGAAATTGTTGTGATGAGAAAGAGGGCTAGAAAGCACAGTGTTGAGAAAGCAGAGTTAAAATAATGAAAGCAATTTGGGAAGGACAAACTGGTTCTATTTCTAAAAATCCAAGTAGTGTAGAGCATTTTTTCAAATGGACAGCTCCAGCAATAAAGGACGGCAAGTTTGTCATAGTGATAAATAATCACTTGAGAGCTAATAACAGAATACTTAAAGATCAATTGGAGGACTTGGAGTAGTAGATGAATTTGATTCATGATGAGTTAAAAAGAAGAGGTATTAAAATAACAGTCATAGAAGAGCCTATAGCTAAATCGAATGAAAATGAAGAAGGGACCTCATGAAGGATGGAATGACTGTGTTTTTCAGTTGATATGGATTTTTAAATGATGGAATCAGGTTTATTTTGAGTTTTTGGCACATTTACAATTTACACTTTGGAATTTTTTTGACAAAACTGCTCACTCAGTAGTTTCGTAGCGCAGACAGTGTAAAAAAGGAGAAAAGCTTTACGAAACTACTGTAGCAGTTTTTCTTGCTCTTTTTTCACAAAATTTTGAAGGGTAAAAGAATGGATCAAGAACTAAAATTTCTATGGAGAATGTATTAAAAGTTAATTAAGAAAATTTTGGAGGAAAAAAGTCAAAAATTTGAAGAAAGAATGGTTAAAAGGCAGCGCTATGAAAGGCGCTACAAAACTGTTGTGGTTTTCGTAGCGCAGTGTATTGCAGCTCATTTGAACAGTTTGAAAATGGTTTTGGATAGCTAGAGACTAGGGAGGAGTTTTAGGATGTGTTAATTCAATTTCAAACAGCTAAGGACCTCGAAATAAAGAGTGCATCATAGTCAGAATGTTCGAAGAATGCAAAGGTCTCTATGCCTATAAAACAGGGGATTGTTTCATATTTTCATGGAGATCAGTAATATGGTCATGAAGAGATGAATCCCATCATCCAAATTTGACTAAGTGAAGATACACTTGGAAATGATGTAAATTTAAATAGATAAGGTTGTTAGAGATAGCATTAAGCAGTTTGAGTCCTTTTTGGAATAGGACTGTTTAAGTGGATTAGGTGTCTTTTTGTAATAAATCCCATGTCTTATGGTTTTGCAAAGTGTCAAGAAATCAGAAATTCAATGTATCTAGCCTAATATGAGATCATCTTATGTTTTAAATGGTCTATTAAAGACTAAGAAGTCAAATTTGTCAAGGATTGGACATTTTTGGCAAAAGACTGTGCTTATTGTAATTGACTAGTTTTCAGCTAATACAGGAGATTTCTACTTAAACAACTTGAGATTCAGAAGGAGTTTTAGTGTGTTCTTATTCTATTTGGATTTCTTTATTACACCATTGCAGTGGAGTTTTTCTATGTTACTCAGAACTCATCTTTTGATGCTTATGACTTCCTATATAAATGAACTGACTCTGTTTTTTACAGTTTCACATGTGTTTATCTCTTGACTAAAACTCTGATATGCCTCAACTTCCATGTTAAGTAGATTTATTGGTTTACAGAAACTATTTTGACTCCATAATCCCAATGTGTACTTGTTGAGGTGATTCTCAACCTACATCTATCATTTATATGCTTATTACCCCACATAGAGTTAGCCATCTATATTTTTATCTAAATCATTAACCCTTGAGAGAGCCCTCTCAGGCTAAGGAGGTTAAGCCTTAGTCAAAAGATTAGGTTTGAAATAGTTACATGAAGTTGAATGATTAAGTAGCCTATCAGGTCCAATTTTGTGATAACACAAGTCATAAAGTCGATTCCCAATTTTCAAAAGGGACAGACTACGATGACTTGGTGAAAAGGAGCGGGAGTTGCTCTTGCGTTGTGGGCGAAGCATTGGCATTGCTCACACCTTTTTACTTCTTGAATGCAATTGTGGAATAATGTGGGCCAGGAATAACCTGATCGTTAGAATTTTTGGGCAGTAGCCATCCCGGAGAGGTAGCCCTGCAAGCACCACTATGATAGTCATTTAGTCATAAGCTGGCGGCGGCGAGGCATTGTCGAGGATATGTCGGCGTTCATCGACAAAGGACGCCCCATGAGAAGGAATCGGCGGCTCGGTGGCGCGCTCGGGAGTGAGCTGATTGAAATTTTGGGTTCAGAAATAAGAGGATATCACCGCACCAGCGGGTCATCAATGTCACTATAAACAGATGTTTCTAGGGTAGTGAGTTTGTATGACCAGATCCTTTAGTTTGACTTTGGGGGAGGCCTGCTGATGAACTCAAATAAGATCAAATATTTTTTTCTTCTTGGGGAACTAAACTTAGGTCAAACCTAAAGATGAATACCCATCGCAGCATATCAGTTCATCGTATAGTGTTAGCAGCATCTCATATGGGGTTGATAGTTGGTACCATTGCCAGAACTATAGGACATGAACAAGATTTTAATATATGTATAAGGGCTAGGGAAATTTTTTCTTCGGGTTCATATCTTAAGGTAGGGCCCGATAAGTTCTCACTAACATAATAAATTATGTGTT
Source organism: Pinus albicaulis (assembly GCA_034641835.2). NCBI lineage: Eukaryota > Viridiplantae > Streptophyta > Pinopsida > Pinales > Pinaceae > Pinus > Pinus albicaulis. The sequence continues at coordinate 1,041,154,255 of CM076570.1, read as the reverse complement.
CTATAGCATTAGGTCCGTCTTGGATTAACACCCCGACTAAGGAAGTTTCTGATGCTGATAGATATAGGGTGTAATCTTTGTCATAATTTGTACATCAATGGCCGAACATAATGTGTATTACACCAAACAAGATTATTATTGATCATCTCATTTAAATGGACATTCCTACGAACAGAAGAAATCTCTTGTGCACAAGTGGCGAACTGGGACAAAGGGCCCAAGAAATTGGTTTTCTCATAACATTTGAGTTGCTTGAGAGCCAGGTGGCACTTGATGGCTTGAATTTCTAGGTGCACTTTGATCCTTTTTTGGGATACTTTTAAACTTATTATTTACCACATGGACGAATACGACGGAGAGGGTTCGCTAGGTTAATGTTTCAAGATCTTTTGAATAATCAACTTCCATTATCACCGCTTCTTGGATCAATGGTGAGGTCATCCACGGCGAGGATATTCAAGCACCCATGAAGATATAGTTCATGGTCCACCTAGCGTTCGCGTTGCTTGAACGAATACAAAGCTGTATAAACGTGTTTGTAACATTAGTTACACCAGATCGACATAAAGATTTTAATTTAACATTTCAAGAACTCATCCGGTGATGATAGTATTTTGTGACCGCATGAAATAATCATTTGATCATCATGAACGGTAGGTAGTTTTTTAGACAATATTTAATTCAAATTTAAATCAAGATACCAAATGTATTTAAAGTGTTAAGTTTTAATAGGCGGAAACTGTTGATGGCAAGCCATTTGGTAAATAAACTTCAATGGAAGCCTTTAACTATTTTTCATCACTGCATTTAGGCGCAATTGACATTGTTAAGCGAACGGCATATGCTGCCATTTTTTCATAGAAAATATGATAGTGGGCGTAATCGCACCGAACAACTTAATCAAGATGTTCCTATACTTCGCAATGTTTGCGCGCTGACGTTTAACTGTGAGTGATTTCGTCTTTACGAGATTTATTTTTCTCCATTTTCTTTATATTAACTGATACCAGAAATACGACATGTTCCTTCTTCACACGCACATGTCGTAGATGGGATTTTTTATTAAATGGTGTATATCTCTTGGTTTTCTGGGTTTTTAGGACCGAATGTTTTTTGGAAGAAAAATTGAGCAGTGATTCATTGCATCCCACGGACAATTTGGTTCCGTCATGGCTTATAGGATATCCTCGTCTGAATGGAACAAGGCATCTAAGGGGGAGTTAGTTTGTGTGAGGCCTTGAGGAGTTTTTTCAGACCTAATAGAGCTGATCGACATACCCAAATATGATTCCATAGTTAATGTTGTGGAACCAGACGAGGTCGACAGGGTGCAGACTGGTTGATTTTTCACCATCGATGGTACAACTACCGTTGTAGTGGTCTCGACACTAATGAAAAATGAGAAAACAACACGAGTCATGGTTCCCATGCATGATGACATGTGGAGTGGTGTTGTGCCCACGCGATGGTGGAGGCATCATCATAGTGGTTGGTATGAGAGCAAGATTACAAGTCATTGGCGATCATGGTGCTTCTGGTATTTCCATTTTGGGAAGTTGTTTCGAAAGAGAAGCCCAAATGTTTCATTACAAGAAGCAATTTGTTTCATGATTTTTTGACCAGAAATGGTGCATTGTTGCTAAAAGTTATCGCATTAGATGTAAAGGAACCAACGTTACTTCTTGTGCCTTGGCGGATGTCAAGATGATTGGGAATTGGGGCATGTTTCTCATTATCGAGTTTTTGGTTGGTTCAGCTATTTTGGGAGTTCGTACTCAAAGCTGCCACTCGTAGTTGTGGGAGGAACGAGCACCGCACGAACAGAGAATTGGCGGAATATCGCTATGATCTTTTCGATTGAGACGATTTAGATGAGGGTGATAACAAGATCAACAAGAATTTTCCAAGTTCATATCGACCATCTGGGGACATATCTATCACACAACCCACATGTCGTCCTTGGATGCTTTTTGGGCCCAGCTAGGACGACGGGTTTTCTTAGCCTTCCTAATACTTCTGTAATGATGGGGGGCAGGTTGCATCAGGGCAGGTTTCCTTGCGCCATGTTGTCTTAGCTCTAGACCAATTATATCCGGGCATTGGGCATCCATCGAGTGTATGGTGTCTAAAAAAGGGCATACTTGGTGTTTGGTCTCAATCTAGTCTCCTAAACTGAGCTCATTTAATTGTCAACCAGGATTTGTAAATCAACAAGGAAGCACCGAGGTACCTAGGTGCTTGTTTCCTAATGCGTTGTGTGTAGTGTTTTGTGATGTTTTTGGTCTTTTATGATGATTTATGATGTTTTTGGTCTTTTGGTGGTTTTATGTTTACAAGGGAAAATGCCTAGAAAGCTAATGGAAAGGAGCTGGTGATTAAAAACAGAGTTAAGCCTAATTGATGGATAACAAATGACAAATGCAATTGGAAACACTGAAGTGGGGTCAAATCTAAACTATGATTAAGTAAAGGCAAAGCTTGATAATGAATTTTAAGAAAATGATTCAAAACACAAACTAAACTTGAGAAATGATCACTAAGTATGCAAATCCTCTAATTAAACAGTTAAACAACTAATCTTACAATGATGCAACATTTTGTCCTCAGTTAAAGATTTGAAACAGATTTGGAGGAAAAACATTGATACCATCCTAAGATCTTCTATTCTAAAACTAATTCCTATCTCTATTCTGCAATTCAATTGAATGTCACAAAACCCTTACTCAAAAGTTATTGATTTCTTTTCAAAGTAGGCTTTTGAGGGAGGACTCTGTTTATAAAATGATAAGGAAATTGCAGAGGTACTTCAGGCCTTAAAATGATGTTGTCTTCTGTTCATATGGTTATAGATCAATTATGGTTTTTATAACAAGAAGAGGTTTGTGAATAATGAAGGCTGTTTTGTTAATCCTAACAATTGAAGTAATCTATTGTGCAATGGATGACAATCTGAATATGAAGTGCAAATGCAATGAGTTAATCTAAGAATGAACTTAAGATGCCACTATTCTAGAACAATGTTGAACTATAAGTCATCATCAAACTCGAAACAAAGTAACTGAACATGAGTTAAGTGCAATGAAACTCCGGAGTATCATAACTATGCTATCATGCATTATTCTATGAAGTTACACAATCTGTTTGTCCATCATTAGTGATATTTTGGAAGAGTTCCTTCTTTTGGAAGAGGTATTAGAGAAATTCTGACTGTGTAATTGAAAGCAAATGCAAGCAAAAAAAAAGACTGAAAGCAATGAAAAACTAAGATATCATATCCATATCCTACTCGTCATTATGATGTTTTGGACAAGCGTTTAAGAGCAAGAACAGAGATGATACTTAGTACAAACACACAACTAAATCATTCATTATCACGGTCATGTCTTGAACTTCTTAAGAATTTCTTGGAAGAGTTTCTTCTTGTGGAAGAGTGATTAGAACAAGTGTAACTGTGATAGTGAACAACAGAAACTACAACTAAATCCTACAGTACTATAGCCATTCATCATTCATCATTATAATCTTTTGGAAGAATTTCTTCTTGTGGAAGAGTTAGAATGAATATAACTACAATAGCTAATTAAAAACAACTATGAATTCAACTCCTAATCCTACAATACTATAGTCATTCATCATTCATCATTATAATCTTTTGGAAGAATTTCTTCTTGTGGAAGAGTTAGAATGAGTACAACTACAGTAGCTAATTAAAACAACTATTAATTCAAATGCAAAACGTAAAGGCAGCTAGAAGACTTATGTAATTTACGCAAAATAAATCCGTGCAAGAGGCAGGGGCCCTCTACCACCTGACGGAATTCAACTCCAAGTTAAATCACGCTTTCAAAACAACGCTGTCTGCTCCATTAAAGATGAAATAGTTTGAACATAACACTCTGCGTCTTCAGAAATGTAGCACAGAGTCTAAACAAAATCTAGCATCAAATCTAACATAAAATCTAACATAGCTCTCGGTCTCCCAAGTGTTTATAAAGCAAATGCACATAACAAGACTTGCAATAATTCAGGAACACTGTCTTTCCTTAACGGAATCACGTTAGGACTCTTGAAGTGACTGCGTGAAGAGGAAATAGACATCTGGACTGAGACAGTCCTAATAGAAGTCTGCTTTCCTAAATGTGTTCCCACGTTCCAAAACCGTACCCAGAATTCGTTTCTTCCTCCATGATGAGCAACAAACCATGTAGACATGACGTGGATTATGCCCATATGCGGTTTTTCTTGAGAGGCCACCTGGAACATACTCAAACGTGAAGACAGCTGCAGAATCGCCGGTTAGCTACGGAATGTCTGCATTCTGCAGCTAGTTCCGATCAAAATGCTTTACAATGGCAAAAATCACAAAACTTAGCAAGTCAGTCATGTAAATCATTCTAGAAGTAATTTTAACTATATTCATTGATCAATTGGGTCTAGGATAGCAATGGACAAGGGAAAATGAGGTAAAATGAGGTGAAAGAAAGCACAATTTTGAGGCTCAACATACCCCCACTACTGTCTCTTTGCATGTCCTCATGCAAATTATCCTATGAACTCAGAGGCTTCTGCAAGGACATCTAATCCTCTTCTTCTCCTTTGTCTGGAAGCTAGAGATCTTCTGGGTTTTCTGATAAAAAGTTTAAACCTTAGGTTGGTGAGTGCCCTGATTAGATTTTTGTTCCTTGTCTTCAACTTCTCATTGGTCTTCTCCACTTTGTCTATATGCAGGGATAAGGTTGAGTTCATATCAGTTTTGAGCTTGACTTGATCCTTGAGAATTTCATTCTCATTTTTTATGTGTTTATTCAGTAATTCCAACTCATACCTATCCCTTCTTAATATATCTATTTCAGACAGTGGAGGACTGGGGGTTCTCTCTCTGCTTTCTGAAGCTCTCCTCTCCAAAGTTTCCACATAGTCATAAATTTCCTGTTGAGCAGGGTCAATTTCAGGGGTTCCTTCATAAAAATCCTCTTCAATTTCTTCTTCCATGGATGTTTCCTCGTCTTCTATATCAATCACCCCTGTTTGTTTGACTAGTGTTTTCTTCAGTTTCCCTTTTAGTCTGTGGCTTCTTCTAGGCTGAGAAGATCCTTCTCCTTTCTCCATAGTATATTTCCTGATTACCTTTTCTTCCTTAAGTTGCCTCTTGATTTGAGTCAACTTTTCTAAAATGATTTCCTCACTGCTCTCTTGGACTGGTTTGTCAATTTCAACTTTTGAGGCCCTCCATTTCCTACTTCTCTTTGTAGGCTGTGGTTCAGGTGATGGTTCTTTTGCTTCTTCAAAATGATTTCTTATTAAGAAATCGTCCCATGTATCATTTGTTTTAGCTAGATGATGTTCAATCAGAATTTTGACCAAACCATGATGATATAGGGTTGTCTCTAAAAATTGAACTCTTCTTTGGACACAGGAAGCCATCTTCTTCAGACTTTGAAGCAAGAAATATGGTAAGTTTAAGTCTTCCCCCAGAAAATGCATCATTAGTCTAATGTGGTAGACATAAAATGTTCCATATCTACCCTCACATGTAATAAATTTTTGCAAAAGAAGTAGTATGTTTCTCCATTTGTTTTTCAATGCAGAACTGGGAATTCCTTTCTTAAATACACTGATATCCATACCTGGTGATTTTAAAATTTGTTTCCAAGAGTCATTGTGGAATTCTCTATTTTTAAACCATCTCTCTCCAGTTCTGAGCAACCCTGTAGCCTCTGCAATGAAAACTTCAGTGACAGTAAATTTGACATCTCCTACTTCAACTTCGGTTCCTTGAAATGATCTTGCAAATTTTTTAGTGACTTCCTTGTGGAAGCCATTAAATTTTTCCAAAAATTGAAGCCATCCTATTTGTTGTAACATTTCTTTGCATTGAGGGTAGCCTTCTAAATATTTTGAACCCACTGGTTCAGTCCTTACAATGAAACCCATGATTGCTTCTTTAATGTTCAAATTAACACTCTTCTTCCCACAAAAACAATGACTTTCACCTTCGAATTGAAATGGCTTCAAGTTCTGAATGGAAATGGTTTCAAACTTTGGAATGACATACCTCTGATTGATAGTGGCAACAACTTCAAAACTTCGGGCTGATATGCCTCTGTTGATAATTGAACTTTCGACTGATATATCTCTGTTTGACAGTGACAACTAACTTCAACTTCTCCACTGCAATACCTCTGGCTCTTGGTAGCAAATGGTTTCAAATTCTTCACTGCAACACCTCTGTCTCCTAGTGACAAAAGACTTCAAACTCCATACTGCTACACTTCTGTGTTTATAATGAAAATGCTCAATCTCTGCCCACAGTGATACTTTTTCTGCCCACGGAATCAAGTGGCTTCAACCTCTCACGCTGCTATACTTTTGAATTTACCCTTTTGCTCTGCTCTGAATTTACAATGCTCAATGCTATTCAAACTAATATCCTTTGGCTCTGCTCTCGGTGATAAGAATATCTCTATCTTCGGAATGAAATGCCGGCTACAGAATGGAGTTATGGCAGTGGTCACGGAATGAAGTAGTGGAGTGAGGTGGAGGGAATGAATTAATGATTTAAGAGACGGCGGAGATTTTTACGACGGCAGAGGGAATCATCATTGAATGATTTGGTTAAGAGACATGAAGAATTCAAATACCTCGACCATTTTAACCGCTTAAATGATATCGGACATGAAATTTGAAATGGAAGATTTTAATCCAAAGTCTGTGGAGAGTTTATTGGTTTTGATCAATAAAAATAATTAAAACAACCTTTTCGAACAATCCATAACTAAAACTATGCTAAAATTTTATGAAATGCCATTATAATTTAAACTTGTTACCTCTGCCTTTCAATTGATTTTTGTAGTCTTTGTCTTCTTTGTTCATCTTTGGAAGAGTCTTCATAATTTTCTTGATGCTTTTGATTCATGGATGCACTGGGTCACTTTGTTGCAATTCTAATGTATGCTGATTGATGCCTTCAGGGTTTGTAGCTGCGGAAACACTGTCTGGCTGCAGAAAGGCTGATCAGCTGCAGAATGTCTATTGAGCTGCAGAATGTTCCTGTAGAGCATTTTAGTCATAAAAATGGAGTGTTTTTGGAATATGGGTGAAATGTTATATGGTATGAAGGAAGATGGATGATGGATTATGATATGTATGAAGTGGATAATGAAATGGAATGGATTCAGTTTATGAAATGGAGTGAAAGAACATAAGAACTGTACTGCAATTCAAGACATGTTTTATTCACTTACAACAAGACATCAAATTTTGTATTTTGACATGAAAATGAGATGGATGGAGGATGGAATGAGATGAATGAAATGTAGAATGGAGTGAAATATGAATGGTGGAATGAAATGGAGTATGGATGAATAAGTGAATGGAGTGAAATGAAATGAAATGGATCATAAGCACTATGGATCTGAACTTATGCTTTTTGTAACAGCTGCTTGTAAAAACAAAAATGGGAAAAGTTAGAGTGTCAGAGAGACTCTGATTTTCACCCTATCTTTTCTGTATAAACATGCCAATCAATGATTGGTTTTCATGTTTATACCTTTATTTTTTTTTATTTTTTATTTTTTTCAAAAGAGAAATGCTTCAGAAAATTTAATCAAGTTGATGAAGAAGAGAGACTCTTCTTCATTAACTTCACATCATTGCTTTCTTGGAATTTCTTGACAAAATCTTCTCTTGAGAGTGGTTTGTGGTATAGCTTCAGTCTATGACCATTCACAAGAAAAGTGACCTCTTCTTCATCTATAGTTCTAATTTTTACTGCCCCATTGTCAAAAATTCGAACAATTTCATATGGCCCAAGCCAATATGTCTGAAATTTCCCTTGAAAATCCTTGAATTTTGAATCAAACAAGAGAGCCCAGTCACCCTCTTTGAATTTCTTCTCCTTGATGTACTTGTCATGCCATCTAGCCCTTTGCTGTTGGACTAGACTTGTTTTCTGAACTGCATCTTGTCCGATCTCATCCAATTCATTAATTTGCTCCAGTCTATGCTTTTGTGCCTCCGTTAGATCAAGTCCTAGCTGAACTGCCATCTTGAATGTTTGAATTTGGAACTCTATGGGAAACAAAACTTGCTTTCCATAAACAAGCTCATAAGGAGTATGGCCTGTTGTGTTTCTCCATGTAGTTATATAGGCCCACAAGGCTTCAGGAAGCCTATCTACCCAATCTCTTCTATGTAGATGAACAGTCTTTGTTAGGATTCCTTCAATGACTTTATTGGTAGATTCCACTTGGCCATTTGCTTGTGGATGATAAGGAGTTGTTTTTCTATGTCTGATCTTGTATTTCTCCATCATTTGCTCCACTAGCCTTGATGTAAATTGAGCTCCTTGATCTGTAACAATTTCCCTTGGGACACCAAAACGAGTAAAAATATCCTCAAAAAGAAAATTAACTATAGATGATTCATTAGCAACAAGTAATGGTTTAGCTTCTACCCATTTAGTAACATAATAAGTGCAAACTAATATGTATTTCTTTTGTCTTGATGGAGGACTAATAGGTCCTACAAAATCCAAAGCCCATTTTTCAAAAGGTTCAATGTGTACCTGAGGTTGTAATGGCATCTCACCTGAAGGAGAAGGTTTCCTTACCCTTTGGCAACTGTCACACCTTTTTACATACTCCCTTGCATCTTTAAACAAAGATGGCCAATAATATCCTAAATTAAGGATCTTATAGGCTGTCCTCTTATCTGCAAAGTGTCCGCCACAAGGTTCATCATGACATGCCTTGAGAATTTCAGGCATCTCATCTTCACCAACACACCTTCTAATGATCAAATCTGGACCTGTCTTGTACAACTCATTAGCGACCCATGAATATCTTGCACTATCATTAATGATTTTTCTTTTATCCCTTGCATTCATAATTGAAAGAAATTTTCCTGAAACTAAATAATTGGCAATATCAGCAAACCATGGAGTTTGAGTAGAGATTTCAAAAAGATATTCATCAGGAAATTGATCTTCAACCGGAGTGTCATCTTTGATATTTTGAATTCTAGACAGGAAGTCAGCCACAGTGTTTTGTTTTCCAGGCCTATCTAGAATAGTAATGTTGAATTTTTGCAATAATAACAACCATCTTATAACTCTACCATTAGTGATTGATTTATTCATTAAATATCTAATGGAAGAATGATCAGTGTGAATAAAAGTTTCATAGCCTGTTATATAGTGTCTAAATTTGTTAATGGCATGAACAACAAATATCACTCTTTTTTCGCTTACAAAACCCGTTTAATCATAGGAGTCAAATTTAATGCATAATAGATGGTATAGAATCAAATCTTTTCATTCAATACTCAGCTTCCTAGATATGGCCATAAGCATTCATTTGAGACATGAAAAGGTCACATATAAATAGGGTCCCCACATAGGTGCTTCAGAAATTTTGGTTTTCAGGGTTTCAAAAGCTAACTGGCAATCAGAAGTCCACTTGAATTCACAATCTTTGGTGAGTAATTTGAAGAGTGGAGATGCTATTTTGGTGAAGCTTTCTATAAATCTCCGATAATACCCTGTAAATCCTAGAAAACTTCTAACATCTCTTTGACAACTTGGAATGGATAGGTTAGAAATGACTTCAACTTTTGCCTCATCAACTCTAATCCCATCCCCTGAAATGTGGTGCCCCAAAACAATACCTTCAGTAAACATCATAAAACATTTTTCATGACTAAGTGAAAGGTTTGCTTCTTGACATCTTTTTAAGACTTTTTCCAAGTTTTCTAAAGCCTCTTCAAATGTGTCCCCATAAACTGTGAAATCATCCATGTACACTTCTACACAGTCATGTATTAGATCCGAAAAAATTCCTAATACTGCCCTTTGGAATGTTGCAGGTGCATTGCATAATCCAAATGGCAATACTCGGTAGGCATAGGTACCCCAAGGACAAGTAAATGTGGTTTCATCTTGGTCTTCAAGTGCTACTTGGATTTGATTGTAACCACTAAATCCATCCAGGAATGAAAAGTACTTTTTACCTGCTAATGTATCTAATACTTGATCTATGAAAGGTAAGGGAAAATGGTCTTTAAGAGTAGCTTTATTCAGTTCTCGGTAGTCAGCACACACCCTCCATTTTCCATTTTTCTTAGGCACAATCACCAAAGGAGAAACCCACTGACTATCTGAAATAGGATAGATGAAGTTAACATTTAACAATTTTTGTAATTCTTCCTTGACAATTTTCCTAAGATTTGGATTCATCCGTCTTTGAGGCTGTCTGATTGGTTTGCAATTTGCCTCTATATAGATGTGATGAGTACAAGTCTTGGGACTTATCCCTTTCATGTCAGTGTATTCCCATGCATATGCAGAATAATGTCTCTGTAATACTTTGACTAATTCTTCTTGTTGAGATTTTTCTAGGTTCT